>OY744517.1:96851526-96944026 GCA_963556195.1 Sepiola atlantica
TTCTTTAATGTGCTAGTGTAGAGCATAAACCAAGAGTACGAAATTCACATCTATTTTTATAAAGACGATTTATTATACTGTGAACTTTATTTGCTTTTTTTTAATCAATAAAATCGATCATTATAGTATTATTTCGGAAGTCTAATGGTAACAAAACTGTTTGACGGGCAGAAAGAGAAAGAAACAGAAAATAAGAGAGGGGATATGTTCGACAGAAAGAGAAATACACAGAAAATAAGAGAAGGGAAATCTTTGACAGAAAGAGAGACGGAAAGAGGTACGCCTATGTCACATATCAGTATTTCAGTCTATAATTAAAGACTTCCTTCCTAACAAAAAGAAAGACCCAGGTTGTCCTCGATGGCCGTTTATCTAAGCAACATGACAAAAATGCTGGTGTACCCCAGGGATCTATCCATGCACCGTTACTGTTCCTGATCTTTATGAACGAGATCCCTGAAGACATTGAATCTGAGATTGCTTTATTTGCTGACGACACCACACGTTACTCTCGCCATGTTGGCGAAACGGACGCGATCATATGCGAGGCAATAGCTGACTCCTTAGAAAATGACCTCCAGATTGAAGTGGATTTGGGTGATACATGTTTGGTTACTTTTAATGCCTTAACGACAAAGCTCCTTTCCTTCAATAATTACAAGAAAATTCTTCAACCACCGATTGTTATGACAATAAACACCCTTCCTGGGAGTTCAAGATTCCAACTCCTCCGCCTAACCATCACAGGTAACATTAATTGGAACAAATACATTAAAGCTCCCTCTACCGTGCTAGTAAACTCCTCAGACCTGGCATTATCCTGTATCTCTACAAAGCTACCATCAGCCTATGCATGAAGTAGTGTTGCCACATCTAGGCTGATGCATCATATACGAGTCTCTCCCTCCTTGACAAGGCCCAAAAAGAGTCGCTAACTTAATAGGTCCCTCACTGTCAACCAAGCTCCAGCTCCTGTTCCATCGCCGCAATGTAGCATCCTTGTGCTTGTTTTATAAGTACTTAAATGAATTGTGCTCCGATGAACTGGCTACTCTGGTGCTCCCTCCACGTAAATTCACTAGACTAACTCGACAATCAGCTAAATCCTATCAATTCACTGTGCAGCTCCCCAGATATCGAAGAGATTTCTACTCCAATAGCTTATTTTCTTCGTGCTACTTGCATCTTAAACTCCCTCCTTGCCCCCTGTTCCTCCGACAGTACCAACATGCAGAGGTGTAATACTAATGTAAACAGACATCTCGCTTTACAGTTCCCAATTTAGAATGACACCCTAAACCTACTCCCTAATCCTCAGTAGCCCCTTCCGTCTATAGTAACGTTCTGCCTTGTTTGGGGTGAAATATCATAACAAAAAATACTATAACAAAAATCATGTTTCGGAATGATTTAGAAGAGGAATGATCATTTGTATAATTCGGAGTATTTTGACTTCTGTTCCTATCATTAATATTATTTTACCACTATTCTCATCTTGGTTATTTTTACAACGTTTCGCCCGATGTAACTACCCGCCCTCTTCCGGTGAATGTTGTCGAACTCGGAAAATATTATGAGTAACTCTGTATAGAATTTCGAACATAAACTATTATTTATTCCACGGAGGTAGCATTCTCTTGTTCTGTTCGACATGGCCCGATAGAAGTCATTCTTATTTATATTTTAAATATCGCCTGTACTGAGGATTTAAACAGTGAGAACCAATTATTTTGTAAAACTTTATGCAAGGGTTTTAAAATGCAAATAATATAAAGATATCGTATTTATGTAATCGTTAGTGTAGTATAACATTCTACCTTGTAAGCTATTCCCAGGTAACATTATGGGTGTTCATAACACTTTCATAAAGTTTCTTTTTGACTTTAAAATAAAGAAACTCATTTTATTCGTTTCAGTTAGTTGTAATAATGTTGACGTACATTTTTAAATAAAATGATTATTCTTTTATTCAATGAAAGTGCTAATGTTATCATGATGGAAGATATCTTTTCACCAGATACTGCTAAAAGACTAATTTTAGTGTATTTAGAATTACGTGAAAAGAAGAAGTCGAAAATACTATTAATGTTGTAATCCTACTCTCAAAGGTATAAGCGCAGTAACCTTCATTCAAGTAATTTATTAATTAGCTTCTCTGTAGAATGAATGGGTACAACCGTATATCATGTTCCACGCTATGATCACCATATAACTATCTTTTTTATCTCATACAATTGTAAGTATCAAATCAAACAGAGAACATTTAAACGTCTTAGTGTTATTAATGTATGCATCTAACGTAGTATTATATTACCTTATTGGATGAACATAAAATCCACTTATGCAAGTATACTGCGCTATATAGTTTCAGAATATACATGTTTATCGCGGTGTATCTTCCAGAATCAGTACATACTACAGGGAATACAAACAAACAGGCAGCAATTCCAACCTCATGTGAAGTGTTACATTAACATGAGAAATATCGATATATCCTGATTATATAGTTCCATTGTTTATTATTATTATACATTATTGTAAATCCTGTGTTAGCTTTTTTGTTTGCTCTTCTTACATTCCGTTATTTTGTAATCATCTCTGTTTATCAACTCTGGCGTCGGTTTTATTTATATAGCCACTTCATATATGTATTAAATCTTTTAGTTGTTTAAACCAAATTACTTTCGCTTAATTAGCCTTTTTAATTTCATTCAGTTTAGGATCTATCTTCTTTCTATTCTGTTTAGTTATCGGTGTAGATCGGAAAGGACCTACCTCCGTTTTGTCGCTGTCCATAATATATTATCATTTTATTTTAGTCAATTATACCTTTATTGAGTGTATCTCCAGATTTTCACGAAATTATTTAATTCGTTTTTCACGAAATACTGAATAATGTTATATGACGATGGTCGCGGGAAACTGACTGTGCGAAATTTGCCGGTTAAACTTCAACAAGTAAACATTTCCGAAACGTTGACATTTTTGCAAATAATTAAAACCCTTTGCATTACTTTTTTATGTTTATTTATAGAAGTTGGAGGTGTATGTTTAATTTACATAAATCAATACGAGTAATTAAAGTAAACTATCTTTGTCGATCTCATGTAGTGAAATAGCCATGGTAATCGGCATGTAGTGAAATAGCCATGGTAATCGGCATGTAGTGAAATAGCCATGGTAAGCGGAAAAAAACTGTACTTTTTCGTAACTATCTAATTTCACAAAAATCTACAACAAAATGTTATGAATGTTTCTTTTCATTATTAAAGTAGCAGTGATCCTAAATATACCATGCATTCGTTGTTTTTTTGGTTTGTATTACTATTGTTACCGATGAATGATGTATTGACAGTCACATTTACTTTAGTCTTTCTCGTCCCCCGTTTCCTAAACTCCTACGCGTCTCTCTTTTTAAATGTAATACTTTTCTCTTTTTTAAAACACTTTATGTCTATTTGTTTTTGCTATATTTCGCCGTCCATTTTCTCTGTAATGTTTTCGTGTTTCTGCTAAAGAGTCGATTCATTTTTGTTTTGTCTATTGTCTATTGTTTATTTCCTTGTCCTATAGTTCCTTTGTACCACGTGTTCTATTCTTACATTTATTATTTATTCATTCCATTGATGTACGTTTACAACGTTGCCCGGTAGTGTCATATATTCATTGTTAACAATCAACAAATGTCGTTTTTAAACTTTAAAAAATAAAAGAATTCTAGAAGTAAATGTGATTTTAAACACATTTCTTTAAATCTATAACATTATTTTATGGTAATGTCGTCACAATCTAGATTTATAAACGTTTTAGATATAAATACCTTTCCAAACTTTCAATATTTTAATATGGGAAATTTTGAGGAGAATACTCATATCGTACATGTATTTTCGTCAGCCTTTTAAAACTAACAAAAACATACATTCTTTTAGCTATAAACTAAGGATTAAAATGACTGCAAACAAACAAAACAAATAAAATGGTTATGAATTTAATTGCAAAGTTTAATAATTTCGTAAAGTTCGCTTTACTAATTTTCCTTAGTTAGTATTCTAGAATGCCCGACCACAAGAAAGACTACCCTGGGGTGTTAGCAAAACTATTAATGACACCGGTAAAAATGGGTTACACACAGCCAGTAAAATAGCGAGCCCATTGTGCCAGACAAACACAGGGACGATAGAACAATTAGCCGTAAACAGCCATGGGTTCAAGATAGATAATTCGGAAAGGGGATAAATATAACAGAATCTCTAGTCTCCGGTAGAAATAAACTAAAAAAACCAGACGTCTTTTATTTACTGTTGTGAAATTGTTCCACAGTAAATAATAAATAAAGGAAGTCAAGTCGAGGGTTGGTTTAACAAGTGTATTAACAAAGTAAGAAACTGACTAGCTCTTGGCTAGACAGTTACAAGACTGTGCTTTGTATTCAGTGTCTCTGGTGACTCGCACTATTTATAGTGACAACCGGTGTAGTTTCTCCTGTGTAAGAACGGCCGGTGTAACATTTACGATGGAGTATATATATATATATATATATATATATATATATATATATATATATATATATACATATATATATATATATATATATATATATATATATATATATATATATATATATATATATATATATATATATTCGGAAGACACTGGCTGTTAGGGGAGCGAACGAGAATGACCACGGTGACATACGGCACACCCAGTCTTAGTTGAGATCTTGAATTTCAGAGATTAGTGGTTTAGCTCATGTGGAGAGACCGTAGCGACACACTCCTTACGATACAAACATACATAAGCGTCCAACAATTCCAGTGTATACAATGCCTGTGCCTGTGTTGTCCTTGATAGTATGCATGTACACTGTGATCTAGGCCTTTGCACCCGGCAAAAGTGGACACCAAAATCCTTACAATGTCTATATGAATATAATGATTATGAATAATAATAATAATAATAATAATAATAATAATAATAATAAGAAGAAGAAGAAGAAGAAGAAGAAGAAGAAGAAGAAGAAGAAGAAGAAGAAAAAGGAGAAGAAGAACAAAAATAACAGCAGGATACAGGCGCACGCATGATTCAAAATCTATTTAATAAATCACATATTACCTTATAAAAAAACGGGTAAGACGCAACGATGCGAACACGTACACAAATACGGAAACACATGATAAATGGTCACAAATTTATATATATATATATATATATATATATATATATATATATAATATGGAACTAAAAGTATACTTTTAGAGGATATAACCTATAGTGAAATGGGTTAAGCTTAATATACCAGATAGTGCAATTATAAAGATAAATGAAGGAAGAGAGATAAAGATGTACGAATGACAAATCTATTTAATCTTCGATTGTGCAATGCTAGGTGTACTCGCTAAAAACATGTTTATTTTTTCCTTAAGCCAGGGCTTTTCCAAGATTAAAATCTTATCATCAGAGGAATTACATATATGGATAATTTGGCAGTGGAAAAGTCAAAATTCAAAATTTGAAAATATATAAATAATGGAGTATGCGTGTAAAAAATATAGAGTCTATCCAGTTGGTGAATGACCGTTAATGAGGTGTCCGGTGAATTGATATTTACAGATGATATATATATATATATATATATATATATATCTCTTAGTTTCTATTTCGGGTTTATTTCGTTATATTCCTTCTGTCATGTTGATATTTCATTTGATCTTGTGTGCATCGTGTTAACTCTTCCATTCCTGTTTCGTTCTTACTTTATTATTTCCCTTAAGTATTCCTGCTAAACTACGAGTTAATTTTCCTAACTTGATTTGTGCTCATTTATTTTTGTATGTTTGTACTCATATTTTTGAATTGTTCATAACATTCCATGTTCATACAGGCTTGTATCATTTAAATGTTTGTACTTTTTCATTTCATAATGACACATTTTTATGTTTAGCTCATCCGATTAAATAATTCGCCATTTCAACAAAGCCAGTCAAATAATGTTTTATTTTCATACAAATGGGCATATCAGATAAGTAAATAAGCAATAAGTATTTAGCTGTTCGACGATTTAAATAATAATATTAATTTAGTTATCTACTGTGTCTCCCTTCAAAATTATCATGTTTATCAATACTATATAAAAAATATAATCATAGTATATATATATATACTATTTTCCCCTTCAATCTTGAACCGCAGCCATCTGGTAAAACACCCCCCCCTCTTCCTCACCTCCCTCTCTGCCATCCACTTTACCCCTGCTTATCCCCCACCTCTTTCTCTTACCACCAGCTACAGTAGTCCTGGCTCACCCCATCCTTCCATTTTTCCCCACTCATTCTTTTCTACATTCATTTCTATTTCACCAACAAATACGGACGTCCACCCAGTAGTTGGCCACTATTTCATTCTATTTTTCCCGATATGTCTACCCTACATGTATCTGTGCTTGCATGACATTTTTTCTCTATTTTATCATCCTGATGAAGTCTTATAAATAAAGACGAAACGTTGATGTACACATAAAAAACATCCATTTTTTGGTTTTCCTTTTTTCATTTTCCCATCACGTCGGATTACTTTCATCCTTTCTTTTCCCATATATATATATATATATATATATATATATATATATATATATATATATATATATATATATATATATATAGCATATAGCATATATGCCACATGATGGCATTGTTCATTTTTATCATGCTATTTTACTGGAATTCGTATTATTTATTGTTTTAATTATTTAATTATTAATATTAATTCTATGTTAAGCATAATTAAGCAAATTCATATAATAATATTAAAGTATCGTAGTAGTTTGATCATCAGTAAAACAGTTCATTCCAAATCGTAATGAGATTTCTATGATAGAAATATAATGACAAATACGATGTACAGATAAAAAAAATGATGGTTGCCTTTTTTAATTCGGAAATCTAACAGATATTTAACGTTGAATGAGCTAAACACATATTTTAATTATAACAGTCAATGTGTGAAACGCTAAGGAGGGGTATGCCTTTTCTGTTTCATATAGAGTTACTGTAGAATCTTGGCCCACACTAGTTTTTACAAAAAAAAACAGACAGGGTCCTAAAGAGATGTAATACTTTTATTCTAACAATAAACAATTCACCCGAAGAGATCCCCGCAGCATCCAATAACTAAACATCTTTGAAAAATTCCACCCTCTGAGATAGAGGCATTTTTCCTCTGAATTCTCACCTATGACTGTAAACCCTCTGAACGACATCAATATATCTGTCTGGGAGGTTGACCACCTTATCAAGAATCATATGCAAACACCGTACCTGGCCCTGACAACATTCTAAGCTTTAAAAACTGCAACTAATAATATCTTATTCTTACAAATCTGTTCAATCGTTGCTTAAGCGAAAAGTGCTTTTGATCATTTTGGAAAACTTCGTCAGTTTGCCCACTATTTAAAACTATTGGAGATGTGTCTTCTATATCTAAATACAGACCTATAAGAATTATGTGCGTTATTAATAAGTGGTTTGAATCTGTGATACATAAATACATTGTAAATAATCTCTAAAAACTAATTTACGGAGTAACAAACAATAATGATGTCGTCTTGCAAAAATGACAGCTGACCTGCTGACTGCAATATCACTAGGATAATTGAATTTATTGATTGAGTCTCCGTTCTTAGAGCAATAGCTCTTGATATCTCAAAGGTCTTTTATAGAGTTCATACACAAATGGTTGCTTCTAAAACGTGTTAACTAAGCCATATCTGGAAATGCTTTTTGCGCCATCAACTCTTTTCTCTCTCATATGTTTATCAAAATAGCCGTTTATGAGCAGAAGTCTAAATTATATTGTGCCAACGCTGATGTGGCACAGGGATCTATTCTAGACCTAACCCTCTTCTTTATATTCAACCACATTCTAATATCATTCGTTGCCATTTATGCAGGTAGCGCAATCATCTATGACAGCAGTTCGAGAACATTACTGATCAAGATTTATGGTATTATCTATCTACCGACCGAAAACACGTTCGCAATGGTAAAAGAAGTGGCTAGTTACATTTGCTACATCTAAAAGTTAACTTATATTACAATATACTTGATTCAATGTAAAAATGAATAAACTCATATTTTAAAGCTTTCGATGAATACATTTTTCGCAGAGCATTACTTTTTCTCTTTTTCTTATTTATATTGTTGCTATTAACCCTTGGGGAGCGTATTCTCCGTAGGATCAGAAAAAAATATTTGAAGTTGTACAAGACGACCGTTTAAAGTAAAGTAAAGTCTGGTCGATGTGCTACTCTAATTTGGCACGTTTTAAAAAAAGGCAATAGACAAAATCTTTGAACCATCCATATATGGGAATATTTTATATTAAAATTTTAAAACCAAAAATATAATGCAATTATATATTTTTAATACATTAAGACTTTCGATGAATATTTCTTTCGCAGAGCCAGACGTTTTATGTTTAGACTTTGAAGACAGATTTAAGTAAAGTAAAGTCGTAACTTACTTTACTTCGCGTTAAACTGTTGTCTTTAACAATTTGACCATATTTTCTGACTCTGCGGTGGATTCTCACCCCCCCCCCCCCAGGGTTTAATACCAACAAAGTGAGGAGAAAAAAAAGAAAAACATTTTCTCTGAGACATATGTATTTGGCGAAAGTCTTAGCCTGAAAAATAAATAAATTATTGTTTCAAAGAGTGTGTCTATTTGATTATATATACACACACACATATATATATATATATATATATATACATTATGTGCGTATGTACGTATGTGTATTGTGAGTGTGTATGAAGAGTAATAGTTGGGTTATAGTGTAAAGCTGAAATGGGTACGTTTAATGGGTACTTTAAAATTGTATTATAGTTTATTTTTCAACTTTCAATATGAAATAGTCTAATACATTATTGGTTCAAATATTGTGTCTATGTAATTATATATATTTATATATATATATATATATATATATATATATATATATATATATATATATATATATATATATAATGTGTGTCTATGTATGTGTATTGTGAGTGTGTATTAAGAGAAATAGTTATGTTATAGTGTAAGGCTCAAATGGGTAGATGTATCAAAACAACTGTGCCAATTATAAAATTGCATTATGTTTTGTTTTTCAACTTTGAATATAAAATATTCTAATACATTATTGTTTCAAAAATTGTGTCTATTTCATTATATATATATATATATATATATATATATATATATATATATATATACATAATGTGTGCATGTCTGTACGTGTGTGTATTGTGAGTGGTTATTGAGATAAATAGTTATGTTATTGTGTCAGGCTGTAATGGGTACATATATGAGACCACAACCCCAGCTATGGCTAATGTTAATAAAATAGTCACATTCAAAATAATGCACACACAAATGAAACCACTTACAGGTGTATTAAAGTTGATGTTCTATATATATATATATATATATATATATATATATATATATATATATATACATACATGCATATAAATGTTTGAATGTAATGAAAGTTATGTGAGTGTATATGTAATCGTTATCGATTTGGGGTATGCCTTTTAGATTCTCGATAACGTTGCTCTATATACTTTGTCTCAATGTGCTATTCATGTGTGTATGCAACACCTAAGAAAATCTACACAATCATTATTTATCTCACTATCTTAAATAAAGTACGAAAATAACTGACATTTAACTGGGTCTTTATATTATTTCTGAACCCAATCTGGGTTAAAATGTCATTCTTTAAAATCACTAAACTATATAAGTTAAACCACACACGCACACACACCCATATATATATATATATATATTTATATATATATATATAGTAATCCAGGTAGGGTAAAAATCCATAGGGTAGAAATCCAAAGGGAATCAAACCGGGTTTATAAAAGAGTGCTCAATAAAAATATAGAGCTGTATTTCTCCTCTTCTTTTTTGCTTGACTTCATTCTCCCTGGAATTCAGCAACCAGTTGAATCAAAAAACGATTTTCTGCCTGATGAGACCTCAGCTCTTGAGAGCTGTAGATCGATAACATCGACATGCCAGTGTAGCAGACCTTGTACATGTTTGAATAAAAGCATTCACTATATATATATATATATATATATATATATATATATATATATATATATATATATATATATATATATGTGTGTGTGTGTGTGTGTGTGATTTTATGAAGGCTTACCAAAGCATTCCTTTCAGGACACCAATGATCACCATTAAATATATTTTTTCTTACAAATACTATTTATTCAAACTAAATGTTTTTTCCTACACGTGTTTCACTACCAAGCAGTTACTTGCTTGGCAGATCATCAGGGAAATTAAAGGACTGGAATACTGGTTTCAACTGCCGACAAAACACAATGTGGCGTTGTAATAGTTGAGGTCACTTAAGAAGAGATGAGGAAAAAAATAAAAATAAAAATAAAAATAAAAATAAAAGTCAAACTTTAAAAGCAAGGAAGAACAACGATAAAAAAAGAAAGTCCTAGAAAAGTCTTAGAACAGTAGCTCGTGCATTATTTCTTCCACCAAGACAACAAGCAAATAATCGGTCCCAAATACATTCAATAAAACCATAAAACCGGAACAATGTGCGATAATACACTTTCACGTCGGCCGGTACAATGATGAATAAATCCCCCCCCCCACAAGAAAACAAAAGAACTAAATCATTCAAGATACCGCTCACATTTTACCATTCCAATCCAATGATAGTATGGGAATTCTAAATCCAACTTCTCACAAAGAAAAGTCAACACAAATGTTCGTCCGAGTTCAAAGAGTCTTATTTCAATTGTTGATTTATTACCCTTCGAAACAAACACACGACGAGTTGAATGTCAATCCCGCAGAAAAACTCCCTTACATTAAGAAAAAATCTTAATATAGAAACTATTTATTCAAAATACTGTTTCTAAAAATATTTATTATTAAACCTATTCCTTATAGAAATTAATTATCTAGTGTCTGGGACGTCATTTTACATTTTGGGAAAATATCCTTCATTTAATTAACTGCCGAATTATTACTGTTTTGTTGTTTAACGAAGCGAAAAAAGCCCATCCCGCAGAATTTGTTTTTAAAAGATTATTCATATATCAAAAATAAACTGTTATTATAAAAAGGCCTTCTACAAAAATCTAGTTATTATTTTAAATCATTTAAAATATTTCCTTAACGGCTGTGTCTGTTTGCAACTCTCTGTGGAGAATATTATTCTATATTCCATAAATAAATGTTACTACGGAATATCGTTATCAGAAATCTATTTTCTATTTTGAAAAAAAACTTTTTTTAATGGACCGGTTTATTTTTTTGTCAACTTTACGGGAAAATATCACTCTTACTCGTTAAATGACAGGAGACTTTATTATTACTAATTTAAAAACCACGTACAAAATACTTTTTCTAAAAATCCAATTGTTTCTATTTTTAGAAATTAAGTCCGTGTCGGCGTGCATGTTTTTAAAATTATTTTTTCCTTAATTATTTTTCCCCCATTCCTGCCACCAAATTGTTTTATTTATTTTAATCTAATTAAAAACTAATTTAATTCAACCTAATTTAATTAAATAGTGATAGCATCCAGGTTACTATTTCTTATTTTTCACTTAAAATTACTTGAAATTCCCAATGCATTTCGTATAATATATCTATTTCTGAGAATAAATTGTGATTTATTATTTATTATTCCACTATCTTTTTATATGTAACAAAATTTTCCCCCTCTATTAGGAATAGGTTTAATAATAAATATTTTTAGAAACAGTATTTTGAATAAATAGTTTCTATATTAAGATTTTTTCTTAATGTAAGGGATTGACATTCAACTCGTCGTGTGTTTGTTTCGAAGGGTAATAAATCAACAATTGAAATAAGACTCTTTGAACTCGGACGAACATTTGTGTTGACTTTTACTTTGTGAGAAGTTGGATTTAGAATTCCCATACTATCATTGGATTGGAATGGTAAAATGTGAGCGGTATCTTGAATGATTTAGTTCTTTTGTTTTCTTGTGGGGGGGATTTATTCATCATTGTACCGGCCGACGTGAAAGTGTATTATCGCACATTGTTCCGGTTTTATGGTTTTATTGAATGTATTTGGGATCGATTATTTGCTTGTTGGCTTGGTGGAAGAAATAATGCACGAGCTACTGTTCTAAGACTTTTCTAGGACTTTCTTTTTTTTTATCGTTGTTCTTCCTTGCTTTTAAAGTTTGACTTTTATTTTTATTTTTATTTTTATTTTTATTTTTATTTTTTTCCTCTTCTCTTCTTAAGTGACCTCAACTATTACAACGCCACATTGTGTTTTGTCGGCAGTTGAAACCAGTATTCCAGACATTTAATTTCCCTGATGATCTGCCAAGCAAGTAACTGCTTGGTAGTGAAACACGTGTAGGAAAAAACATTTAGTTTGAATAAATAGTATTTGTAAGAAAAAATATCTTTAATGGTGATCATTGGTGTCCTGAAAAGAATGCTTTGGTAAGCCTTCATAAAATCACATATAAATGCTCTGTACTCTGTAATCGAGTATCATCGAGCTTGTTTTTTATTGGAACAACCCCGATCTTCACTGAATGATCTATTTTATAAGTGAAAAATCTAAATCTATATATATATATATATATATATATATATATATATATATATATATATATATACGTACTTATTCGCTATTGTTGTGTCCACTGCTACAACGGTAAACGACATTGCATAAAGTCGCCCTTTTTTAATAGGACGTGTTATTATTTATTTTATTATATATATATATATATATATACACATGCATACATATATATTGATAATTTTGTGCATGCATACCAATGGATACATGTTTCTGTCTATAAGCCGTCATCAGCATGGCTACTTGGGCAAGTATTGAACCTACGATATTACGTTTTGTAGTCTAGCGTTTTATTACTAGACCTAATATGTCGAAATATGTACAGTTTTTTTATCGCCATAATGTTATGTAGTTTAAGTGGAAAATCTTAAGAAAAACGATATGCTTCAATCGTCAATAAACACAATAACATAAAACTACATAACATCATGGCGATAACAATTTGTATACATTTCGACTATGGGTTTGTGTTCTAGTAGCAAAACGCCAGACTGCAAACAATAGTCTCGTAGGTTCAACCCTTGCCCAGGGTAGCAATGCTGATGACGGCTGTTAGCCAGAAACGTGTGTCTATAGATTTCCTTTTACATGTACGTAGAAGTTGATATATATATATATATATATATATATATATATATATATATATATATATATATATATATACATCTATATATATATATAGAGAGAGAGAGGGAGAGATAGGTAGATATATAGAGAGAACGAGAACGAGAGAGAGAGAGATGAAGTATGTATGCATGTTAATTAATAAATGATTAATTGCTTGCTAACAACAGGAATATCGTTAGGAAATTTATATTAAGAATCAAAATAATTATTTTGAGTTTGCAGCCAATTATGTTTCATTTAATATTATGAAATTATTCATAAACTCTATAGAATATACTTGACAATGTATTTACATTTATAATTACATATATTTAAATGTATAACTATTTTTTAACTTAAACATGGTTGGTTAGAGTCAGTAGTTTATGTGTGTTCGTTTCCGCATCATGAGATGTTCCTTAAAGTTCTGATTCATTGATAGTGTATGGACAAATCTTCCTTTTTAATGTATTAAATGTATTTAAGACTTTTATCCAGGATTTTCGGGACTGTTCCCAACGCTTCTAAAATTAAATGCATTTTGATGATTTACTTAATGACTTCTATATTTTTAAGTCTCCGATTGTGTTAATTGTTGAGGAATCACGATCCATTTTGTATTTGGCATTGAAATATACAATTTTCTTGGTGTATATTTTCTGGGCTTACTATTTTCATATTAAAACATAAATTATTCTTCGTTTATGCTTGATATTTCCAGCGTATCGACGTATACTTGTAAAAAGTACTTGATATAGCTTGCATTACAAGTAGGAAAAGTTAATTTGATGACAAGATAACTTCCATATGTAGGAGTACTTTATTTATCGAAAGCGGAAAAATTGTTTATTTGATTTGTTAACCGTAATAAAGTCGTACGGTGTAAGATAGCTTATCTAATGAATGCATGTACATGAATAACCTTTTTTCGGAAATCATAATTATTTCGACGTTTGCTCAAAGCAGGCATACTTTTGTATGCGTGTGGCATTGTTCGTAGGAGTTTAAGTCAATGTATATGTGCATATGGAAATTTAAATGTAGTGATGTAGTTTTCTCTAATCAATATCAAATATATTTTGTTGCTTGAAAAGTATGGAAAAAAAGATACTCTATACTTATTGGGTACTATTATAAGAGCACTGATACATTGAGCAAATATTTTCATTTTAACTTGGGAAAGATGACTCTGAAACGCAACTGACCGAAAAATGAAAAAATAGAGTATTTAAGGACATTGTCTTTGGTTACGTTCATCTACACTCTATTGTTTACTACTTATTTAATTATGTTTAATCATAGACCTGATTTACCCGCTATAAAACCTTGTGCTCGTCATAACATATAGAAATAGAGAAATTAGAGCGCATACTATGAACTCTTTATTAATATTGATATTCAATGTTTCGTAATATTGAATGTACTATCCATGGAACTAGTGTAGGCACTGTAAATAGAATAAAATGAAAAAAATATTATGGAAGTACGATGCAAAATGAATTAATCAAAATGTGTTTTTTTTACGTTTATGCCTGTTTGGCTATAAGGCGAAGTAATCCAACGTACTGGCTGCCACTCAATATTCTGTTGTAGTCCTACAGTGTAATGTTTTTACGTTAAACTATGTTGTTGCCTTTACGTATGATTTTGAGAGTTGAACTGGAAAATAAGCTTCACAAAAAATATTTGAAACTCATATGTGCAGGTGATACATGGTGATTGAGTGAATGCATAATTTTACGCTGATTCTTGGAATTTGTATCTAAGTACCTTTTCTAAGAAGGCTCGATCGAACGAGTGAGACTACATACCAGTGATTTAGTTAATTCTACGACTTTTTTTTAAATATGACTAAATATAAGCAACTATTCAACCGGGCTAAATATTAACCTGGCTGAATATACAAAATTACAAATCTGTTTCTTAAAAACAAAGACGTATATGTTGAAGAAATCACTTAATGAAAATCTTAATGTAATTCCTGCTTTATCCTTCTAAGTTATCTCTTATATAAATACACAATATATATATATCGATGTATGTATGTATATATATATATATATATATATATATATATATATATACCGATGTATATTTATATACATATATATATATATATACATCGATATATATATATATATATACATTGATATATATATTTGTTTTTTCTAGTCTAATATATAACTTATGTAGCTTAACTCTATTTCATAGAATATCATTTACTCATTTTAAATGTATTTAATACTTATCTCTTAATACTAAACACGATTAAACTAATACATCGTGCCAGCATATTTTCTGAGATCAAACATATGTGCTTCTTATCATACATGATAAAACAATTAAACTTGTGTTTCAATTGTGGCCCTGTACAGGGTCCGAACAGAACACATGATTTAGATAAACAAGTTTATTGATAAAAATAGAATACAACATATAACAAGAGTGTGTGCACGTCTGTCCTGACTGCCAGTATTGGACTGGCGTGGTTACAAGTGTCTACTCCCTTCCCACCGCAGGAAGATTTTTCACAAGGCCGGAAGCTAGACAGAGTAAAACCAACGACTCTAAAGAAATATCCCTCTAAAGAAAGAACAATATGACTTTGTAAAAGTGTCTGAGTAGCCGCGTCGGCATTCCTTTATCGTCGCGCCTGAGGCAGTAAGACATACACTCAATTTACACCAACGAGAGAAGACAAACTCTGGGAGGGTGACTCTCCTAGGACTACCCAGGACCAATACATTAGCCAAATGGATAAAATGCCACCGAAATGACTAGGTTCTCGTCAGACTGGTGTGGTAACAATTCTGAGAGGCATGCGCTACCTGTTTTTATATTGAGTGGAGGAGTAAATGCTGTCCGTAACATAATATACCATAACAGTTTCTATAAAAATATAATTTTGAACAGTAAAATGACAGCATGCCCGTTGTCGCTACGTGTGTGTGTTTCTTTCTTAGTAATTTTCAGTATCAATTACCTCTATTTGAGAAAGATTTGGCTTGCTAAATCAAAGGTAATTACGGTATTTGCTTTTACTTAAACCTGAAAACAAAACGGCTGTACTCATATAACTGTTAACACAATGATGGAATTGAAACATAAGTTGTTTATAATTGCACTGGAAAATGATTTTAACTTTACGTTTAAAGCGAATTTTATCGCAGAACGAAAAGAATACTCACTGATTCTCTCCATAGTTGCACATATTAGTCTTAAAATCCAACGGTTTTAGCGCTAATACATCCGGAAAAGTTATGGATCAAGACATTGCTTTGCTTTAGGTGTTAATGAGCTTTTGCATTCTGAAAAAAATAATGGACATTAATAATAATTTAAACCCTTTTATTTCTACTGTTCAAGATTGAAATGTGTTTTTTTTAAACTTTAAATATCACAAGCCGCGCGTGCATGGTCCCCGTCTGTATGTGACTCGATGTGGCGAGTGTAAAATGCAATCAATTTTGGCAAGTTTTGTGTTGATACAAATGTGCTCTGTTTATTGGGACCCCGATTCATAAAATCAAGGGACTTATGTTTTGAGGCATGTCCGTCCGGATTTTTCTCCGCAACCATCCATTGAATTTCTCTGAAATTTTGCATGAAGTTGTAACTGTGGTCAGGTTAGAAAGTGACATTCTCCGATTTTTGAAGAACATCTGGTTAGCCTCCAATTGGGCCAAAAAGCCTCGAAATCACAAAAAATGACATGTTTTGCCCCATAACTTTTCATCCATCAATGCAATTTCTCTGAAACTTGGCCAAAATGAGGAAGCCATAGTTCGTAATAGAAAATAAGTATCGCTGCCATCGGGAAAACTTTGGTTTGCGCCCCCAGGGGGTCAAAAGCCCCCAAAATGGGAAAAAAATGACCCTTTTCTCCCATAACGTTTGATCCATCCATTCATTTTTTCTGAAACTTGGCCAAAATGTAGAGGCAATTGTTCTAGATATAAAATGAGCATCCTTGACCGCAGAAAAATGCTGGTTAGCGCCTCTAGGGGTTCAAAGAAGGGTCATAAATGCCCCAAATTGCCCAGATTTATTGCATTTTACACTCGCCACATCGAGTCACATAGAGAGGGAGACCACGCACGCGCGGCTTGTTATGTTTGAGTTGTTACAAGTAGCGATATATATTCTAAGTTGTCAGAGTGTGGAGAATCGTAGTATTGCAATGATGAAGGGAATAACTATTTTTCTGTCAATATGTAAAAATGAGAAAAATGCCATATAAAAGATGTGGGCCTCCTTCAAAAAACTCAATTACATTAAACGTTTTACCTTATTATTTCAAATGTTGTTGCAATATTGACTACATAGATAGTGCGACCCGAAGATTAGAAAAAAGTGTTCAAAATGTTGCTAGTAAAATTTGCAATGAAGTCTTCAAATTAACGGACGTTCGGAAAAGTTTTATTTCAAATGTTGTTGCAATATTGACTACATAGATAGTGCGACCCGAAGATTAGAAAAAAAGTGTTCAAAATGTTGCTAGTAAAATTTGCAATGAAGTCTTCAAATTAACGGACGTTCGGAAAAGTTTTATTTCAAATGTTGTTGCAATATTGACTACATAGATAGTGCGACCCGAAGATTAGAAAAAAGTGTTCAAAATGTTGCTAGTAAAATTTGCAATGAAGTCTTCAAATTAACGGACGTTCGGAAAAGTTTTATTTCAAATGTTGTTGCAATATTGACTACATAGATAGTGCGACCCGAAGATTAGAAAAAAGTGTTCAAAATGTTGCTAGTAAAATTTGCAATGAAGTCTTCAAATTAACGGACGTTCGGAAAAGTTTTATTTCAAATGTTGTTGCAATATTGACTACATAGATAGTGCGACCCGAAGATTAGAAAAAAGTGTTCAAAATGTTGCTAGTAAAATTAGCAATGCAGTCTTCAAATTAACGGACGTTCGGAAAACTTTTATTTCAAATGTTGTTGCAATATTGACTACATAGATGGCGCAACCCTAAAATTAGAAAAAAAAGAGTTCAAAATGTTGCTAGTAAAATTTGCAATGAAGTCTTAAATTAACGGACATTCGGAAAAAATATACAGGCTTTAAACTGCAGATAATTTTATCAAAAACTGGCAAATCAATTTCAGCTTTGAATCGTTCACAATCTTGAGTTCTGCTCTCTCATTATTCAATTTTGATATCTTGGAAACTATCTATGTTCGTTCGATGCAAACTGTACCTTGCAAACAGCGTAAATGGTTCTTTGCCTACGCGTGATTTATGTCTAGGACACATGCGCATTGCATATATATATATAAAAGTTCTGCTACTAATCGATGATGATTGTATTTTAACAATCGAAATATTTTGGTAGAACTATTCAATATCTGTTTTTGAGTTTATTTTTGCTAGTTGTTGATGTTTTATACTTTATTCCATTTTAATTCTTACATATATATACATATATATATATATATATATATATCTTATATATGTATATATATATATATATATATATAAAATAGGACTTGTCTGTATGAATTAATGATTAATATTTATAAATATTATACTAGGCCTCTTTTAAGAAATAAAAGTTTAACACTCTCGGGGATGTAAAAAATAGACTGTAAACATTTCTAATGCAACTAATCTAACCCAGATAAAACTTTCACCAATAAAAACCCCACACTTTCACCACAGATAATCACATCAGAACTAACCCCACCCACAGCGGATTATACATTTACCGGCAGATACCCCATCTCCAGGTGACCCTCCTATCAGGGGATTACATATACACCACAAAGTTTCCTAAACCCCTAAACCCCCCACCGACCCCCGCTTCATACTATCCATATATAGATTCTCAAATTCCCCGCCCACCCCTGTATTAATGAAGATGAATGTACAGGCGTACGTATACATCCAGATGTGTGTACAAGCATGTATGCGAGTGCGCGTGTGTATGTATAGGAGCAGATTATTAATAAATATAAAATATAAAATATAAAATAAAATAATAAATTAAAATAAAATAAAATAGTATTAATAAAATAAATAAAAGATTAAATTTAAAACACAGAAAATAAAAAAATATAAAATTAATAACCCCCCGTACATATGAGCGAAGATGTGTGTACATGCACGCATGTGCAGATGTGTATAGTTTATTTCCCGGCGCGCAAGGACGAATGAAATAACAAGATATGGAATTTAATGAATTTACACTAAATATAAACACAAATATAATATTAATATTATAAACACACCATTAATTTTATACCACTCAAACGGAAATAACAGATAGTACCCATCATTCCGTTTATAACCTTTTTGTTTTTTTCGTTTTTTTCGTTTTTTTGTTTTTGTTTTTCAACACTACTGGTTATAAACGGGACATATAAACGGGACATATAAACGAAACCGCTTCCCATTAAGATCTAAAGACAAACTATATAGCCGCTCCTTTCGTATTTTTTTCAGACCAGATATAACAATAACATTACAAAAAGAACAAAAAATACGAAACACCGATTCAATAAATAAAAATAATAAAATACATTAATAAAAAAATAAACAAACATGTTAAGTCGATAAAAACATATTTGAATCACCTCTTTCAACTCCATATCGAACAATTACCGATACATAACTTTATTCCCAAAAACGACAACGAATAAGCACACTATTTTCACAGGCCCAAACGGTAAACTATGCAGCCATCCCTTTCGTATTTTTTCAGGTATAATAATAACATTAAAAAAGAACAGATTATTAAATAAATAAATAAATAAAACGTGCTAACAGATAAATATATAATAAATAAAACCTCCTAAAAAATGAAGGCCCCCTTGAGCCCTAGTTAATCGCTTCCCACACCGGATTTTTTTCGGGGACACCTTCAGAGATGCACCGTTTTTTTCTGTCATTGTTGACGCCATTCCCTGTCAGGCGTGCCTACAATCCTTTCAGTTTGCCGATGATTCCACTGGGCCCGAAGATTTACTAAAGATGTCTAAATCTGCCCTTTTGGATGAAACCGCGGTGCATTGCTGAAATATGTAATATACAGTATCTAAATAAATTATATTAGCTCTCTTATATGATCGAGCAGTTTATTTGATTTCTTTTCATATACAACCTGTCACTATATATATATATATATATATATATATATATATATATATATATATATATATATATGATGATTTTCTTGGGAGTACAAAATTGTATTATCTAAGACATAAAGGGAAGACAGATGTTATCGTTCATGATTAAAAGGTAATCAAGAAATAAAAGCCAGCTGACCGGTTTCGCCCTCTCTTAACAAAACGTGTATCAAGGGATTTTAACAAACGAGGGATTTAAAAAAGGGGGTGAAAAGAGAGCGTACAGAAAATAAAATATCGTTATGGTATATGTACAATGGAGGATTAATCTTAGAGACTGATCACATCTAGTCCCAATAGACAGTCGCTTTGTTTACAAAGGGGAATACGTTTAAGACGAACGTGGATCGTTTCCAAAATTTTTAGATGCTATAATGAGTTAGCATGAATGAGAATGGTGAATGAGTAGATGTTAAAATACATAGCGCACGGCGGGTTTTTAAGTAAATGGCCTGTAATGGAAGACCTGTATGTGTTATTTTGAACGAGGCTCAAACATAGATCTCATAATATTATTGTAAAAAACAAAGTCGAAATATATGTCCGATGATTCCTGATCCTATGAAACTAATTTATCCTTTAAATTTCAGAACAATACATTCACTTATTTCCACGTCCACAACTAATATATACATAGATATAAATATATAGAAAGAAAGTGTTAAATACAAGAAAATAGATAGAACCGGATGGGGAGATTAGAGAGACAATAAGAGAGATTTGCTATAACTTAACGCTACTGACGAGCGGGTTTATGTCTCAGTTAGGCTAGCTAACATTACTAACCGTTCACAGAATGTATTGAATACTGCAGACATACAAGCAAGTATATATATATATATATATATATATATATATATATATATATATATATATATGGAAATCTTTACCGAAAAGTAATGAACAATAAGTAAACGAGGTAAATAGAGAAGCACGAATGACCACGTGGACCGGAACGAATGATGATCTTCACTTGCTTCCTATTTTGCAGATTTAAAATCTTCATCGATTTTCGCGTCTGGCATCTGCGGTTTTATCGAAAATCGATTTTTCTTCTGTGTGTCTCGCTAAATCCGGATTTTAACAGAACGAGGAAATAATATCGAGGAGAACTTCAGATAAAAGGGGAAAAGAAAACGTCTTAGGTAGATAATAAAATTTAGTTGAACAAATGTGGTGATTTCTCGTGGACAAGAGAGAGAACGAGGCTGTCATTTTAAGGAAGATGTCACTATACATTAACATTAGATAATTGCCATGAAATCCTTTATACATATATATATATATATATATATATATATATATATATATATATATATATGTGTGTGTGTCTGTGTGTCTGTGTGTGTTATTGTACGTGTATGTGGATGCTTTTAAAAATACATTACATTATAGACTATTCAAGTGCATGCTATTACCAACATATCAAGACAAATAAGATAGTGACTCTTTAGATCTAGATAGATACGCATATTTATACATAAATTACAAAAGCATTATTAATATAATAAGATGTATATATCCTATCCGTTATCTCTCTGTATACCTAGAACTAAACAGAGCTCCCATAAGCAAAGCTTAATTCTCCAACGACCCCTCTGTAGTGCAGAATACAATAGGGTTGCTTCCTAGCAAACTACAACACGCGCGTTTACAAGTCTAATCGGAACAATTTATTGTTAAACAGTTCTATTAAATGATCAAATTATGCCAATTTACAACAATACTCAAATACTTGGTTCTTGGCCTTTTGGCTAAGATCAAAGTGTCGTATCTGTTCCGATGGATACTGCACCCAATACTGGTGTTGTCTTGGCCTTCGGGTCTTGATTTACGCTGGTCAATGGGTCTGTCCTGTGCAATTCTGGGAGGTCCACCTTCCCAGGCTTTGCTTCCCCTCTTTGGGGAGGAGTAAGTTTATTGCTTACTGCCTGAGGCGCCCCTACCGGGGAATGCCGACGCCGCTGCCCAGGCAATTTTTAAACCCCACTTTCCCGACCCGACCTTGGGTCACATCTTACTTGTGGGAGTAAGATAAAAACTGGCCTTGTGCCTAACTCCTGGAGAGGAGTAAATCAATACAACAATCGTTTCCTATTTTTACGGTGTTGTCTCAACGTCTACCTGACAATCTGACAAACTCATCAGTCCTTATACTCGAATAGCTTTGAGCCTGAATAATCAATGACTTATTGATACAAACATTTTACTGATTTGTATATTCATATATAGGTATGGGAAGTGAAAAAAAAGTAAAAAAAGCAAAATATAAAACTCTGTTTCTGTTATATGAGACAAATAACCTATTACTTATGACATCCATGCAGCATGTCATTTAATGCCTTAAATTTCAAAGTTTAGTTCCATTTCGATGTCTAATCGAGATCAGCGTGTTTAATTAATGAACAACACGCGCATTATAATGTAATAATAATGGACACGTTTTATATATTAAGAATTATTTAAGTAAGGGTATCCCATTTTTTATAATGACTTAATTATAATAGTAGTTTACTATTGTACGCTTATCAATATAACAAAGTAAAGTCGATGCGCCACTATTTCATTTGACATCATAGCTCTTCATACACTAGCGATAGTCACGTTTGCTGCCAATTATAAATGTGTGCTTTTTGAATATATGCGTCCGTTTCGTTCGATATCAATAAAATATTCATCTTTGCGACTTTCATGCCGTTCTTATACTAGTCATGCATACAGAAAGTCGGAGTAAGTTACACCCACACGCTTACATTTACTTCCACTGACACAACGCCAGTATCTCAGTTTTCCATTGGTTAGTATTATATTTTTCTTATTATACTTTTACTATTATGCACGGCTCAATCTTTTTCAACCAGCTTGTTCTGGTTTTAAAGTGTTTTGATTGGGTATTCCAGAGACTTTCTTTTCACATTGCCGCTTGCTTGACCGAACAGCTGCTTAGTAGAATGGTCTTGCCGTGCATAACCGGCCACTCTAACTTTTTACTGTTCTTAAGTCATTATTTTCATGCATTTTCTTACTGCATTTACGTTTTTGCTCATACAATTCATTTGATAGCAATACCTTTCTTCCCCGAGTCCTGATCGGTATATTCGTCTACTTACTTACGTTTCTTTTTTAGCTGTCGTAATTAATCAATTAAATAATGTCACGTTCATACACCTAATCATATTCTCGAATAACCTACTATTATTTCTGAATAAAAAACTAAACAACCATTACACTTTTAACATGGCAGTTCATATATAGGTTTAACATAACAGTTTGTCATTTTTTTCTTTATACTTTTTTAAGAAACATTGTTTTTGTTTATCTTTGGGAACAAACCAAGGTCTCTTCATTTTTTCTCACTTTCTATTTTCGTTTAATTATTTTTATTTTTCATCTTTATTTTGATTAAATCGCTTGTCTTCCGAGTTTACACTTCGGTCTTCCTTCTTATCTAGTGGCGAGAACAATGCCACCACATTTAAACGTAGTTACGACAAGAAGGCTAGCATTCGGCATGTTTTAAATGAAGACTTATAATTTATTATTGTTACTTGGTAATTCTAAGAGCTACTGTTATTGTTTTTTATAGTATAATGATGTTTATTGGTAGTAGTAATTGTAGTATTTATAATATTAATATAACAATATCAGTGCATCTGTCTTGTGAGTATTGATAATTTAGATTGTTCTGACTACTATTATCATCCTAGTTAACAGTGTTACAACGTTTCGGACAGTGTAACCTTATTACTCGGGAATCTTTATCCTCAGTTATTATTACCTGCACCGAGGATTACAATCTTCAACTCCACACTAAACTCTCACCTTTGAATAAGTGTTACTAAACGCTTTTATCAGTTAAACTACACGTTTATGTACACATTTAGCCAATATTTTATAATTTCCTAATGCACTGTTAGAACACTGGTCCTGCTACTATCATTTACATTTTGTATTCCAAAATGCCTTACTTCAGAGACCGTTGACATTCCCAGCATTCTATGTACACATATTTATTTACCTTGCCATAAATGTTTACACATTTTCATCACATGAATCCACTTGGGCACATAGAAATAGATTTACACACTTACACTCATTACCACATACAAGTATATGCATACACACATACACCCACATATATATATATATATATATATATATATATATATATATATATATATATATATATTTCATGTATTCTTTTTCCTTTTCTCTATATCTCGCTCTGTCTATCTCTCTATTTCTCTTTCTAACTATATATATATATATGTATATATATATATATATATGTATATATATAAATATATATAAATATATATAAATATATATATATATATATATAAATATATATATATATATATACATAAATATATCTATGTATATATATATATATAAATATATATAAATATGTATATATAAATATATATATATATAAATATATATAAATATATATAAATATGTATATAAATATATATATATATATTAATATATATATATATATATATATATATATATATATATATATATATATATATATATATAGCATCATATAGAACCTTGATCAGACAAATAATAACAGCAATACATTTTTCAAGAAATACTTTATTTGAATACAATTATGTGTGCCCATCTCAAGAACATACACATTTCATGATATCCAAAATATCTAGGGACTTTATTTTATTCACCGAAGAAGCTTCCCCGTGAAAATCGATCTTATTTTGTAATATTATAAAATATTCATGTACAATTAAAAGATCTAATCATACACTATTTAGCAATAACTAAAACCATTCTCTAAAAAAATAATTCATGTGTAAAAATATAGTAATCCAGGTTAATTTAGTACTCATAGGGTGAATATCTGGAGAATCGCTACATATTTCTTAACTTTATACACACATTTAATAGAACGGACACGTATTTCTATCCAGGTTAGATCTAATCTCAATAAAGCTACAATTGAACCATCTTGAATGGATGTGTAGCCTTTGATATGATATGTTTGTATTAATAATCATATTGTTATAAATTGATGACATATATATATATATATATATATATATACATATATATATATATATACATATATATATATATATATTTATATATATATATACTTTGCTGCTTTAATTTTAATGACGTGCCAACAAGCCAATATGAGTTGCATAAAACAATGGTGTATGACGTCTACTACTCATAAATATATTTTTTAAAGATCATCTGCTTACCTTAATTTCTATCTCTTTACTTTCGAACAGAACTGCTTTTTAATGCAGTTTACAAAATAAGCTATATCATAGTTACGATACTTTTCTGAAGCTATTGTTCTCATACCATAATTCCTATAAGAATTTTAGATTCTATGTAGAAAATGTACTCTAGTATGCAACCTAGGACGGGTCTTACCTTGTAAGGTTGTCTATCCTAACTTGCTGTATCTGTATTTATGTGTATGTAAATTGTCTCTATATATACTTTTAAAGACATGATGTAAAGAGAGCTTACGACGAATATCAAGCAGGTTTTCTGTTTAACTATTCTGTACTTCAGTAAATACATACTCTTGTAAATATAACACAGTGTTGTCTTATTCATAATCGGCCCTTTAAGGCCATAAAACTCACGATGAGGGTTCGGACTTATTCGGATACAAAATAACTCGGACTTATGTCGCACACAGCACTGGCAACGATAACTCGGACTTATGTCGGACACAACATAACAGTTACTAGCGATCTAGGATTTTCGTAAAAGAATTAGGTGGTGTGATCAAAACTATCTAATTGCAACAGTAACAGCGAGAAGTTCAACGCAATGCTGTATTTATACATACAAGGTGTACCAAATATGCGAAAGAAAAGCCTGTAGCGTAATAAAATAGGATTATAAATATGTTAGTTCTTGAGAAAAATACTAACATATTTCAAGTCATGAGGTTTTGTGAATCTAAATAGTTAATAAAACTGTAGAGGTATGTCAATCTTCGGGTTTTAATTGTTTAATCAGAAACATGTTTATAAGTTTGAACAAGGTTACTTGTTTTCCTCTCGCTCAGAAGTGAAAACGTTATCACCCAGTAGAGAAAGTTATGGCCGTGTAAAAATTATTAACAAAATATATAAACAACGTGAAAACAACGGTAGCATATTTTAACTGACAAAATAGAGGAAATCAAAAACTCATGTCTGAACCCGACAACAGCTAAATCTTCGACCAGAAATACATTCAAAGAAAAAGAAATATAAAGTTGAATATTGTAAATCTATGCTTAAAAGAAAACTTTCAAGAAAAACAATTGAAAAACAAATGAAAGAACTTGCGGGAATGGTTATGTATACCTAACAAAGACATAAATAAATATACGAATAACCATATAAAAGTAACATGTGGAAGATAAATGTGAATTATCACAAGACGTTATACGGAGTGTAATCGAGTACTTATCGTACGACCCTGCAAGAAAAAGTACGTATGCTTGTCATTATAGCCGATACTAAGAACTGAAAAGTTGCAAAGGGGGGGCTTATACAGAGACATAACTTAAATTGCTCTTCATTTTACAGAGTTATTACGATATTATTAAAACTGGTGCAACAATGTGTTGAATCTGTACGCTCAAACGATACTAGAACTGGTAATTATATGTCCTCAAAATGACAAAAACGTAAGATAGTCGTTCTTGAGATTGGCAAGTTGATAGTATATCTTCCAACTACTTTTTACAGCTTGGTAAAAATGTTGGAATTATTAGTATCAAACTGAATTATGCGGTCTGTTGTGTGAGGTAATCTGAGCAGACATTGATTGAAAAACCGTTCATAGATTATATCACACAGTAATCAAATTAAAAGGGTGTTGTACAAATAATATCTCCTCTGAGTGCGGGAGTGGTCGACGGATCAGTTAAACAATACAAATTATGAGATATCGTTTTAGAAAAAAAACAACCGAAAAACACAGGCCAAGATTAGAAGAATCCTGAGTGTAATTCACAACCGATACGATTTACTCAGATACGTAAAGCTAAAAGAACGAAATTGAAATATTTAATTGAACAATATTACGTACCTGTCGCCCTTACAGTAACCTATAGATTAGAGAGTGTTGACACGTATATTCAGGAAAATGTACACACGGGAGGATAACCTACCCTAGATGTGTATTAATGGTTGGGATGTTAGGGTTTTTCTCGTTAGAATGAAGAACGAAGACTGTAGTCCACTGGAAGAAAAGTTGGTGGCATATAAACGTGACTAGACAAGAACAGAGATAACAAACAACGTGGGTAGATAATGAAAGAATATTTATATGGATAAAAAAGAGAAGAAAGAGAATGTTGCTTGCAAAAGAAGTGCCTTTGCGGACTCACTGAAAATGCCAGTTGTCTTGTAACATGATTCCCTCTGGGAGCAAGGCTATGAAGAATAGTTCAGAACATCAAGTGGTTTATTTCGCTCAAATGGGCACTGCATACATGCTCAACAGAATTAGCCCGCATGGTGTGAAAAGACAGTGGCTACTGTCTTATCGGCTATAGGGTGGTATAGCCGACTGCTGTAAAGACCGGAAGGCCTGTTCATTATGGCCTCGTGCGTATTATATACGCTAAAACGCATGTACCCGCTCGCACCTGCCGCAGCAGAGGAGAAGCGATGTTGACGGCAGCGAAGGCTGGAGAAAAGAGGCCGATATTTTCAAAATAGGCACTCTCCTGGGTTTTCTGCAGAGATTGAAGCAGTGGTCTGTGATTGGCTGATTCTCATCCAATCACAAGGCACTTAGAATTCACTGCGCTTAATAATAATTTCAATAGCGATGAGTGGTACATCTTGGTCTGTGAATTGATTTTCACCGCTATAATTGAAGATGAACAATATGTTTGCTTTACCCCTGTAAACAAATCATGACCAGCTAGAAATCTATGCTTAATTTTCATATCATTTGTTAATTGTTATTCTGTCTTGATTCATAAAAAAATTCAGTAAATTATGTAAAACACTTTCTATTAGCGGACCGTTGGTTATCAAAATATAGTTATTGACGGAATGATAACATTTGATTTTCATTCGAAATACCATATTAAAAACAACAGCATGCGTGCTCTTATCCTCGTGTATAATTAATAGGTTCCTACTAAAAAATAAATTACATTTTATTTTGATGGTGTTGGTTCAGCGAGTATACACATTAAATTATTAAGTCGACGACATTGGAAAAGAACAAAAACACAGAAGCGATACGCCACGTGTATTTTCTATCCACCTCGTATTCTACAGCCCGTAATATTTACAGGTAAATGCGCCAGAGACGAGGTAGAAATTCGAGGTTATTTCCTCCGCAAATGAAGAGAAAATAGGTGTTGCAACTCCAACGATTCTCGTGCCAGTTGTCAGAAAGTTAGTACTATTTTCTAAAAATCGTATTAATAGGCAATAATTCTAATTTTCTTAGATAAGTAAACCAGTTATAGCTACAACAATCAATATAACATGTAGACTTAACCTTTAAATACACCTGAATGTAATTCACGAATTAGTAAAAACAGCTATAAACCACCAAAAACACTAGCAGATATTTGATATTTGCAAAAACCACGCCGTCTCTATCAATCGTTGTTAGACGAGAATAAGAGAACACACTGACTGTGCATGAGTATATACGTAGAATCTTTTATATTTTCTCATTTTTAAGCTTATCTTAATTTATAATTTTGGGAGGATGAAACATCCTACGAGAGGCAAGGCATTCACCTGCCATTTACGAGACGCCCGCCAACCGAGATATATTTTGAGTATGGAAGCCGTTATTTTCATGGGAAATAATGTGAACTTCTCTTGAAATAAGTATTTTTGTCACGTAGTTCTTTCCCATGAAGCCAGTGAATCCGATGATTGCTGGATTACTTAAAATATATCTATGGTTCATGTTTCTTTAGACATCGTGCATAGAACCTTGGTGCTTATTTTGTCGGTAAGCCTTCTTGGGTAGACCGCCGTACATAAGGGGGCTTCTCTAAACCTGTCTGATAGCAGTGTGTTAGGCATAGCAGCTGCGTTTTCTAAGTATGCAACTGTAGCGTTTCATAGCTATAGTGGATGGTGTATTACTTGTTTCCCAGGAATATATCTTGTACACATTTTTAAATCTTTCTGATGCTATATTAAAGCGTGTGTCACCGGACACTTTCTAATTTTCCAAACTAGATATTTCTACGCAAGCACTTTTACTTTCCATTACTTTATATTGTTTCTTTAATGTCTTCTAATTTTGAATTTTAGCTATTTCGCTGACAACTTATCCATCTATGTAATTCCTCTGATGATGATATTTTAATCTTTGAAAAACCATGCTTAAGGAAAGAAAAAATACACATGTTTTTATCGAGTACACCTTGTATTGAACAATCAGAGATTAAATAGATTTGTCATTCGCACATCTTTATCTGTCTTCCTCCATTAATCTTTATATTTACTCTGTCCCGTATATTGAGCTTAAATCATTTGACTATAGGTTCAATTATCAAAAAGTATACAGTTAGTCTCCTATCTTATATATATATATATATATATATATATATATATATATATATATATATATATATACATGTATGTGTGTATATGTATAGACAAACACAGATGCATAACTGATTGAAGATTATATAAACATGATTATGTCATATTCTTCCGCATGATATATTTTACTAGCATAAGTATTTATATGAAAATGATATATGAGGTAAGAAACATAGATATAAAAAAGAAGTCACGCCTATATATATATATATATATATATATATATAAATTTGAGAAAAAAATCATTTTAAGCATCTTTTGAATGTTAAACATATAGATAGAGGCAAAATGCATTCATAATAAACAATGTGTTAGATGCAGGTATTTTTATTAAAAAAAAAATAAAATCCTGATATTTTTCTTCTTCATCTGGACTTTTTGATCTACTATTTCGCTAGATATAACAATCCTCGACAGAGCTTTAGACAAATAAAGGTATTAACTTTTTTTTCGTAATAATCCTTCCTGGTAATACTCCTTCCTGTAAGAGTGCCATCCGATGTTGTGGACTACTTTTATGTTTAAAATTCAAAAGATACTTAAAAATAAACTTTCCCAAATGTATAACTACCAGCGAATATGCGCGATTTAAGTTCAATTAAAAACAGACATTTGCACCGTTAGTCCACAACATCGGACGACACTTCTACAAGACCAGGAAGGAGTATTACGAAAAAAAAGTTAATACCTTTATTTGTCTAAAGATATGTCGAGGCTTGTTATATCAAGCGAAATATTAGATTAAAATGGTCAAGAGTAAGAGGAAAAAATTGTTTTTATTTTTTATTTTCATTTAATAAAAAATATCTGCATCTAACACATGGTTTCTTATGAAGGCATTTTGCCTCTATCTTTATGTATACATATATATATATATACATATATATATATATATATATATATATATATATTAATGATAATATAATTAACGATAAGTGAAATATCGTAGAGTGATCTATCTTGATAAAATAAAGCTCAATACGTTGAGTAGAGCAATCAAATTTAAAGAAAGAAAGATGAAGATAACAAATTGTACAAAATTACATAAAGTTACATAAATTAATACACATTTTATTACATCGAAAGTTCAGATGCAAGGAGTTACATTAATCCTTAAACCATGTTTTTTCAGAGATAAAACTCTTCTCGTCAGAGGATAAATCTGATAATATGATATTTATAACAATTAAATATTACCTAGTTCCATTTCACTTTGAAAAATTGAAGAATAAAAAAAACAAAAAGTTAGGGATAAAGAAATAACAGGCCGGGAAGTAAAAAAATAGCAGTATTTCGAGGTTATTTTTGAAGACGAAAGGGACGTTATGGTGTAGATAGTTAATAGTAACAGTTTGTAGAATTGAAGAAAGTTGTTTAACAAATAAAAGGTGGAGGGTTCAAAATATCTCACTTGGTCCGTATGGATTCGTACTCCGTTATAGTATATTTCCATGGAGTTACATGTAAAACTCCTGTATTGGTATTTTAAATATCCAATTCGGCAAATCCGAGGTTAAGATTGTCTGTTGAAAGGTGTTATGTGGAAAAGTTAATATCTGCCTCAATTTCTGGCTTCCCTGGCCAAGAAATGTTTCAAAAGTTTTATAAATACAATATTACCAGATTTATCCTCTGACGAGAAGAGTTTTATCTTTGAAAAACCATAGTTTAAGGAGTAATGTTACTCCTTGCATCTGAATTTCGATGTAATAAAATGTGTATTAATTTATGCAACTTTATGTAATTTTGTACACACGTTTTTATCTTCATCTTTCTTTCTTTTATATATATATATATGTATATATATATATATATATATATATATATATATATATATATATATATATGTATATTACTACATATTATATTTTACATACATTTTTGTATTCATGCAAGAAAAGACGTAGATTACAAAACAGTAAAATGTAACCTTGTTACCACTTAAATACTGAACGTGTTTTGAGAATTCTTCTGGAACATTCGTTTTTAAACATTCTGAATCTACTTTCTCCTATTTTAACAGCTTACAATTCATGTAGCGAGCGTATTTACTATTAAAAGAGCACAGCGTTTGCTACGCATACTCTGTTTACCCAACTATCAGTACTAAACTATTGTCCTTATTTTTAGATATCCAGTTATACTGTAGTGGAAGCAAACACAGAGGAATATAATGTACTAGGATGTTTAAAAATTGTATTATAAGTAAAAGTATCAAGTTTAAACATGTCAGAATACTTCACCGTGTGGTTCGGTTGCTTATAGTCATCTACACTCAGTGTCATGCAATACTTTGTATTGTTCAGATCCTCTAAAAGAGAATGTATCTTTTCGACTATGGAAAACAGATATTTTACTTCAAATTTTAAGTAAAACTTTAATGGAAAAGAACATTGATCTAATAGCTAAACATTCCATATGGGTCGACATTTATTCGACGATCTTTAAGCAATAATTTTGTTTAGCAGGCTCGATGTTTTCGTCATTTTCTGAAGTTCATGGTGTTTCTAGCGCGAGTGTCGTCTCAAGCTTCTTTGAATCACTGAATCCACTTTTAGAATGTAGTCTTGTAAGGTACACGACTTCCATCATTTTCTCTAACGCATAACGGATCTACGTCTCTAAACATTTCATATAGATCGACAAATCCAATGCTTGATGATGAGCCTTAGCAAGATTTAAGCATGATGGGTCCTCAAAACCGTTGAAGCCTTATAAACACAATCTTTGAAGTACTCTTTTCTAAACATTAGTGAACAAAATTAAAACAGACAGAACTAATTTCTGCCGAAAATTATACCCGCATATGAGACCTACATTAACCATGATTGTCATGAGTCCAAAAAATATTCAGAGAAATAGCTCCAACCCAATATTCAGGACCCATCAAGTTTAATTCTAAAAAGTAGGTTCAAAAAGTAATAGTAACGGTGTTATGAGATTCAGGTACTATTGTACTGGTAGATAAAATTGAAAATCAAAGACGTGTAACATGACTTTACAATACTGAGGTTTTAATTAAGCTAAAGAATACTTTAATTAAAAAAAAGAAAGAAAAACTTCATGGTTAGGGCCCTGTATCATCATAACAATTCACTAGCGCATTCTTCGAGTGTTGCACAAGAGATACTTCAAACATGTCGATGGGTAGTGCTTCAACACAACACACATAGTATCGTATTTACATTTATCCCAACCATATAACATTAACTGACCGACGGCGTATGCGAAAACACAGAAGCAACGCCAAAAAATTAAATTTAAAACGAAATTATATTTTTGGTTCAAAAACCTCCCACTACAGGCATGTGCAGCGAAAAAAGAAAAATGGATGTTACGCGGTGTGTTTTCACTAACGTTCGTCACACCATGTGCTTAAACCCCACGTTTTCGCGCTAAAATCAAATCGCGCTGTTAGCTAATAAACTGCAATTTAAGCTGAGGTTTTTCCTCCATAAACGACGCGTTGGAAGAAAATCAAAACACTAGACCAGAGAGCAACGTTTGAACTTCCTCGCCCCGTTTGGGCTCGGACATTCTATTCACTATGAACTCTACACACACACACCCACATGCTTACCCACCATGTAAGCAAATGTTTACACGCGTATCAATTATCAGCGCACGCATACACCAACGTCCATGCACCTATACACCCTGTTAAAGGCGACACCCACATTTATCCATTTACCCGTTCTAACACAAATAATCACACAGAATAGCTTTACTGCCGCACGCATACACACACTCATAAATTACAGGCACACGTATTTTATTACTCTTCTAAGGGGACATATCTAATGAAGAATGTATTGTACTTTATATATATATATATATATATATATATATATATATATATATTGTGGTAGTGTTGGCTAATCGAAATGCATAATTAGCATAAGTAAAATAGATTACTATATAAGTATCTCCATGAATATAGCTATTGTTAAAGTACACTAGCCCCCGATCGAGAAAAAGAGAGCGTTAGGTATGTTGTTTTATTTCCATTGCTGTGTGGATTTTACCATTGTCGCACTTGTTGTTTTTGTTGGTGTTGTTGTAAGTGTTGTTATTATTGTTGAACTTTCTACCTTCTGTCGGATTGTTTTTCTTTACCACGACATTTAAAAAAAACACTGTGTCATCTATTTTGATAACATAATTATTTTCTCGGCTCTGGCGATAGCAACTGTTAGCCACCTGCCTCAAGAACCAACGGAAGTTAATGGGTCGGACGAGGATGCTCTTTCTACCGACTGCACCAAACCCACAAAGATTGTTATAGACGTAAAACGTTTTCTAGAAAAAGCAAGAAGCTGTCAGCATTTGGTAACAGAAAAAAGGCTTGCTAATCGCCATCCCAAAACTGTTAGTTATATCTAAACGAACACTGCAAATGTCCGTAGATGACTGCAAGTCCAAAACAGTTATACAAGCAAGAAGCGACTTAATCAGGAAATTAATATTTACAACAGGACATCGTCCCTAACGAATACTTAAATGTAGGGGTTATCACACGTAGAACACACTGTTTGCTACCCCAGAAGAATGTGTCACGCTGTCACACACCGAAGTCATAACGGAGGAGTACATATTAAGAATTGAGTACTTGTGACAGCGAGGACCCTCTATCTACTTATTTCATATCCCTTGTCATGTTGAGGGAGAACATCTCGCAGCCTACAACATGACATACGCATACAGTACAGAGGTTTCCTGCGACGAACATTTATCAATATAAAACTTTGAAATGTTATTGGACAAGAAAGTATTCTTTGAGATTCCCTAATATCTTAAAGTTGAGGAAGAAAACATTGAGACATGGAGGCAGGCCATCGTGTTGAACCTGCAGGGAGGTGAAACACATCACTTTAAAATTGCCCCAAATGAGGAAAGGAACATCAAGGACAACGGTGAACCCCAACAATAAGGTAGGGGGTCACCTGGGTTCTAAGTTCGGGGAACAATTATATCCAGAGTAAAGATGTTTTTCCTTGACTTACGTGGGTTACAAAAAAGAAATTAAGAACAATCTGTAAGTACTAGTTATTACGAAGAAGACACCGGGAATGGTCGCATTAGAAAAAACATGAGAGACGAACGAGAACAAAAAATAATCTCTAAAGATCCCGGTAAACAAACATACTTACAAGTAGCACAATTAAATAAAGGCCTGATAGCCCAAAGAAATTCTAGTTCTTTCTCAACCCCAAAACAGTCCACTTCCAAATAAAAACCCAGTCCCAAGTATTCCCCTGAAATGCATTTCAACTAACCTTCAACCCTCAAAATCGAAACTTTTATACGAAAACCATGCTACCACATGTCACCGCACACATTCTAAGAAAATAGATTAAAAGGTTATTCCAGTAAGCACTACACATAACCAAGAGAAAACCGATACCTCAAGGATTTACTATCCCGTAAGCAAATACATGAATGCACTCTCTCTCCCTCTCATACTAAGTCGGCAGCGCTATATCCTTCTTTCCTGTTCATCAAAATATCTCATAAAGGATCTCTCTAAATCCCTTATGAAGAAAATGTAAACATTCAGCGTCCTCCATCTCAATTTAGTAAGAAAGATAACCTATCCCTCACCCTATGGTGAAAGAATGGCAATTATTCCTCCCCGAGAAAGAGATTTGTCGCATTTCCAACGATACGGTGACTAGGGAAAAGGGCCATGATCGCAGTGCCCTAAAAAACTGTCAGCCTTTACAGAAGTAAATGGAATTATAGTAAAAGACTCCTATAATGTTCTTTAATGTCCCCCGTCTTATAACTGCGATTCGTCCTCGGAAAGATGTTCAAGCAGTATTGGGAATGCTTGAAGAAGCAAATAAAATTCATGATATTACTCAACCTATTGCTATTTTAAAAGAACCTCATTTACATGTTTTACGCAAATCTTGTGTTTAGAGGATTCTTGTCCAGCTTCACCCATCCCTTTACAGAGCAGCAAAATTAACTATTTCACCTGGATGTCGCTGGCATGCTCCAGGATTGTGTCATAAACATTCAGATGGAACACCATTCTATGGGACGGGCTGTCGACAACCTGAAGCAATTAATGTTCGTTTCTGAAACCCAACCCAATTTACCTCAATGGCACAACATCTAACTAGAGTTAATGTCCGGAAGCTTAGGGCTGCTTCTCGCAAATTTCGAGTTCGACAGGATCTTCAGCAGCTCGGAGTGAATATATGCTGTATTTAGGTGACACACTTTATTCCAAGTGATTATCTGGGTGCACTAACTAGAGATGTTCGTGTCTATTCAGCGTACTTCAATTCTTACTCTAGGTGTTTTTTCTGGCTAGTAAAACGCAATTTAGATTTGTCGTGTGTCCCTTGCTTCATAAATTCAGGAGGAAAGGCTTTGTGTGTTTGATGTTTCCATAAACGATAAAGCAATTCAATGTATTGCTGTTTAGGCGTCGAATAGACACGCTGGGCTTACTCAATTCTCTTGGCAGATGGAGCAGTTCATGAATACTTCTTGGGCAGTTATCTTAGTGGGAGACTGGAACGTGGTCTTAGATCCCAATTAGGATTGGTTCGGTAATCATACTTGGGTTACTAACTAAAACCGGGACGCTCAGGTAAGTATTTTGTGAATTAACTGATAAGTTTGATCTTGTCGATAAATCTCGAAATGAAAACCCTGTGTGATGAAGTATGAACTTGGACAGCTAGCGGTCACGGCTCCGGTTCGTTTTAACTTTCACATTATATATATATATATATATATATATATATATATATATATATATATATATATATATATATATATAAACTCAACACTTAGAAACTCAACACTTCGCTGGTCAATGTGAATCGTTACAGGTAATAGTAAGAAATGAAGAAAGTCGGGGATAGCACAAACGTTATGATAATTAAGGCGAAGCTGGCCTCTTTGGCTACTATGGAGTAGCATGCCTAAATAATTAGGGCTAGATAAAAATAAGATGCCCTGCAAGCAACAAATATGACACTTGAATTGCGTGCAGAGAAGCGTCGACGTACTACAGACCGACATTGCCGGGTTTACGACCCGTGACTACGAACGAGTTTATTTTGTAGGCGTTTAAGTCTTATATTAAATATAATTTGACCAGGGAGTCCGGCCTATCATTATCGCATTTCGGCCCCTATTTAGCCGACCTTTCTTGCGTGGAGGCGACCGAAGCGGCTATGCGTGAATGTTGCATTAAAGAAGACATTTTGGAAGCCTTTGCTCAGTTCGGCTTGGATCTGTCTTCGGGGATCGATGGATTGCCCTCCGAAAGGTATTGAAGGCTGTCACACATTTTCGTCTTTTTGTTGACAGTTTTATTTAACTCTTGGTTTAGGAACAAGTCTATTTCTCAGTACTCAACTGAATGTATTATGAAACGTGTACACAAGAGAAAAGATTGTGGTGATGGGATAGGTAATTTTCGGCCCTTAACGATGTTAAATACAGATTTAAAGATGTTGGCCACATTTTAGCCAATCATCTGACGATTGTCGTGCCTTGTCTGATCATCCCTGAACAGACTTGTGCTTTGAAGAGTAGCCTATTCAGAATAACTTGTACGCGTTATGCATGGTTATTGGGAAAGTTGGCTAAGAAGCCACGATGATAAATTTAGATTAGTCCAAAGCATCTGATAAGGTGGACTATCGTAACTTGGAGGTTTTTTTGTCTTCGTCAGGTTTAAGCCCGCATTTTTGCTTTTAGACCCGTCTCTTGTATGCGCAGCCCATTGCGCTGGTTGAGGTGAATGGTTTGAGATCTGAGCCCTTTGGTTTATTCAGAGCTATTCGTCAGGGTTGTTCTCTATCACTCTTGCTCTATGTGCTCGTGTTGGAACCTTTAAATTTACAGGCTAAGGATGAATCTAGTCGTACGTGGAATTGCTTTGACAGATGCTTGCACAACGTTAAAGTATCCCGCCTATGCCGACGATGTGACAGTGCTTGTTAGTAGCAGTGCCGAAATTAGTGTGGTCGACACATAAATCACAATGTATGCAACGGAAAGATGGGACAAAATTAACTGCAACAAGGCGGTGGTCTTACGCAACGGTGCCTGGAAGGGTGTATCACTAAAGGGACCTTTTAGATGGACTGACGGCTCTTGCAAGCTACTCGGCGTCTGGTTTAGTCTGGATCTTCAGCTGGAGAAAAATTGGTCGGAAAGTGATACGGGCCGCAGATGATCTGTCGACCCATAACATTTTTTCGTTAAATGGCAAAGAGCGGAAGTGACTTATTCACAGAGTTATCCTCTCATCCTATATGGTCTATCAGTGCTTTCACTCCCGTCGGATATACTGCTTGAATTGCAGCAGGCCGTTTACAAGTTTGTATTGCTTAGTAGGGACCATAAGGTTCAGTGCAATGTCAGTTATCTGCATATTTCTGAGGGCGGGCTTGGTATGCCTTGCGTTGCGATAAGTCAATATAGGCTACAGCTATATTGCCTGCATCGACTGTGTGCATAATGTGATGGTAACCGTTGCTTCTAGAGGGTAGCCATTATTAATGTCTTTCTTGCTAAGAAAAGTGTGCACTTTGATATGGGGGCACACAGGTTGCTTCGAGGCAGGTGCTCCTTTTATCACGAGTGTTGACGTGCTTTAAATCCCTTTCTGACACTTACCTGTTGTCATGAAATGCAGTATATCGGGGGATGGTTAGAGGATATGTTCAAAATAATATACTTTGGGGGGATTTGTTTGACGAAAGGAGAGCTACGCTCAATCTGGCCTTGGGTCCACGAGTTAGGTTGTTTCGATAACGACGAAGAATCTTTGGCCTGGCTGATTATAGAAATTCATGCAGCTAGCTTGACGAACTCGCCTACTTGCGTCCGATGCGGCGATGTAAACGGGACTTTGCGTCACGCCTTCTTTTATTGCCGCGTCATTCTGCCGCTAATTAAGTTTCTTGCAGGTCTCATTATCCGCATTCTGAACGTAACGTCTTTCGACCTAGAATCGATTAATGTATGTAGCAATTGGGGTCCGAAACCGGATAGGAAAATACCTTTTGTCTTGTTGAGCTTACTAGCGATTGCAGGGATACGTCATATGGTGAACACGTTTAAGAGCATTCTACGATAGTGAGACCTTAATATTTCTCAGCCTTATTCGAATTTTCCAATATCGCCTTAAGATTTGCTTTAGGGCTGAGAGGGTGAGACTCCTACTGGCAGAATTTGGTGAAATATGGGAAAGAATAGCCCGGGTTTGCCACCTGACAGCAGCTAGAATTGAGTGGTATTTTGACGAGCATTCAGCAAATGATTGTCGGTTGCCCAAACGACTATTAACAACGCAACGTTTTCGTCTAGTTTATGCTACCCGTAGTAGTTCATAAAATAGCTAGTGTACGAATGATGTTATTAGGGCCCCATTCAATAAGTGCCGTTGTACCCCCGTTTTTCCTCCAATTTATGTTCGATAATACCCTCACCCTTCCTCCAATGTAGGATTTACCAGAGATGCAGGTAAACCGTCTATATTTTCGAAAGAGGTTTAGTGAATAAATCGTTGAGGCTTGCATCAACTTTCTATTTCTTTTAAATTGGTAACTCTCCGTATCTGTTACAGCTGAGAAATAGGTAGTATTTTTATTAACACGGAGTCTATCATTGTAAAGATTTTTCATGTTCTTTTGTACATACCCTATTACATATTATGTATATATCGGTTTAAATAGGATAGTCATGTTATTAATTATTTTGGTGTATAGTGCATGAATATAGTATGAATGTGGTATTTCGGTGAATGATGGTCACAAATTAAATTATCTTAATTACATCGCTTAGTAAATCTTAGAGAAGACCGAGTATTTACCGCCTTTCTTTTGGCTTTGCGCCATATTTTATATGTGCATTCTCTCTCTCGTTCTCTCCCTCTCTTTCCCTATATATATATATGTATATATATATATATATATATATATATATATATATATATATATATATATATATATATATATATATATTGTTGATGATTTTGTTCCATTACTTGCGACAAAACATATTCTGTTTCGTTAACACTTGCAAATAGCGTCAACATTGTCAGGCTACAAATGGAATCAAACTGCATAGATCTTAGATTTACCTCAACAGGAAATTGAAGATGCATTGGGTGGGGGGAGGGGGACAGAGATGGAGCTCTGCTTATGACGGGGACATGAGACATGAGAAGGGAGGGGGAGACCCCAACAAGTCATGTTTCAAAAATTGCGTGGGAGGTTTTCTCGTGTCTGGGCCATAGTGACCTCAATTCCAGCCGGGGCGACGGGGGGGGGGGGACAGGGTGAGTTAAATTTTAAATGAGAATAGAATTGAATTATAATTATAGTTATAACTGTCATTTTTGTTGTAATAGGTAATTATTATGTAGATAAAAATGTTTGATAATTTTAATTTATGGTATTAATTGCTACTTCTGCATTCTATGTTTATTCTATTTTAATGTAGTTATTTATGGCTTGCTCATTATTTGTAGTGAATTTTGTTGTGATAATATTTTTTAATTCTGATTATATTATACTAAGATCAATACTAGTGGAATCATTTTATAAAAGAAGTTTAATGGTGTTACCATTTTTAGCATTAATAAAATCGATTACAATAACAGTAATGATAACAATGCTAATCATACCTACGATAGTCTCAGTGATAATAGCATTAATAAAAATAAAAATAAAATAAAAAAATAAAAATAACAACATAATAATAATAATAATTATAATAATAGTAATAATAATAATAATAATAATAATAATAATAATAATAATAATAATAATAATAATAATAATAATAATAATAATAATTATCACCATCATTACCATCCTGCTACTTGTGAAGTCATTGGGCGAAATAAGTCTACAAGTGATGGTAGGTTTTTATAGTTTTACTACCAATGACAAGGACTAAGTACCAGTCAATAATTAAGTATTCAAGATAGTAATCGAAGGGTTAAGTAATTGAGATTAGATTAGTCTAAGTGATATCAGTGTTAATAGCTATCCCAGTTATGGGTTTATGTGGGAGATGATTTTGGTAGAATTGGTAGTATGACTGAGAGGCTATTAAGGCGGTGCATTATAGGTAATACTTAGAGATTTGATGTTATTGATAGTTTAGTGGGGTGGTTATATATTTATAGATTTATAAATTCATCGGGACTTGTTGGGGTGGGGTTGGGTGGTAAATTTAGGTATAATGTGTTTTGAAGTAGTGTATAATGGGGGGGTAATGTTATCATTCATTTTTGTAAAAAAAAATTGTTTTTTAATTATGTGGGGAGTTGGTGTTGGGTTAAGGTGGGGTATGTGGGTTGCTAAGGAGGTAGAGTCTACTATGTTTACAGTTGATAGATGTCTCTTGTTTTCTATTTAGGAGTTTGTTTTTGTCTTTAAAGCGGATAATTTCCAGTTTTTCATTTAAACATAATCTACATGGAGAGTTTATTGATTTGCAGGTGCTAGATTTTTTCAAGATTTTCTACTTTATTATGGGAGTTTCATTTTTTGTTTTTATTTTGTGGTAGTGTAGTGAAAGTCCAGTTTGGCCAGGATGGTCAGGGTTGTTGAAGGAGAGTTTATGGTTGTAGAATCTTTCCTTGAAGTTGTTTCCTGCCAGACCAATATAATAGTATGTCTGGGATGGGTTTTCAGTTGAAGAGATTGATGCCTCATATATATATATATATATATATATATATATATATATATATATATATATATATATATATATATATATGAATAAATATATAAGATTACACTATCAACTGAATAGGTAAATTTCCAACGTCACAACAATAACGACACCAATAGGATTCTAATTGTCTCCTGCGAACCCCAACTTCGTTAACATATGGATAAGATGCATCGCTGCGAGTGAAAGGACTAACATTTAAAGGACAAGGACACGGAAGTAGAAAATGAAATACCACATTTATATTTTACTGCAGCTAGATGTGAGGCTATCATGAAAGTGTCAAGCATGGGGTATCCCATAGAATCTGCCTTTCGGAATAATAAGTCAGATTTTAAAAACAAATATGACACCTAAAAAAGGTTAGTTGTAGCAGAAATAATGAATGTCATGTCAATAAAAAAAGAAAGTTATGAACCAATCATCAAATATCTACACCGTCTACGAAATGCGAGCAGATATTGCAAGTTTGAAAAACTCGGGCAAGACGAACAGACTATTGAATAAGAGTTAACGTAATTAAGATTAAGTGATAGTGTGTGTAATGCGTCACACAGGAATAAAAATAGTAATACTACAAATAGAAGACATGTCCTTTAATAGTCGCATAAACTTTATAAAGGAACAAACTTTATACGAAAATAAAACGATCATAAAAGTCAACCCTGCAAAGAAATAGTCGCTGATACGTACATCTTAAAAAAAAGACAAAAATGTCAATATTGTGGACGTTAACAGAAAATAAAAAGGGAAGCATGCCAAGCATTTGGAAACATTTGCACAAATTGCTTCAGAATTAACCATTTTTAAACAGTATACTAGTAAAAAAAAGTAAAACGTCGGAAGAGTTGAAGAAATGAAACCAATAGGGAAGGCTTTACATTAAAAATTAAGAATGTTGAAAAAAATTAAACAATAGGAAAAAATATTATATTAAAAGTCAAAACTAACAATGTCGATTTGGATATGCAAATTAATACTGGCTAAAATATTTCTTGAAACACATTGGAAATCCGAATTTACTAAAGTGCAGTGTACAATTTGCTGAATCGGTCATAAAATCTTTAGGTAGTTAAATAAAATATTTTTAGATGAAATAAGCAAATAAAATAAACTACCAAAATATAATCATAATTGTTAATAGGCAGTTTAAAGATGATAATTAAACATTTAACTAAGCACACAGATACTGAATCAATATGATACATTTCTAACCCCATATGTAGACATTATTACTTGCGAATATAACATTTTCGCCATAGTATATATTTTCATGTCACAGCTTTTATAGATGAAACATAATCTAGACATTGCCATGTTCTCTTTCGATACAAATTCAAACCATGTACGAAATAATTGTACCCCTAACATAAAACATAACCATCTTAAGAAATAACTATACATACTGATAAGACATAAAATAAATCATTACTTTAAGAACACTCAATTAAAATATAAGAATATAGATGTAACTTACACTTACAACGCATGGGAATATTTACCGTTCTACATATAATTATATGGAATACACATATTAACTTAAATATGGAACGGTTCCCTTTCGAGATTACATCTATCACAAACTTAACAAACTCTGTTGTATGGCATAAGCATACATATGAGAAATAAAATTTTAAAAACCCTCGTTTTCAAAAAAACAAAGATAAAATAAAACCTGGTACACTCAAGTAACGATAATCGACATGAGAAAGAAATCGTAATCGTTATTACCAGCAAAAAGGAAATCAATAAAAATACCAGACACACAACAGACATGTTGGTTTAAAGATTAATTATTTCTATATTTTTCAATTAACTTTGTTATCTCATTTTTAGTCATTAATTCTATTCTAATTATTTATTGGCTATTTAAAAATCAGGGAAAATAATTCAAAAGTATTATCTGATATATTTCATGAATTTCCTGTCTTGGTCAAAATAATATTTTTCTCATCTCGACGTTTTTTTCTACTCTAGGGTTTTACTAAAAAGGGACACATCTAAATATGGGCAGTTTACTCTTATCTCATTACAAAAAAGAAACCTAATTACATAAATAATATGTAAACATATGTAAATAATATGTAAACAATTTGGTTGTGCCGTTGTCACGTGCATCACAAGATATACCTGTTTGTTTAGCGACATGTATAGAGATAACATCTTCTTTTCTTCTAGGAATTATTCTTTGGTAGAATTCAAACTTTGTTTTATTGTATAGCTCTGGTGAAAACTCACTGTAGAGAATTGTATATATATACTGTAATACTACACTGCTTAAAACGATTTGTAACCGTCTTAGAAACAAAATCAAATCATTGCACTGGAGTTACATATTCGAATCTTAAGATCGTTAAAGTGTAATATCAATTGAGTTAAAAGACCTTGAGTTTTACAACACAAACATTATATATATATATATATATATATATATATATATATATATATATATATATATATATATATATATATTAGTGGATATAACCGTTGTGGGATACAGCGTTCGAATTCTAGCTAACCACATAAATCGGGTTTCGGAACTTGCGGCCGATATGAATAATCATGTCTACACTGACAGTCTCCGAAAAGATTAAAACAAATAATTAAAACAAATATAGGTTGCACACAGTAGTGGATAGCATAAACACAGTCGCCACTCTTGATGACAGCTGCCTTTAATAGTTTTAATTTCTCGCTTATTTATCAGGTTATTCTAGTGGCTGTGTTGGTTAAATCGTCGGATTTTTAGTTAAACACATGACTCGTGCCCCGGTGCATCTAGTCCTGGGACCGGTATTAATAATACTCTTTTTACGGACGATCCGGGAAAGGATTAAACGTATACGTATGAAGCTATTAACGAATTTATTTATTTCTATTTGAATTGTAAGGCGCCAGCAAGTAACATACCTCATAACTCTGGAATATTTTGCATCAGCTTTATCGATTACATTTTTATATACATTTAAAGATACGCTTTTAGACTAATTTAATTCCTCTTTCTGTTTTGACGCGCTTAGATCAATTACTTCTATACGAATGATTATTTTGATTCGGATATTATGTTTGTTTGGAGTTTTTGTTACTTGTTTTTCTCAAAAGTGAATTGTCCTTTTCACAAAACCAACGCTCATAATTCATTTGCTTTCAATAGTTTTGTCTTGTTTGGTTTATTGACTGTTACAAAAATTGGCAACTCTCCAAATAAGAAAGAATTGAACCGTGTACAAAAAAGCTTTTAATACACTCTGTACACTGCGAACGATCGGTTTAGAAATTACTTCTTTTGTATCAAATAATAAAAAAAATTGTGCAACTATTCAGGATTGACTTCGACTTTTCCGAAAGGATGGATTCATATTGAGTATTTAAGTACAAAACACGTAGAATTTGTGCAACGTTCCTTTGCATGTCAGACATTCTTATACTTACAACTACGTATACTAATCCATAATGATATGTGTGGGGTCTCCGTGTTTCTGTTTCTTTGTCGGGCGAATTTGTTTACTGAGGATCGATCACTTATCAAGCAAAAAGGCTATTCAGGGATTAAGGTTAATGAGTTCATCTGGTTTAAATTTGGCAGCATATGATTATTTCAGAGGGCTGTCTAATAAGAATATTTTTACATTGGACTTTAAAACGACTATGTTGTATTCAGATGGAAATCATACGGGCAATATTGTGTGACAAAAAATCTGCTCATGGAAGCTCCATTATGTTTTAGGTACACCGAAAGAGAAAAAATAACATTATTTGCAGTGGTTATAGAGGGACGAGTTTTTGTTATTATTGTTTAACAATAGTGAACATACATTAGAGATCCGCCGAGGGCCTACTATGTAAATAACGATATAGCAGAAAAAGATGAGCAACATTACTTATGTGAGAAAGTGGCTTTAGGGAAAAGAAGAGGACATCTCTCACAAGATTTCGGGGTCGGATTTGTATTTTGTCCAGGCTTGAACAGATTGTCTAGCGGCACCTCTCCAAATGTGTAAACATTACTCTATCTAAAGACGCAGTTAATTGAAAACGAAGTATTATACTAAATTGAACAACAATTCTCACAATGTGACATTTGCAAGGACTCAGAAAACATAGTACTATTGTATTATGTATTTATTTTTAGTAACAATATGCAGTCTGAATACGCGCAAAATATAAATAAAGAGAATCTTTTATTCATCATATTTTATTTTGTCACTAGCTTAACTTTTCCTACGGCATTGCCCGGGTGAAATAAGAGTATTCCTACCTATCTTATGCTACCGGTATTTCCCGAACACCCTCTCTGTCTATGATAATTGGAACTTTTAAAATAAAAGAGGCCTACAGAGCCCTATTAAATTCAATCTCTCGTTATCTTTGTATATACATTTCATTTTTTGTGAGGAAAGAAAAACAGATTAAAAATGAGTATGCCTCCGGAGGACTAATTAAACACACAAGTGTTATTAAGGAGGCCTGCAGAGCACTAATAAACCATGTGTGTTCGAGGAGAAATGATGTTAATTATAATTAAAGAAACATTGATTTATTTTCAAATTACTACATAATAACGTTGAATGTACAACATCCGGTGTATAGTCCTCCTCCCCACACTCGTATGTAAATATTAAACAATGTATGAACAAATATATATAATTGTGTGAGTTAACTGAAATCTACCCCTAAAGCACCTGATCTTAGATCTACGGTGATAACCTCTTGATTACGAAAGCAAGTAGAAAGTCTATTGATAAATAGGTCACTTAAACGAAGCATGTAGCTGCCACGCGTTTTCTTATACAATCTGTAATTTGGGTCAGTTCTGTACAATGACATCGATATTTGTTTCAACTATTTTAGAATTATGCGTGTGAAAGGTGTAGGATTCAGAAAATGTAAACTTTATGGATCTGTCGAGTATCTTGGCGTATATAAATCGCTGAGATAATTGTAGCCGTAATTTTTAATAACGAAACACTGCAATGAACTATGTTTGTTAATTGAATTTTCTGAAGACTGGAATTAGTATAATTGTATACGTAATAGGTAGAAATGACGTAACTCGATATTCTCGAAAACCAGCGGAATTAAAGGAAGCCTCCATTGAATTCGAGCATAATTTGTGTATTATGTAGTAAAATAATTGCAGACAAATAGTAAATACAAACGGACACGTTTTTTTAAGTAGAAGGTGTTTATTAGTTCCCGGTGTCGTTAGGGAGAGTGGCAGTAGTAAAGTTATAGCGGGACAGATTTGTAACAGCCTATATTGAGTATGTTTTTTGAGAGTCGAAAATGGTCGGCCAAACGTAATATTTAGTGTCAGCTGGAGAAAACAATTTAAAATTTACTATAACACGCTTGAGTGAATACGCGTAACCTAATGGGGAGTGTATTAGCTTATGATGCATGTGGTTATTTTTCTATTCTTGACAAAAGTACGAGTGAAAAGCGTCTTCACTAGATATAGAAACTAACAGATGCATTTAACTTGATTGAACATCATTTATCTAGGATAAAATTCTACGAAGTATAAATGGTAAATATTATTTAATTAAGTGCATAATTAGAATATACGACAAATGCACTCTCAGAATAATTGAGTATTTAAGTATTAAGAATAATGGAGTAAATTTAAATTTGCAATCATATTTACCATAAGATTACATATCTAAATGAATAACTACGAAATAATTGTGTCGTCTATCAGTCCTAAATCACCATCAAAACGGGTGACTGTTATTAGAATACATACTACAACATAACAGTTTGGAATACTCTATATATAGTACAGACGAACGATCAAAAGACACTCATTTGCATAATTATTTCAAAACAATTTATAATAAATTGATGTTTGATGTTATACATTTGAAATGTTGATGTTTTATTCCGCTATATATATATATATATATATATATATATATATATATATATATATATATATATATATATATGTATATATATTAAAAAATATATGTGTAATGATTTCACCGATATCAATAGAAATCAATGAAAGCATAGTTTAATAAAAACATGTATAACATATATACATCTTTCCTTTAATATCGCGCTCGAGAATGTTTACCTACAGGCGAACGCAAGGAAAGGTAAAAAAGGGAGCTGCATTCCAGTTTCTATATCAAATAACAATACTAAAACATATTAAATATCCCATAAGGGTTCCTAAATCAACACTATATTCTTTTCGATTTTGAGCGGACAATGTGAAGTTAAAGCTTTATTTGACATTGTTATTTGACTCATCTGTCGTAGTGAAAATAAATTCATATATATATATATATATATATATATATATATTCATATACATATATATATATACATGTATATTCATATATATATATTCATATATATATATATATATATATATATATATATATATATATATATATATATATATATATATATATATAATAATGGTAATAATCCAAGTAAACAATATTCACAGGGTGGTAATCCAGAGAATTTAAACCGGGTTTATAAAAAGTGATCAATATCAAAATAGAGCTTTATATATGATAGTTTTTTTTTATTTACACAGACATGTACAAATTCTGCGACAATGGCATGTCGATGTTATCGATAACATCGACATGCCAGTGTCGCAGATTGTGTACATGTCTGTGTAAATAAAAAAAGTATCATATATATATATATATATATATATATAAATACACATAAGATAATTCTGAGAAAACCCCAACAGAGAACTCGATTATTAAGAAAAAATCCAAAAATAAGAGCATTATATTTATTTATATATGTATTACAACAGATTAGAAAAACATTGATACCATCAGTTTCGAATCCGAAAAAGGAGGACATTATTATTCAATATGTACAGTAGTAGATCAGAAGCATCCTTTGTGGGTGTGTCTGTTTTGCTGTTGAAGATTAGAAAAAAGTAGTGTGCACGCTACTTATTTCTGTTTTTCTATATGTACTGAATGATTTATCGCAAGTGCGTCTGCGGAATTGTTACGCATGTGGATCTGCGTGTTGTGTGCATGCAATTGGGGCTGCATCAAGTTTGATCGCAAGTGAGTTTGCGGTCGAAAAATGTAGAGTGTAAGCGAATTTGCACTTCTTGGTGGCGTTGTTCATGTTGATTAGTCTGCGTGATGCGAGCTGATGAACGAACGTTGAATTGTCAGTGTTGTCCGGGAATGTTTGGTGCTTGGGTCTGCGCGGTTGTTGATGAGTGAGCACAAGTGAATCTGTGCAGTTGTTGATGAATGAGCATAAGTAAGTCTGTGCAGTTGTTGATGAATGAGCACAAGTAAGTCTGTGCAGTTGTTGATGAATGAGCACAAGTGAGTGTGTGCAGTTGTTGATGAATAAGCACAAGTGAGTCTGTGCAGTTGTTGATGAATGAGCACAAGTGAGTCCGTGCAGTTGTTAATGAATAAGCACAAGTGAGTCTGTGCAGTTGTTGATGAATTAGCACAAGTGAGTCTGTGCAGTTGTTGATGTTGTTCATGTTAATTAGTCCGTGTTGTGGAACTGATGAACAAACATCTAGTTGTTGAGATTGGTGGTACACTATGGTCAAAATCAGATGCGCAAATGTCTGCAAGTGAGTTAGCAGGTCCAGATACAAGTGGGTCTTTACTGGTGTTGGTGGGCGTCGTTCGAGTTGATGTGTCCTACTGTAGATCATCGAACGTACAGTTGTACTCGTTTTGAACCGGTGTGATTTCTTCCCAGTGATGTCAGGGAATGTTTGGTGCTTGATGAATGTCCGGGAAGATGTGATTGTTTATATGTCCTCCTGTTTATCAACGAACGTCCAGTTGTTAAGTATTTAGTCATACTTGTGCAGTTGTACTCGTTTTGAACTGGTGTGATTTCTTCCCAGTGTTGTCAGTGATGTCCGGGAATGTTTGGTGCTTGATGAATGTCGTATTTGGCATCGTGTGTTGTCTGTTTTGTAGTTTTTTTTTCTTTTATATATATATTCCCAACACGTGGGTAGAAGCGAAAAAGAAAAAAAAATGGAGCCGTAATTTGTTTCACACACAGAATGACGTTTTTTGTTTTCGTTTTAGTTTGTTTGAATGTTAGTTTCAACGTAGAGAAAGAATGGCGGCGTCTCTTTTCCTTTTTTTTTGTTGTCGAAAAGAAAGAAAAAAATGATTTCGTATTTTCTTTTTTTGTTGTTGTTGTTTGAATTTTCATTTCCACGTGGTTAGAGAAAAAGATGGCGGCTTCATTTCTTTGATTGTTGTTGAAACAGAGAAAATAAATTCGTATATTCTTTTTTTGCTGTTTGACTTTTCATTTCCACGTGGTCAGAAAACCTGGCGGCATTTCATGAATTTTTTTATAAACACGTGGTCCGGAAAAAGATGGCGGCATTTTTGAATTTTTTTATTAACACGTGGTCGTGAAAAAGATGGCGTTTTTTTTAATGTTTGCTTGTTGTTAAAACAGAAAATAAATTTGTATTTTCTTTTTTGTTGTTTGAATTTTTATTTCCACGTGGTCCGAGAAAAAAAATGGCGTTTTTTTTTAAAGTTTTATCAACACGTGGTCATGGCAAAGAGTGGCGGGATTTCTAATTTTTTTTTATCAACACGTGGTCATGAAAAAGATGGGCAGCGTGTGAGCGTTTGTTTTCTTTTTATCTCCACGTGTTCAAAACAAAGGAAATGACGTCTTGTAAGGTCCTTTTGTTCGTCGAAAAAAAAAAAGGATAGGGAAAAGTTTGTCTTTTTCTTTGTATATATTTTCCCGACACGTGGGCGGAGAAAGAGAAGAAGAAAAATGAAATTGTAATTTGTTTTATACTTGGAGGGAGCCGAGAAATGTTTTTGTTTTCTTTTGTTTAGGTATTTCCACGTGGCCAGGAAAAAATGGCGGTATTTTTTTTTTTTTGTTTGTTTGTATATTTCTACCACGTGGGTAGAAAAAAAGGAAAAAGATGGGTGCGTAATTCGTTTCACTACGAAAGAAAAAACGAGAAATGATATAGTTTTCTTTTTTTGTTCTAGTACGAAATTAATTCTCCATCACATATAACAAAGCTTGCACGTTCGGGTCACCAAATGTTAGGATCGTGAGGGCGATGTTCATGGACTATAAACGTGCAAAGTTGAATCAAGCAATGTTGTATGGAAAGACAGTGTAATAATTAATAAACAAAAATGAAGTAGTAGTTCAAATAACGTTTATTGAACGTGTGTGTACGTGGAATGATGAAGTGTGTGATGTATGCATGTGTGTCGATTGGAAAACAGTTCTTGAAAAAGGTATAAGAAAAAATAAATCCGGCGTGAGGAAAGTCTTTGAAAGCCGTACACAAGGAAAATGAGTTAAGAACTCTTACCGTTGTTTGACCACGTGTTGACGGAAGAAACGTGTGTTGGTAATTGTTATGCCGAGACCAGTTCAAGAGAAAAGCGTGAGACGAAGCGCTAGTGTATTAGCGTCGTTCTGCCGAGGCCAATCGACCAGAAGAGAAGAGTGAAACGGAACGCTAGTGTATTAGCGTCGTTCTGTCGAGGCCAATTGAGTAGGAAAAAGCGAGTGAAACGGAGCGCTGGTGCCAGCGTTGTTCTGCCAAGGCTGGTTGGTGAAGAAGAGAGAGAATTTCCGTTTGCACCTAGTTTTATAGTCCGAAGGGCAGATAACTCTGGTGTCGCTTTCCAGCGCCACCTGTTGGTGAAAAAGCGACACCTAACGGCCAACCGGTGCAGTTATGTTTTGAAAGGATGAGGTAACTGCTACACGCTTTATCTCTGCCGTTAAGGGTGAAATAGACGAGCCATCACTCTTACACCTAGAAATAAATTCAAACCAGTAAGCATTTTTGAAATGTTATTTACATGCGGAGTTTCTTAAATGATAATCAATAATATTCTACTTCTCTCGACCTGTACTATACAGTTTCATGGTCGTATAATAACTAAATAAGAAATCACAATGGCATATAAGTATATTCGAAACTACATATACTTGTATTTTTTACTCGCCTCTTATCACCATATATTTATCGTCGTTCCTTCTGTTGACCGATTCTCGACCCTCGTTTTCAAAAAGATTAAAACGCAGATATATGAATCAATTGGAGTTTAACTAAGCAAATAGTGTGTGTTGAGTCATTATTAGACGAACAACAACGGCAGAATGTCAGAACTCTTATCAGCATTTATTTATGAAGATCATTCTTACTGTATGGGTGTACTGTTCGCCACTTGTCATGCGCAGAATACTATACCAATTATATTTAAAATCAATTAATTTAAATATAGGTATGCTTTTAAATCTTATTTTTTACCTTTTTTTGCTCGCACGATTTCTTTGAATTTTTTTCTAATTTTGTCATTACGACACGTTTTTATTGTTTGATTTTGTTTTCATATCAAACAAATATACAGACGAATATGTCACGAGCAATTGTTTAAATAGATGCTTGATATTCTACGTAGTTATTGTCATTGTATTTGCTGACTTAGTATTATTAGATTGCGCTAGTTGTGCGGTTTATAACACGCGTGGTATAAGAATTAAATCAGTATCGAATATATAACATAGTGTTGAATACAGCTCTCAACTTTTATACAAGTAATATTGAGAAAAAAAAGCTAAAACAAGAGGCATGTGATATACAACTTGTTACATTAATACTCCCATGACAGTAAACAAAAGAGATAGTGACATGAAAAATAGATAACACGACTTTCTGAAAAAGTATTTATTTAATAGTCATTCTTAGAGGTACTGGGCCCTAATTATCGTCGTGACTAGTAATGTGATTCGCTTTACAATTGCAACAACTTTTCATAGAAATGATATGTTGAACACAATATCCCGGTACGATGTTCGGCAAATGAAATGAGTAGATCATATACGCAGTTCACATTGCTTAAAATAGTTTAAGAAGAAAACTGACCCGTATTTGACAAGGCTAAGCCAATGTAACAAACACACGGACACTACATTCTCATCTTTAACATAGAAGTTTACTCTGGAACGGGCAATGTATTTTCAAATTGCGTCAGTTAAAATTATTCTAACAATGGCAGCAAACAGTTTAAATGTCCAAACAAATATCACAAATCATACTTTCCTCTAACTTTTAAAACAAAACTGGCACTGACTTTAAATAAAACAGATACATTCTTTTATTCGCAAGGTAAAACGGTTGGTTGTTCTTTAAAGTCAGAATGGTAAACATATAAAAAGATAATTGAATTGTCAAGTATTAAGCACTTCTTTTCTCTACTGACACACTTGAATTTTAAAACATCATGAACATGTTTCCCTCTACTGACACACATTATCAGCGACACTTCCCATCGCCTCTTACCATAAAGTTAGCGACATCTTATTTCTTTAAATGTTTAAATTACGGAAGAAATAAATACATTTCACTAAAGATTGAGCGCTCCTAAAAACTCAGAAACCACACAGAATTTAGAAAACTGTATTAATAATCACAACATTAAAAACGTACTAGTTTAATATATAGATAACATCGCTATAAACATTATTTCCTGATGATAGAGTAAGACACACACTTAAAATACAATCGCAAAGAAAGACTGAATACTCGACCATACGCCATTCACGTATGTAGGTGAAGTCGTAGACGAAAAGGTATTAGTTGTAAGAACAAAATGAGACGCACAACTTCTTACAATTATTGAACATGTTATAACACTGTCGCACGTAACCATACTCAGTATTTACTTGCATCGCATCTCACCAAGGTTTGCATGAGAACGGAATATGAGAGTTAATGAAGTTCTTCGACGTGAGCACTTTGATCAGCTACAAATATAATCGAGAACGAACCCGTCGGTATTCTTCAATAGGGTATCTAAGACGACTCACAATACATAAACCTCTTTTGAATAAAGAGACTGGCCAAGAGAGTCAAACTCTTATGATCAAGCCGGATCATACCGGCAAGAAATGGTATGTTATGAAAAACATACCATTAAATCAAGCATATTGAAAGTGCTGGAAATACGCTAAGTGAACTTGGGAGAAAAGCACGTCTAGTAAGAATCATAAAGATTAAAGAAATAGTAACGTGCTTCCATAAAAAAGATTGTATCCATTGTAATTAATGAAGTTGTGTTAAATTAAGCCTAGATTAGCAGATGATGATACTTTTATTTATTTCACCTCTCAAATAGATTATTAAATTATTACTTTTAATTTCATGGCTCACTCTCTCTTCCTCTCTATGTATATATATATATATATATATATATATATATATATATATATATATATGATATTAGTATTTCATATGCCCACATATTATTTTATAAGGAGATATCATTTTTTTATGTATCAATTTCTAGTATTTACTTCAACACTTCTCGATATGTAAGTAGAGCAAGGTAGTAAGCTATGGAAATATATTTATGACAATTAAGCTACACAGAGGATCCCGTGTTTCATCCCGGGGGGAATCTTCAAACTAAAATTTTAGCCTGAAGATTCCCCCGGGGGATGAAACAAAGGAGCCTCTGTGTAGCTTAATTGTCATAAATATAAGTTCATACGTTACTATCATATATATATATATATATATATATATATATATATATATATATATATATATATATATATATACAGGGTGTCCCAAAATAATGTATACACCCTTTGAATTGTTATAACTCGTTCAAATTACTGATATTTATTTGCAAGATTGATACACAAACAGAAGAGTAAGAATATACACGTAAAAATACTGACAGTAAAATGTACAAAAACATAGAAACTTAACTTTTAACAAAGATAAAGGCTATTTAGGATAATTTCAGAATGTTCATAAAATGAACCCTCACCCTAACCCCAACCCGTTCTGCTCAATACACTTTCTATATAGTGAAGACGTGAATAATTGTACCTACAAACGTCCTGCAACATTTACTCCTTGGGCACATTCTACTACAATTGCTACTCCCATTTGTTTGCAATTGCTTCGGGTTTCTTGCTTTAAACATTGTAGCCTTTACGTTTATTAAAAGTTAATTTTCTATGGTTTTGTTAATTTTAGTGTCAGTATTTTTGAATGTGTATTCTTACTCTTCTACTGTTCTATCAACCTTGTTTGCAAGTCAAAATCAGTAAATTGAACGAATTATAACGATTCAAAGAGTGTATACATTATTTTGGGACACCCTGTATATATATATATATATATATATATATATATATATATATATATATATTTATATATATATATATATATCCATCTATCTATCTATCTATCTATCTCCTTCTCTCTCTCTCTCTATATATATATATATATATATATATATAATTCGAGTAACTGATGTTGTAAATCAATTACACATACCAAATGAAATTGACAGCACGTGTTCTCAATCGCATTGGATATATGCTCCATGTAGGATGAAACAATCGCTTGACCATAATAAATGTGTGTCAAAATGATGGTTACTGATATCGATCTGTATATTTTTTAATTTTACATTCATGATTACATTTAATTCTGTTCTACATATGAGTTCGAAATTCTTTTGTGAATTGTTTATTTATTAAAAACCAGTTCTGCAAATGTATGTTTATACACAATCAGCAGTGATGAGTTTTATTATTTTTTGACCGATGTATCTTTTTATATTTCCTATGTATATATAATTCATATGTCTTACGTTTATCTTAGTTGGCCTCTGGAGGGTCGGGTTTCGATTGTGTGTCTGATACCGAGGAAACACAATGATACACATATTTCACTGTGCTAAATACAGTTTTATGTCTCGTTTTGCACCTGTGCCAGTCAACTGTAACGTTAACATCAACATAACAGTCAGAAGACTGTCTTTATTTAAAATGAGGAATTTTCCGACAGCGCATTGTCGTTGTATTTACTTTTGTTTTTTGTTCAAACGTTGAAATGTATTCCTAACAAAATCAATCGCTTTAACGTTTCATACAACGGCGAGAAAAATATTGGTTTTCACGAATTTAAGTTTCTCTTTATAAATGTTATTTTTCTCTGCATCAACAGTGAAAAGCTATGAATTAAAATCAATAACATATTTATTTCTAAATGTTTACGTTCACTTTTATATTATTTCAATTACATCAATATCTGAATTATTTTATTTTGTTATTGGATGCCTTTTTATTCGTACTTTTGTTCGGATATGAATTCATCTAAAATGTATGCTACAGAATACACATTGTGTTTGGAATATTCTGTAAAATAATGTACTGAAAGCAGTATGAATTATTAGTCAATCTGATCATGATGTGGCCTACTAAGAAACATTTTCACCAATTAAGGGAGATAGTCTGTTCCCTACAAAGCAAGTATAATACAGTACTGGGTGTAAGGCGAAATATGTGCTATTAAAATTTATCGAATATAAGAGATAATACGTTAGATTTAGTTGCTTAATTTTGACAAACCGTAGAAAAATCGCGTAATTTTAAAATTGAAAAGTGTGTTTCCATTTCTGATATTAACGATTTCCGCACAAGTGTCGAACACTGTAGAGGACAATGTCACTTTCCCCGTCTCCCGGGTAAGTGTATCCTTATTTTAATTACTATATGTGTCGATTTCTCGCGTCCGTCGGGTCGTAAGTGTTTGTCTCGTGATTCTAAACTGAATCTACGAATGGCGTTCGAGCCCATGCGACCGCCTGCAACCGACACTTCTGCACAATACGTCTGCACGTGAATACCACTTTAATATATATATATATATATATACACATATATATATATATATATATATATATATATATATATAGTACGTTGATGATAAAGCATAACGTACATATATATATATATATATATATATATATATATATATGAATCTGCAAATGTATAAACAAAAAGACAGGTACATCTCACACATCCCTTAATCCAACTACCACAATCAATAGATTATATAACAAGTTGAAAGAACATATATGAAGGGGGCAGCGCCTATACTAGAAGCTACGATAGTATTTTTTTATTAGAATATTTGAAGTTATTGTTATTAATAATAATGTTATTATTATCAAGTTTGGTTGAGGCTTAAGGGTTCAGAAGGTTATATGAAAATTACTACGAGGATGCGATTTGTCATGCCTACAGTTTGTTGAGGTTTCAGATTTTTGTTAAAAAGTTTACCCTTGTCACTAAATCTATTTATCTAAAAATTATCATTTAGGAAAAGATAACAAGTTGTGTTTACGGATTTAAGGGTTCGAGATTTTCTTATTATATTCCAAGTAACCATTGGTGTTTAATCATTTGTGCCAGAGCGGTAGTGATGTTGGGAAAACTTAGATTCTATAATGAATATTATTAAACGTTGTTGTTGTTGAATTATCCTTTGAAGTTATTGGTTTATCTGTCATCGTTGAAACTGTAACTTGATTTGAGGGTATTTTTGTTAATCAAATTGTACAATACTATTGGGTAGGACATAACTATTGATTAAGTTAATAATTTTTATTCTAGTTTAATCTTGGCAATTTAGTTGTATGGAAATGTAAACCAAATAATTCTAATTCGTATTCTTTCATATCCGTTGTTGGGCAATGTTGGTTTAACATATTAACGTTATTTTATAGCTGCTATCTTTTAGTGTCATGAAGTACTTTATGTTCGTTCAACAGCCATTATTTAAGTGTGTACGTGTTTACAATTGTTATTAGAATAGTAAAGAAAAGTATGAATAAATAATAGGTGTTAAGATTTAATTATTAAAATGCAATCGTAATGTGTTCATGTGTGATTTTATTAGACGGAGATATATTTCACTAGAGAAAATCACATTCTACCTCCATATACCAGGTCATAGTCAGATATATATCAATTCTCCTCAAAACATGCTTGCGTAGCTTTTAAGATCTAGCAAAGAAAACCGTTTGAAGTTTCTGTGGATTAATTTGATCGGGAGATGTCTAAGATATGAATATATAACATTTTACGGTTTGCATATTCAAATGCGATTAGGTAAATTTAGTTACGAGACTCTTACGGATGTGAATTTCCTTTATTCGTCAATATAAAAAAAAGCCTGATAACATCGAGCTTATGAAACTTACGATTGACACATGTCCCGGATCTGTAAGCATGATAGTTTTGTTTACATAACACTTATATATACAGACATTTAAGAAAAAATAACAACGTTTCCAATTAGTGTTTATATTAAAATGTTTTCTTTCCTTTGTTTCTCTTAAATATTTGAACGAAATAAATATTGAAAAGTTAATTAAGTAAGTGTTTTCTTTTACATTTTTTGCGAAAATTATTTTTGTCAACATTTTTACTTATTATTTGTGTTTACTATGTCAGGGTTCAAGATTAGGAATTAAGGCAGGGTTAAGAATTAGGGTTAGGGTTAAGCATTATGGTTAGAACACAGTTATGAATTATTGTTTGAAATAAGGTTAGGAATTAGGATTAGGGCAGGGTTAAAGTTAGGCATTAGGGTTAGGGCAGGGTTAGAAATAAGGGCTAGGGCACACTCGTTTGCAGACGTAAACGGAGAATAACAAGGGGTAGATCAAGTGGGAGGAAGCATTTCAGCTATCTGCGACGATATACAGGCGAACATAGTTTTTCAAAATGTTTGGCTCAACAAAAATTTGAACTGATATCTGGCGACAAGATAACTTCTTGTCATGCATTATTTCTTGTTTCGCTGTTTCGCCTCCTTCCACATTCGCTCTAGTTTTAGTTTTCTGGTCTACGAAATTTTAACTGAGCTTCACAGTACGATGAACGAACTCTTCTCCTCTTAGTTTACTATATACTCGCCAACAGTCGGACACTAATGTCGTCCCTGACAGCACATACTTCTTTATAATTGGAAGGCGATTTTCGGCGCCTCTATCCGGGACTGTTACCATGAAACCCTCCGTCTCTAAGGGATCGTATCCGCCGAAGACCCAGATCGAATTGAGACATCGTTCAACGTTGTTTTTCGCCGGTTGAACAGCGATTCATCAATTGTCACCGTATAACCTGGACCTTCGATTTTCTATGATTTCTATAGAAATGTTTATGGCATACATCACGCAGACAATTATTTGAATATGTTATTGTTTCAGTCGATCCGATCCCGCATTCGTTCTATCACATGCACTATGTCCAAATAAGCCTACTCAAAACATGTATTACCCCTCAGCGAAAGCAAGCTTCTGCGGCTGGCGTTTAGGAATCTCCAAGAGTACTTATCCGTGAGTTTAGTTCGCTTAGCGATCTTGCATTTATCTCAACATTTTCACATTGTTTTTCTTTAGTAATCAATTCATGGTCCTGACAAAAATGTATTTTATTTCAAAAGTATCGACATCCAGTGACACGATGTAAACATTCATGTTGCAATCGCGTTTCAACCGATTGCACGTTCAGCCTTTAATTCAGTTTGAATGTTTAAATGCCATCTGTTTATTCGTTACGTTTCGGGGGTTTTCGACGTTTACTGTAAGACAGCGAACCGCCCCAACACCGATAGACTTTTGACGCTTGCACGTTCAGCCTTTAATTCAGTTTGAATGTTTAAATGCCATCTGTTTATTCGTTACGTTTCGGGGGTTTTCGACGTTTACTGTAAGACAGCGAACCGCCCCAACACCGATAGACTTTTGACGCTTGCACGTTCAGCCTTTAATTCAGTTTGAATGTTTAAATGCCATCTGTTTATTCGTTACGTTTCGGGGGTTTTCGACGTTTACTGTAAGACAGCGAACCGCCCCAACACCGATAGACTTTTGACGCGTGGCATAAAGTAACAAAGTAATTTTTTAAATCATTTCAATACTCCGGTTAGATATTTTAATTCGTGTATGACAATTAAACTTACTTCTTATAAGAATATAACTTTAGACTCTTTAATGTTACACTCTCTGGTACAGCCTATCGAAAATAGTGTGTGGCAACTGTATAGCCAGCCACACAAACTGTTGCTATATGTCTGTTTAGGTCTGGGTGGTTGTATGTGTACTCTTATTTATTGAGGAGGAAATGACAGATTATTAAGTACGTTTAAATGGCTATTAATCAATTTACATGCGGTTTATTATGACTTTTTGATCTGTTACTTCCCCATTTTAGTATCGTGTCATGATAGAATTGTTAAACCATAAATCATTAGCATTAACAAATGAGTCTGTCTACTTCTGCTTCGGAGCTCATCACTATTCCTTTTAATCTGTTGTTTTCCCCATGTATTATATTGTAGAGTATTGTTTACTTGTGCACCTTTTCAATAATATATGTATATATATATATATATATATATATATATATATATATATATATATATATATATATATATGTGTATGGGTGTGTATGTATATGTACATGTATATGTACGTATACATATAAATATATATATACATATGTATGTGTATATATTTATGTATATGTAAATATATATATATATATGTGCATATGTATATATAAATGTATATATGGATGCGTGTGTGTATATGTATATACACGTGTGTGTATATGTATATACACGTGTGTGTATATGTATATATGCATATTATATATATATATATATATGTATATATATATGTGTATGTATATATATATATGTGTGTCTATACATCAGGGTGTCTCAAAAAAATGTACTCACTCGTAGAATGACGAGTAAACTTTTATTTATGAACATAGAGTGAAATGAAATAGCATCGAATACATGAGACAGATGTAATTGAAGAATCATGTTCGCAAATGTTCAAACTGATGCCCATTATTGTTCAAACAAAGCTGATAACGCGCACCAAGGGATTCGCAAACGTCGCGAAACATGTCATTAGGAATATCACGACAGTGTCTTTCAATTTCCAATTTCAATGCATCAATTGTCCTTGGTTTGTTGCCATAAACTTTGTCTTTTAAGTATCCCCACAAAAAAAAGTCCATGGGTGTTAGGTCCGGGGAACGCGCAGGGTATTCATTGGGGCCCCTTCGTCCAATCCACGTGTCAGGAAATACTGCATCGAGGTAAGCTCGTACATCGCGATGGTACTGGGGAGGAGCTCCATCTTGCTGAAAGTAAATATCGCCGTCATCACCAAACCTCTCTGTAATTTGTGAACCAACAAATTCCTGAAGCAAGTTGAGGTAGCTCTCACCATTGACAGTTTTGTTGAGAAAGAAAGGTCCTATGATGCCCAATGCGGATATCCCACACCACACTGTTACTCCTGGTAAGTTTACATGGTGTTCAATTGTTACGTGAGGATTTGCAGGACACCAGTACGTGCAATTATGACGGTTAATGGTACCATTTAATTTGAAAATTGCTTCATCGCTCCACACAATTTTGTGTGCAAACTCGACATCTTCTGCACATTTTGCCAGGTACCATTCCCAAAATTCGACTCTCCGGTCAGGATCGTCTTCGTTGAGAGCATGACACAGCCTTGGAATGTAGCATTTCCAATGCAGACGCTTCATTATGCGGTTGACACTATCTTTAGAGATGTGGGTTTCCCGAGCAGTTTGGCGAAGTGATTTCTCTGGTGATCGAATGAGTGTTTCCTGCACCTGCAGTTCTTTTTCAGGGGATGTAGATGTCCGTGGTCGTCCTGAACGTTGTTTGTTGGTATTCTGTACGGTTCCATCTGCTTCAAATTTGTCTCTGATGCGCGCAATGGTCCGGCGCGTGGGTGGCGGTTTTGCGAATTCCATTGTGAACCGGCGTTGTACTTCAGTGGCGTTTTCTGTCTTCCAATAGCATTTCAGGACAAACTTTCTCTATTCGAAACTAAGTTGATTTCCTGCTATGGCTTCATTAATTCAGAATATCTGAAACAAAAAAAAAAGTGAGTAAATTTATAATGGACATTAATTTGAACATTTGCGAACATGATTTTTCAATTACATTTGTTTCATGTATTTGAAGCTATTTCATTTCTCTCTATGTTCATAAATAAAGGTGTTCTCGTCATTCTAAGAGTGAGTTCATTTTATTGAGACACCCTGTATATATATATATGTATATGTATGTGCACATAGATATGTATGTATATGTACACATATCTATACGTGGTTATATGTATATATATATATATACGTGTGTGTATATAAATATATATTTGGGGGTCTATATGTGTGTGTGTGTATATGTATGTATATATGTGTATATATATGCATGTGTGTGCATATGTATATATATATATGTATATATATATGCATATATATATGTGTATATCTTTATATATATATATGTATATATATGTATGTGTGTGTATATGCATGTATATATATATATATATGTATATATATATATATATGTATATATATATATATATTTATATGTGTATATGTGTATATATGTGTATATATATGCATATGCATATATACATATGTGTATGTATATGGATATATATATATATATGTATATTTGTATGTACATGTATATATGCATATATATATATGTACACACATATATATATATATATATATATATATATATATATATATATATATACGGACCTGAAAACATTAGATAGCATTTCTGACGATGGAGTGTCTGTCAAGTGTGATGATTTTTTCGTGTGATTACTTCTCCGTTTTTATGTATTCTGGGTGCACATGCTTGTTGGTTCGCTTGACCTCAGTTTCGTACCATGTTTCATTCATTGGATGAAGTATGGGGAAATATATTGACGAAATCGTGGTTGGTATCATCGTCTGGAACGATAGCTTCGATCCTACGTAACATCACATCTTTTTGAATACTTCTACTAACCAACCCGCTGTCCAGAACACCTGCCACGCCAACTTCGTGAAATCGAATCAGTCAGCCGAGATATAAACAGCTGTGTCTTACAGATGACGTAAACTCAGAGAAAGAAAGAAAAGAAAAGTAGTTGGGCAATACTTGAACTATTGGTCATATGCGCTTGAATGGTCAATGGGAATCTTTTGTACTAATTGGAAGGTTATAAACGTGACGTAATTTTCTAGAATCAGACTTACTTAACTTATGTCTCAATAAGCACTTTTGTATAAAATACTAAATGCAAACTTAAATCCAGCAAATTACTAATGCTGTTTCCACATACGTATTATAATGCACGAATATCTTCGTTAATGCGTACGCTATCCACCTGTTACGCCCATTAGAATTATGACATCGTCTGATCATTAAAAATGAGAGTATTGATTTACTCCTCTCCAGGAGTTAGGCACAATGCCAGTTTTTATCTTACTCCCACAAGTAAGATGTGACCCAAGGTCGTGTCGGGAAAGTGGGGTTTAAAAATTGCCTGGACAGCGCCGTAGGCATTCCCCGATAGGGGCGCCTCAGGCAGTAAGCAATAAACTTACTCCTCCCCAAATAGGGGAGGAGACGCCTAGGAGGGTGGACCTCCTGGAACTGCACAGGACAGACCCATAGACCGGCGTAAATCAATCCCCGAAGGCCAAGACAATACCAGTCTATGGAGTGCAGTATCCATCGGAACAGATACTACACTTTGATCTTGTTCACTACATTTATGACTTTACGCAGTTAAAAATTAGTTTTCCCTGAATCATACAACATGTCATGCATCGAACCTTGTCGTTATATTTGACTTAACCGCAACGTTTATTATTTAAAACGTATTTATCTGACAATACTTTTACGACAATAAGGAAGACACGTTTTTTTTTTTAAATTTCATTTTTAGATAAGGTTAAAAAAATTAAAATTACAAAATTTCGTTTTAGTTACTTTTTCAAAATATTTAACTAAAAAATATTTGACAAACAACGAATGAGAAAACGGTACGATAAACAAGTGTGTAATTCTAACGTTTCCCTGCGAAGTTCGATATGAAAATGCTTAATATAAACAGACGTTCGTTAAATCTCGTCGTTTGGCGCAGGACTTTTTTCCTAAACGTGGCATACGAAAGAAAATACAACTTATCTCTGTAGCATCAACTACTGACGAAGTCTTGTATAGTGATACATGTGCTTATGTAAGAAATAAAGCGCTTTTACATAACGTGAAATACATAAAAAACATCATTGTTTTGTGTCTCTTTCTCTTTCATTTATATATGCATTAATTGGTTGGGCAGTATTGGAAGCTTTCGGGTGAGGTTATGATGATAATATGAACTTACTGAACGGTATAAATTGATTCTTTCTATAACAGCATGATTTACAGTAAGTTTACCTTATTTTTAACATCTCATCTGAAATTATCTAATACTGCCCATACAACGCGTTCCTTTTACTAATTGTGTTACACTTGATGAATTTTTACCATGACATGCTCTAACTCCTAACTGTATCCACATTTCCACGTTCTGGTGATGTCTGGGTTGCCTGATTAAACAATGAACAAGTCTTCTTAATTCATGATAATTCGAGATACGGTTTTCTTATATTTCCCTGCTCTTGAATTTATTCGGGATGTTTCATGACGTTTACGCCATCCCATAATTAACTGTTAGTATACTTTAACCCATCGAGGTCAATTTTCTCTTTTGTCTGAAACCTCTGAAATACAGATAAGTCTATTTTTACGTCCCCTTTTTATTCAATATTTTGGAACTAGTTCTGTTGTTCGTTTTGTTTTTTCTTCCATTTGATTTCCTATCTAGTTCATAGTTCATATTCTACACCTTAATACGTATATGTTTAATTAGTAGTATTAGATTTGCTTAGTGATAAGTAAAACGTATATCATATTTGGACCACCTATAATCAGAAATTCATCCTTACACTTATCATAATTTGCTCTGCAATTTCTTCGCACAGTAGGGTGTATATTTGATTTGTACTTGCTGCAAGTGTACATATACTAATGACCCGAGTCATCAATCATCAGAGCCCCAGATATAAATAAATCGTCGCAGTTTACCATCAGCTACAAGTCAGAGGCGGGCGCAGCTTACACGAATGTTTACCTCACCCTTATCTTGTTAGTATCAATAACGAAATCCGAAAATTTAGAGGTAGGATTATATTGGAGTTATATAACCCTAGGCGCATTGCGACCCCTACCTACACATGCAACCACTATAAGATGGCATTAATATAAACATTTATTTGAACAATAGTGCGAAGAATATATATGTTTATAAAACCATAAATTTAATTTCATTATTTAAATGAAAACAGAGTAAAAATAGACTAAAAAACATATCATATTTTATAGAAAATATAAGTAATTTCGAGAATCCGTAATTTTGAAAACCCGATTTTCATGAATCAAACCTTTCTTTCTTCCCGTCTTTATCTACTTCCTGTTGTATTCTTGTTCGTTTAACGCGTCTCTTTTATATCAGATGTGAGTGACATGTTGACTATTGCAGAACAAGTGACTATTTCCCTGAACCTATCAATTAGATGTGTTTTTATGTGCAATTGTACAGATTAATCTTTGACTGAGCAATTAAAAGTCTTTCTCAGCCTACATGTTTCTCGCGTTACCTGAATTGAGATGTGTGCACATATGTTTATCAAACGAGAGCTCCGTTCAACCTGTCCATACCAACGTAAGCGCTTGCTACATGGAGCTGGCTCCAGCCTCAATAAACAGAAGTCTGAATACACCTTCTCGACAGGGGCACATCATGCATTCACCTGACTATAGCCATGGGGTTTCTCTTCATGATCATATAGAGTGAGCTAGTAGGGGCCTAGTATTAACTCGCATGTTACATAGCACTAAATACATTTACGCGTTTGTAAACTCGACTATGACTAATACATGATAGTAAACGACAGGTTAAGATTGGGTAAAGGTCACAACACTTTCTCCATCTAGAGTATAAGATTGCTTACACATATATCATGTTGAAGCACCAGTTCTCGCCGGTTTACGTTAGTTAACAATGCTCCTAGTAAATACGTTGATGCATTATCATTTAAAATACTAAGATCCTGGTAAGTACTTAGATGCATTACCATTTAGAATACTAAGATCATGGTAAGTACTTAGATACATTACTATTTAGAATACCATTATAGAAAACTTTCCAGTTCTTCTTGTGTTCCAAACCTCAAACAGAATTTCCATTAAAAGTTAGTTTCCCTACAGTACATTCCAATATGTAGGTAATGTACTAAGAGATAGCTTCCGTGCGTGCTACACTATATTCCGTTTCAAACACCAACAACTACTTTTCATGAACCGTCATTATAAGTCACCAAAATTTATTTCTCTATGATTTTAACTATTCTTTTAATATTCTAAATTATTTAAAAGACAATCTATCTTTCTCATTAACCCTTATCCTCAAGTTCATTCTATCCTTTAATAAGTGGTGACTCATTATTGAATAAAACTGTCTCGTGAGTCTCAGAGTTGATGTTGGTAAAGTCAGTTGATTTCATGCACTTACACAACAAAATTAAAATATATTCTTTCGCCATTACTATGCATGAAAAGGGATATATCATACTCTTACACTCTGGAAGGATACTGGTATATGAGAAAAACATCTGAAATAACCCAAACTCATTCTACCGCTTTAGAAAGTGGCTCAATTCTGACGCCATCCTCCATTAGTATGAGAGATATACACTTAATATGATGAGGTACCGTTGCCACATCTAGATTGGTGCCGCTCAAAGAACTCTTTCCTGAATTTGCAGAATACAACATTGACTTCGAAATAAAGGGAGGGATTATATATTCTATTTACTACCGCCTCTTTCACACAAAAGATAGGCTGTTAGTGTTTCTCTACTTTGTCATATTTTTCACGCTAGTCGTTCGATTAAGAAATAATCGATTATTCCTCACATACGCATCAATAACAATTGCAAAGTTTTTTTCTTTTGTGTACGAAAAACTAAACGAAACTTCCATGAACAAAGCTTACTTTCAAGAACTTTCAATATGTAAAGAACAATACCACGTGGCTGCTTCCAAGATGACTACGACATGGTAGATTTAAAGTTGTATGTAAAAAAATTCCTGTCGAGGCGTTTTGTTATATAATACAATTCTACCCATCCACCCATCGTTTTAACTTCTCCTGAGGTGTTCGGCATCGACCAACTGACAATCTCATTAACCTATTATAAGCGGGTATTTAGTAGTATAACAGCTCTGCTTCGTCTATAGAAACCTGTTCGACTTGGATAGTTACGGTCAGTGATTAACTACGCATTTATACATGTGTTCTTAACAACGCATTAATACCTTTGACAATAGTGTAACTCTAGAAGTTCTATGTACGGACAGATTATGGATGACATAGTGATGCCTTTTAACTAAGCGTATAAAATAAGCGTTTACAATGAGTAATGTATTTAAACATTAATTGACAAATAGAAAGCTATGACCACCAAGCAAACTACTGCTAAACCATGAAAATGCCCAGAAGTAAATAGGGTGATTGCATATGAACACCCTGTTCGAATAAGGATACTTGGCTCGCCGATGTTTGTCTGTGTAATGTTCTAAAACAGTGCAAAACTAAGTTCGGATTTCTTTTTTCAGCAAGTCACATCTATCTCTTGTCGTCTCATTTACACAGCACGGCTGCGGATGAAAGTAAGAAGGACAGACAAACCACTGCGGAAACAAAACTATTGACGAAAACTAGCGTAGCACATTAAATTCGTAAACCTCATGAAAAATGTAATTCGTATTGAACCTCATGTAACGACTTCTTGTGCTGATTTTGTTGTTGACATAGGTTTAGCCGATTTTTTAAAATACACTACCCACAAGAAGAGACACCTAAATGTTGAGAATATACCTAGTAAATGTAATGCTAGAAAGAGTCGTGATTCACACACTGAGTCGTGAGTTAGAGCCGAAATGATTTCAATGCCACTGCCACTGTTCGTTTCCTATTATTAGACTGAACCAGTGTGTAAGAGTCTTGCAGAAAAGTATACTTTATTTGAGCCAATCGTAACAATAAAATCTATTTTTTAATAAATTAAAAATAGTAAGATATACAAAGTATATGTTAAGATGGCCATATTTATTAATTCATTTGTTAAAAACTCGAAAAATGAATTATTTAAAATATATGAAAAATGTATCATATCTATTATTTATGAATATATTGTGTATGTCTGTATGAAGCCGCAACTATACACAACATTGTATTAACATTGTACTAATTTACTATATTTAGTATATGTTCTATTTTCATGATATCATCCAATCAGTCGTTACCTCGTCTTTTAGGCTGGATAATGTATTATCTATTATGTTATCATCAGATATTTACGTGACTAGTGTAGTCTATGTTCGTTCGTCATCCTCTTCGGCATAACCGGCATTTTGGGAGAGTACTGTAGTATTAGTTCTGTTGTAATGGTAATATACTCTGAATGCTTACGTAACCATTTGTTAAAGATGGTGGTTTAGTCGATGTGTTCTTGTCCTAGTACAACCCACATACATTGCTTCTTTCTTTCGTTGTTGGGGTAGTCTACGCCAACAAGGAATTGTCGCAATCAGCTGTTGATTAGAAAACTCGACACTTACATAATATATACTAGAAAACTATGCGACTAACGATAGCATATTTTTGCAAGCTTTTAAAAAATATTTTAAAACATAGTTCACCCCAAACAAAGCAGGCCGGCACTGTAGACGTAAGGGGCTACTGTGAAAAAAGAAAAGGGGATAAGGTTGGGGAAGGTCAACCTAGATTGGGATCTGCGCAGCGAGATGTCTGTTTACATTACTTTTAAATTTTTGCATGTCTGTACTGTCGGGGAAACACAGGGCAAGGAGGGAGTTCCACAGGCCAGTAGCACAAGGAAAGAATCTATTTGAGTAGAAGGCCCTCCGACATCTGGGGACCTCCACAGTGAACGAATGAGATTTAGTTGATTGTCGAGTTAGTCTAGTTAATTTACGTCGAAAGATGCACCAGATCAGCCAATTCATCGGAGCATAATCCATTGAAGTATTTGTAAAACAAGCGCAAGGATGCTACATTGCGGCGATGGGACAGGGAGTGGAGCTTGGTTGACAGTGAGGGACCTATCATGTTGGCGATTCTTATAGAACTAGCAGCTGTATGAATGTACTTTTTAAGAACTAGAAAACGGCGGTATACGTTTGGAATAGACTGAGTGTTTGTTATTTAGAGAATGATAAACATCTCGAATTGTCTGTCTATACTACGATATTTCCTCCGGTCATCCCCTCCGTGACGGTGATCATCGATCAATTCGACATTGGTCGACAGATGCGAATATTGAGAACTGTAGTCAAATTATAGACTACTCTCCTTTAATTAAGGGGAAGCAGGTCTCGCTTCGTTGATATATCTCAATATCAGATCACACTACCCCTTTCCCAACACAACAGCAGCTCTTTAGTAAATAATAGGATGATTGTCGAGAAGTGTGTGTAGAGACGTTGGTCGGAGATGTTATTTTTACAAGGACTTATGGGAAGGTAATTGCCTCAAATGTCCATCTAATGAATAGGTGTTCGCTCGAATGCTTCATTAATTCGTTGTGATTACGTTCGAAGCGGCCAATGCATTAAATGTATAAACACACCAATGGAATTAATGAATAATTGTGGCAATACAGATGAGAACACACTCGGATACACACACATCTACACACATGACACACGGGAATAAATACTGACATTAATACATCTAAATTTATTATACATATATATATATATATATATATGTATAATAAATATATATATATATATATATATATATATATATGTGTGTGTATGTGAAATTATGTATTGCGAGTGCATGTGTTGGAAATGGAGTATGTTTCCAGTAATAGGGATATGCTAATATAAGCTCACATTCTCAAACGTGTAATTTTATGCAAAATGGTGTGATTAAATAAATTCACTTACAGCCACACGTATATAATTATGTTGAACATCGATTAAACGAGTGCACAGTTAACAAAGCTCCATCATATATATATATATATATATATATATATATATGTATATATATATATATATATATATATATATATGTTTACTCACATGACTAAGCATATATGAGCAATACAATACACCAATCGATACATATGTATATATATATATATATATAATCGTGACATATTTCCAATATAATTATATACATGTTTCTAAAGTGAAATTTGATTAAGGGTAACATTAGGAATATATATGCATATATTTATATATATATATATATATATATATATATATATATATATATATAGAGAGAGAGAGAGAGAGAGAGAGAGAGAGAGAGAGTGAGAGAGAGAGAGGGGGGCACAGAGGGGAGTGAGAGATACATAATTTTATCGGAATTATATTTAATCATGAGATGCAAATATATTTAATTATGAATGCTTGTATAAGAATACATATATGTTCTTAATTTTATAAATGCATCGATACATACATAAATAAGCATATGCATGTATTTTTGTGTGTGTTCGTGTGTATTGTAACACGTTCTGTTGGCCTTCTAGTCAACAAGAAATATGCATGTGGTTCTATCCCGACCATTTTCAGTTTACGCTGATTTTCTAAACAGTGTTAATATATGACATCATAATTCATATGTAATTGGTGCACTTCAAAGCCTCTGTTATTACCTTGATCGGACCACCGCGTGTGTTACTGTGTCTTGGACCTCGCTATCAAAGTGAAAATTATCGAAACAATCCAAAATTTAATCGGTCATTTTCCTCTTGCGTTTCGATTGAGTTAACTGTAATGACTATCAAACAACACAATTATATTCTGCTTCGCTAGTGTATTCAACGAGACTAATGTTACTGGAACAACTTCTGTGTTGTTTATTCTTACACTAAAGTTTAGTTTATCGACTTTGTTTTCTCGAGATTTTTCTTTATATATTTTAATTAGATAAACTACATGCTGAAAAACTTTATTTTTATAACTCAGTTATCGTTAAAAGAAATGATATCATAATTGGTCTAACAAGGCACCATTTTCGTTTCATCACCCATTGACACATGTCTTACTTTAATGTTGTAGTAAACTTACAAAACATACTATTAAATGCCATATTTTATTTCATATTATGCAAAGTTGGAAAGTGCACGTGATTTCTTTGTTTCTTAAAGCATCACTAATTTATTCTCGTCTGGTTCCAAAGAGAAATATGTACACATGATTCAGAAATTACGAATATTAAACATACCGTGGTAATTTATGTTATTGACACGTTTTTAACTTTTATTATTATCATGGTAGTTATTATGATCACTTAATTTGAGCCTTTGTATTTCCTCGCCTTCTTTTGCAAAATAACATACGGATAAAAATTGATAGAATATATCTATAAGGCCACTAATTAAAGAAATACCTTGGAATCTGTTCTTTATATGCTCTTAATTTAATATTATTTCATTTTCTTTTTACCACACGTTTTTTTTAATCAGTAAAAAATATTTTTTCTCCATATTATTTAATTTAAATATTATTTGATACTTTAGACATACATTGTATATTGAACGATAGCTATTTCAGCTAGTTTAAATCATTGTTATTTTCTGTTCAGATGTTGTTAGATTATTCAAGAACACGCAAAGTAAACGCTTGTCTCGCGGGGTAAGAAGGTCAGATTCTAGAAAAACAGATAAGAGAAACCAAAAGGGAAAAATTGCGAAATAGATGAGTTATTACGTCATTGACGAAGTTAGAAACAGTTTTATTAAAATTTTCAGATGAATTAGCGAGTCAAATAGACGTGAAAAAGTCCGGTTTTATATGAGTAGCTAATAAAAATGAACTTATCGCTCACCCATACTGTGTGGATCTATGATATTATTGGCCACATTATTTTATATAGAATGTTGAGTATTTCAGCCAGTGTTTAATAGTGTTTATTTTCTGTTAAAAACACGGAGAAAAAGATTACCTTATGAACTTATGTGTGAGAACGAATCGAAATGGTTGCATACAATTAGGTATTAACATTGAATAATGAAATAAGATGCGGATGCGGATGTGGATGCCTTATTTCGCGCACAATGTCCCGACTCATCATGACGGAACAGGCTGTCAATTTAAATACTCGCAACGTCATCAGTATTATTTGCAAAGTAATTCGCTTTTTTGTGTTCTGACTAACGTTAGATACGGTGCCAGGACCGTTACTCTACACACATTTTGTTATTCAAGTATACACAACTTATATAGTTACATATGCCTGCTTCTGAAAGTGTCTACACATTTACACATCCTGACGTAAAGTGAATACATCAAATATAGATAATACATTCAGAATACACTTGTATATGTTACTTTCTTTAATTATACACACAATTGATTGATGTTGGTATCCACATGTTTATTGCATGTATACATAACTTTCACATTGCCATTTACTTCTTTACATATAAATATCTCTTTTATAAAACATATCTATTATAATAATTCGATTTGATTTAACTATTTTTCTATTCTGTCGTTAAAAGCCATTAAAGGATAAATAATTGAAAATGCAGAATGACTATCAGCCGAAATCCGAGAAACACTACGGGAATAGTAACATTGATAAACGGTATACACATCGTTTGATGACTTATGGGGAAGCAGAGGACAATAATGCCTCGTCATTGGATTTGAAGACGACCTAATTTTATAAACATGGGAACATTTCCGCCGTAATGTTTTCCACAGGGGGGGGGGGGTTCTTACAAAGTAGCTGCGTGTATCGTAATTCCAGTTCATGTAAATACACAGCTTTTATATATAAACAACATTTTTCTATTATTATACAACACTTTTATATAAAAATACACAATTCGTATGTATTCTTACATTTAATAAATGCACCCATTTTATTAGTCAATAAACACAACTTATACAGTTACATATGCCTGCTTCTTAAAGATTATACACATCTACACATCTCATATATATATATATATATATATATATATTTATATATATGTATATAAATGTATATATATATTTATATTTATATATATATATATATATATACCTTTTCTTCTTTAAATATAAACACGTTCAATAAATACATATCTTATTTTTCAGATTGAACGTGGTAAGCAGTTAATGGAACGAATTACTTGCTTCATCTGTGGGCGCAATTTCTCTATCATAATAATTCGACGGCACGAGGACGTTTGCTTCTCTCACTGGCGAAAACACAACTTTCAATTACCTGTTATATATCAAAGAGCAACTCCTGAGAGACCAACAGGAGCAAACTTCTGTTCTAGAGAAAGCTACTCTCACTATAACAACATTGCAAAAGCATCATCACTCAGATGTAAAATTCCACAATGTGATCGGCTCCCTTCGGTGCGTATCTCTGTTACAAGTACTGGTAAATTAAAGCCGCTACCTGATAACCCAATCGACCGTCAGTGCGTTACTTCTTTTAACGGTTGTCGTATACATCCTTTCTCTAGGATCTCTTCAAGCACCACATGTGCGAAGCCATTCCCAATTACGCATTCAAAATCCCCGTCTTATAATAACACGGTTCTACCTTCATTTAAACTCCGTTATCGGGCGCAAGGCTGGACGTCTGATTTGATCCGAGACCCGAATATATTTGCGAAAACTCCTACGGAATCTCTACAGCCAGGTTGTAAGGATATGAATTTCACTCAGATCATGGAGATTCCAATACTAGACAGACATAATTTTCCTGTGGATCAAACGCGCCTACACAGTGATCAGAATTATGATTTTTACGCTCGAAGTCATTTTCCTTGGGAAAGAAGTAAATGTGAACGATATTTATAATAATTTTATTCGAGGAGACTCAAGTGGGACTTGTACTTTCATGGTTAATTGATAAAAAATAAGTTCCGTTTTATTATTTCAATGCGCAAATCATGTATTTTGATTAATTAAACATTTTAAAGTAAATTTAGATTTTAAACTCTTCTCATCTTCAGGAAATGCTTTCGTACATGCTGAATATTAATATATGCAAATACGATAATAATCTAATGCTACAAAAGTGTGCTGCCTGCTGCTGAGAAACAATACTGCCAGCAGACAAACAGAACGTTGTATAGCTTTTAGATTAGCACCTCTAAGCCTTTCGATGATAGACCTTTATAAAAGTATATATACTTCAATTGCATTGACGATGGATCGTAAATACGTATATTTTATTTTTATCATAGAAATAACTTTAGAATTGTACGGTCTGCGTTGCGTTAAAATCTATAGATTAATATTGTTCGTTGTTTAATTACTTGCGAATAAATAAATTATAAAACGTATGAACTTATAAAAATAGAAATACACAAGGGAGTAGATATAAGATGTAGACGAACTACATAATAAAGCATATATTTATAAATGAGTTATTTCTCAAGGTTAAAATAACTAGGGAAAAGGATAAGATGAATCGATTGTCAGTTTAATGATCAGCCTATAATGACAGGATGTAATTCTCAGGGAGAATTGGTAATGTTTCTACGAAGATAAGTGAGATAAAGTGTGTGTAAAGATGTGTTTAAGAAAATGGAAAGTCTATCTCCGAATCATAAACACCAACAATTCAAGTTTCAGGAAATGACTGGCAAATGAAACAAAGTATATTCGAAGAAGCATGATATAAAATGATAATTACAATCTAGCTGATAACGAGATGTAATGCAGGTGTGTAGTAGACGTCACATGTTGAATATGTCTGCGAAGGTTGGAATAATTAAAACGTTAGGATGAAAATAAAAATATAACTATTATATTGTTTTATTTTGAGGCATGTTGATTCAAGAAAGTTGTTGCATCTCTCTTTAGAATAACGTATAACTGACTTTGTTAGGCATGGATGTGCTAGGGACATATGCATATTCTACTACAATAAATTTAATACATAAAACATTTTTCGTTTTTCCTTTTTATTTTGGCTACAACACTTTTCGCATTTTGAGACTAATATAGAACGGGACATAACGGGACATAACGGGACATGTTAAACTGAGACGACTCATTTAAAAGGCATAGGGCGAGGAGAGAGAGTAGCAATAATGATCGGTTCATTAGTTTAAGAGTGAATCCTGTACATACAAATATATAAACATATAAACATGCATCATTTATATATATATATATATATATATATATATATATATATATATATATATATATGTATATATATATACATAGAGAGAAAGAGAGAAAGAAAGATAATACTTTAAAGATATATATATATATATATATAATATATTTAATCAGTAGATTATCAGGATAAGGACAAAGCTCAATATAGTGTATAGAGCAATAATATTAATTGGATGACATAATAAAATGAGAAATTAATATGTTTTTATTAAAGTTCTAAAAAAGCTAAGATATATATATATATATATATATATATATATATATATATATATATATTAGCCATACACAGACATGCTGTTTTGCTGCATCACAGCTCCTGAATATGGTTAGATAGGCACGTTCTTCAATATATAAAATGACGGTTTTAAATAATTTGAAGATGACACATAAAAAAAAGGACACGCGAATAAAATCGGACAGTACACCAGTCAAAACGTTGTAAACATGATAACTATGATAACACGAGAAAGAGGTAACTAACGTGACTAAATGTAAAACAGGTGTCAGAAATGTTTTCAAATACTGTTAGAGTTTCGTTACCTGGAATTAAAACAAATCCAATATATATTAAGAAACATTTTTATAATTATTATTAATAATAATCGCTAGCTATGAGATCTCACACGACTCATTAAATGTCGTCGGACACTCGTGTTCCAGGGATTCTGAGTGATAACAACTCGCCCTAGATTGCTTACCCATTTCGGCTTATTTTTATCACCATTGAACTTACGTTGCGTTTGGCACCAGCCATTTACCATTGAGTTTTCACTGATTACAGCCGCGATTTTTTTTTAAATATAGAATGACGCCGACTTAGGATCCTAATTCTCTCTAAGTTCTTTTAGTCAAGATATGGATAGTGCATTTTATCGTATGTGCTACCATTTTCTCAGAGCCACGACAACTAAATTCTATGTTACCAATGCGATTTTCTTAGGAGGAGATATTATTATTACTACTACTACTACTACAACTACTACTACAACTACTACTATTACTACTATTATTATTATTATTATTATTATTATTATTATTATTCTTTATTCATTCATTGACTGTGGTGTTAAACCCCATGTCATTATCATTGATTACTAATAGAGAATGACCAGTTGTGTTCCTAGAATCTGAGTGACCACAAGTTTCCCCAGATTTCCAACACGCAAAACCTCTGTCGATAAACGTTACAAAATTATTATTTTCATCGCAATAGCTGTTTAACATTGATTTTTTTACTCACACCGAGCATTGTTCTTCTCTGGAATGTGAGTGTCAATAAGCCCCTAAGGTGTCATTACTGTTTACACTCTCCTATCGTGGTCCAGTTGTGATCCGGTTGATGCTCTCGCTTCTCGGACTAATTTTCTTTAACGTAGGTGTACGTTTTGAAGATGTCATACGGCTTTAGTTACTCGTGCTATTTTGATGCTTTTTTATGTATCATTTATTCTATTTCTTCTTTTTTACCGCGGCTGGGAATATTTCGCTAGTTATCTAAGTTGCATTTCGCATTGGGAGAATCTCCTTAGGATTTCGGTTGTTCTCGTCATTTCCGCCCGTTGTAATGTCTTAATCTTATCTATTATTTTAATTTCGCGTAGTCAATTCGACACTTTCTTAGTGGTCTTTAAATTATTCATACCATGGCGAGTTTCCCCTTGTCTGCTATGCCTTTCATTTCTCTGGTGAATTCTATTAACTTGTTTCCTTGTTCTACCTCATAAGTTTGCACCCTAAAAACTGTTGATAAAGAAAAATATACGAGTTCGCCTGTTTTTTTCCTTTCATGCTGACTATTATCACGTCCGCGGATAAGCATTATTCATCGTCTATGTGTATGTCTCTCTTCCCCTTTCCTGTATGCTCTTTTTCCGGTGTCACTGTTCACTGTATAGTTTTTTTCGCCAGTGATTCTTGACACGATGCTCAATCCTTTTGTGTTTTGCGTTGTTTTTGACTTTTTTTGGTGTCATCCACAGTTTTTGATATTTATCGACTCTCTTACCATTTCTACTCTAATTACGTAGTTGTTTAGTATCATCTTTCGTAGCGATAATTTCTTAAGCAGTATGCACACCCCGGCAATAGGTACGTATTTAGCATTCGCACCGGGGCGGCGATAGCTACTTATATAGTATCTGCATCAAGGGCGGCGATAGCTACTTATATAGCATCTGCACCCAGACGGCGATAGGTACTTATATAGTATCTGCACCGGGGTTGTGATATGTATGTGTATGGTATGTGCACTGGGGCGCCGATAGATATGTATATAGTATGAACACCGGGGCGGGGATAAGTACCTATATAGAAGGCGCAGACAGAGGTGGTACTTTTCATAGAAATATGTCATACTATTTCCCTGGGAAACGTAGGATGAAATGGTGGGGAAGAAACAGAGTTTGCAAAAGGCAAAATTAGAAAGTAGCGGTGAAATGGGGCGACCAGGGAAGAGAAAAGTAGAAAGAGACGGCTATAGAGAGAGGGAGAGAAATAGAAGTTCGAATATAAAGATGTTACACAGGCGATTTTTCTTCAATTATATGTTTTAATGACCCCGAGCAACGCCGTGTAGCATCGTTAGTAACTAAATAAAGAGGAAAAGCCCCCACATCTTCTCATCTTTTTAAATTACAAAAACATATTGTTACTTTTTTAAAACTCAATTAAGTTTTTCTTTCTTCTAAATGAATAAATGCGAATGTTTTTTTTTCTTTTCATTAATGCGAAATATATTTATATCAAAACATTATATTAGTATCATCTTTCGGGTGTAGTACATGGGGTATGACCAATAGTTTCTTAGTCTTATTGTCGAGCTCTAGAATATCTTACTATGGAGATTGTTTCAGGAATGAATACCATACTTCAGCTTGCTACTATATAACTAAGTTTTACAGAGTTTTATTAATCTTCAAATGTATTCTTTTCTATTCTTCTATTTCATTGTTGTTGATACGCTGGCGTCTGCTTCCAGAAATAGCATATATTTATAAGTATCTTAAGATAGTGTAATGACCTGTGCCGTCTCGAGTGTATCAATTGTATCGTATATGGGAACATTTTCCAATTCCTAATTCATTTCAGCAGCTTGACTTAATGTTGTGGTTGTTATCCTGGCTAAAGATTCTCGTTGTAATTCTGTTGTCATTATTATTATTATTATTTACCCACTAGGAGTTTTCACACAGGTCACGAGCAGTGATTCTCACAGAGAATTACCGGTGGCGTGTCCTGAAATCTGAGTGAGAACAAGTATATTCACATTTCTAACACGCTATGCCTCTGTCGACAACCGTTGCAAAATCCTTATTGTTATCGCAACTGCAATTTTACATTAGTTTCTCTCTGACACTGGGCATTGGTCTTCTCTTGAGTATGCGTGTTAATAAGCCTCTTAGTGTTCTAGTACTTCCGAACCTTTCTAGTGGTAGTCCAGTTTATTCTCTTTCTCTCCCCTCAGACTTCCGATTCTACCATTTCTTTGCGGGGGACGTCCTTGTGATTTAAGTCAGTTTTTGTTATTTGGGGTGGTCTGATGTACTTTCTATATTTTGTGGTCTATTTCTGTTTAATTTTACCTGCAGTCGGCAATGGTCTGTTAATGTTGTAGTTTGATTTTCGCATTCGTAGATTTTCCTGGAGATTTCGGCTGTTTCCGCCATTGACATTCGTTGTATGATCTTAATCGTTTCTGGGATTCGAATGTCTCTTAGTTCTGTCGGACTTCTTATAAGTGCACTTACAATTTATTTTATTATATAGTACTGCTTCCTGTTTAATGTTATTTTCACTTCTCTCTTAAGTTCCAAATATTTGCTTCGTTTTTTCTACTTTTTTGATCTGCACCACATGGACTGTTGATACAGGGACATTTACGATTTGTCCTTTTCCTTCTTTTTTGTATACTATTATCAGGCCCGTTGTTTACTTCTTGGCTGAGCTTGTCTCATCATCTATATATTTGGCGCTCTTTCGTTTCTATACCGACCTTGTCTTCCGAATTAACTATTTAATGTGTGATTCTTGTAATCGGTTCTTCGTGCAGCGATGATAATTAATTCTGTCGTTTGCTTTATTTGTTTTACTAATTCTTTTTTCGTGTAACCAACAGGTATTTCTATCCTCACCAGTTAATTTCCAACATATTTCCTGTTTACATATTCTGTATATATCATCCTGGGTATATATCATCCTTGGTTGTAGTGCATTGTTCATGACCATTAGATTTTTTGTCATCTGGTTTACGTGTAACAGTGTTTTAATTGTTCAGCTATAACCACAACAACATTGTAGATCATATACACACTTTTAAAACTTGTTCTTTAGAAAAACAAATTATGAATCCTCTATTTCGAAAATACTGGATGATCCTTATTATTTACTTTTCATATTCATTATCTAAAATATAATAACGTTGACACAGCGGTTCCCGTGAGATCTCCGAGGTTATGTTACATGGAACTTCATCAGTACCGGAGAGTTGACTATTTGGGAATAATAGATGCTGTACAATGTGGGGATTCGGTCAGATCGTAGCAAAACAAAATGTAGTCAAAACGGATTGCGGTCTGACACCGTGCTAGTAAACTCCTCACCCATGACAGTATCCTGTATCTCTACAAAGCAACCATCCGCCCATGCATGGAGTATTGTTGCCACATCTGGGCTGGTGCATCATCTACTAGTCTCTCCCTCCTTGACAGGTCCAAAAAAGAGTCGCCAACCTAATAAGTCCCTCAATGTCAACCAAGCTTCAACCCCGGTCTCATCGCCGCGATGTAGCATCCTTGTGCTTGTTTTACAAATACTTCAATGGATTATGCTCCGATGAATTAGTTACTCTGGTGCCCCCTCGACGTAAATTCATCAGACCAATTCAACAATCAACTAAATCCCTATCCATTCATGGTAGAGCGCCCGAGATGCCAGAGAGATTTCTACTCAAATAGCTTATTACCACGTGCTGCTGGCCTCTGGAACTCCCTCCTTGCCCCCTGTTCCCCTGACAGTACTGATATGCAGAATGTTAAAACTAATGTAAACAGACATCTCGCTGCACAGATCCTAAATTAGGTATACCCTTCCCCACAATCTTCTCCCTTTTTTTGTCAGTATCCCCTTACGTCTACAGTGGCGGCCAGCCTTGTTTGGGGTGAACTATGTTAACAAAAAAATGGAGATCATCCTTTAGATATTGTAATTATTTTGTTGAGAGAAGATCTTTCTTTCTAAACCACGCGTGACGAAAAGACGCCACTACTTCTGTAGATGTTGCTGATGACAGACAAATAAATCAAACTTCGCGCAATCTATAGTATGATCTGGGTGGTTATCAATCACAGCTGTTTCCTTTTTGTTAATTACATGAAGTAATATGTAGATGCGTCCTTGCTTCTTCCTAAAGAAACTATCGTCGTTGGTAGGTCCCGGTCGGCAACGCTTAAATGTTATCGAAATAATATTCGTTGGCTTATCACGCTTACATTTGAAATATACTTTACTATGTTTCGTCATTATGATATTTAACATTTTATTGTTATTGGTTTGTCACGTGTACGTTTAAACTAGAGTGTTATTGCTAAAGCTTCATTCATATCATGTTTTAGATCAATTCAGTCAATTTCTATAAGCGTATCTCTTCTTTTGTCTCTCACGTTCCATTCACAAGCACATACACATAGCTAAACGATGAGACTGAAAAGGCGCATGCTACGGATATCCGTGTTCGTTTTCTCTCTGTTATAAACTCAATCAATTTTTATTTAGCAAAAATAAAATACATGCATAACACAACGCGAAAAAAAAACGGATTGCCTAAAAGATATGTTGAAAAATAAATAAAGGAATTTTCAACAATTATCGGCAGTCAATAATTACCTTCTCTGCCCTTTTCTTAGCGCTAATTGTTCAGCTAAACTCACGCGTCGCCCGAAGCGTAAATCAATCGTTGATATTGTAGAGTACCTTCAAAAAAATTTTTAAATCGTCTAATACTTAATTAGTCACGACGATTTTCCCCGACGAATAGGAGAGCTCTTCTCTGAAGATGAAGTACTTCAGTATTGTTCTCATTATTTTCATTCCAATTAGAACTTGCCCGTATGCGCGCAACTGTTATCTCTCTATGACGTGGGAGGGGAATCGGAGTAGTTGGATTTTGCGATTAAGCATCGCAAATCAGGTCTCAATAAGCGTTCGGAGTAAGGATAATGGCCGACAACCTAACGAAGATGGCACAGAGTCTGTATCGATTTCGGTACACAGGGAAAGATCAGAACCTGCTACGAGTGACGGGGTGGGGATATCAGTTATGTTCTATCTAATCGGTAAGACCTGGGGTCAAACACTCATTATGCAATATAAGGATATAAAAGCAAGAATACATCTATATAAATGAAACGATATAAACATAGTATTTGAGAATGTATCATTAAAATGTGATATTGATAGCAACATAGAGAGGTGTCAAAATTATGGCATCATTAACACACACGTATTAAATTACCTCGATCATAATACATTATCATAAAGTATATTACAATTTTAATACATCCATATGTGAATAATTCAATCCAAACATAATGAAGTGATCTTTTATTTTACTGAAGAGTCACAACTTATCTAGACCAACAGGGCACACTAGTATAAGAGTCAATGAGTGTCAGTCGGACGGTGAGACAATCATTATGGATTTTAGTACACAGCGTCCAGGCATAAGACTACCAAATGTGTGAGATATTTACTTTAATTTAGTTTCATGCAAACAAGGTAAACAATGAAGCATCATGTATTTAAATAAAATATTTGATAAAACCTTTTATAACTGAAACTGTATTCTACTTTAGGGAGTTGATTGATCTGTTTTGGAAAAAGATATATTGGACTCTTGAATTCAATAATTATTCGTTGTGTATTTTATTTTTATTCGTGATCGTTTAACATTTCCATTATTAGCTTTGTTAAGCTATAACGAATTGATAAATAATGTCTCATGCTGAAGAGGTTACTATTAAACACACATTTGAAACATATGTAAAAATAATACTTGTTGATGATGGATTTTTTAAAAATGATTACAAAATATTGACTATGCCATGAACTTATTATATATAAGCTCTGTCTAACTTAATGTCCTAAACATTGTAGCTGAATTCACCCTGCATTATTCACTTGTAACACACATATTTAAATTTCTTATATTTATATGGGCTAGATTTTATCTACTTATGATACAAATAATGTTAATATATTTTAAGTGACTTTCTTTAATATATATATATATATACGGTAAGCCAGCGAGGGTGGGCGTTTTCCAAATAATCACAAAATCGTTAATTCTGTATTGAAAATACATTTATTCACATATTTGAGTTCGTATTGAAATATCATTTTACAAAATCAAGTGTGGAAAACAACACCACTCATGTGCCCTTCGTTATAAGTGATACATTTTTGTAGGAGTTTTTGGAAGTTTTCATAAACATTCTCAATAATCGCGTTGTCAATTTAGGTTACATCCTCGGGAATAGCTTCTTTAAGTTCTTTCAATGTACAAGGCTTATGCTCGTATACACGTGCTGTGAGGTGACCTTATCAGAAATAATAGCACGTGAATAAGTCAGGGGACCGAGGAGGCCAATGAATGTCGCCAAACCTGGAAATGCGGCGACGAGGGAAGAGGTGGCGAATCACGTCCATTGATGCTCTAGCTGTGTGAGCCGTGCAGCGGTTTTTAGTGCAATTGCTTTGGATTTTCAGAAGGCCAGTAACGGCAGTTCTGTTGATTCACCATGTCATTGATATGAAAATGAGCTTCATCACTCATGAACAATATGCTATGTGTAAACCCCGGGATTCAGGTCTTACACAACGGCCAATTTGTAGTGATAGAAGTTGCAGTTTTAAATGCAAAACACGCCTTACCGAACGATTACTCAGACCTAGTTCAGAAGATAGTTTCGTAGCAAAACGAGTCGGACTGCGTAGCACGGCTTGTCTGACGCGTTCCACATTTTCAGGGGTACGTAATGATCGTCTAGACCCTGGTGGTCTTTTGTTCATTAGTGTATCTGGTGTACGAAGTGCGTTGACCCAACTTAGGATAGTGTTGCGAGTGGGAACAGATTGATTTCGGTGGAGATTAAAATGGCGACGAAACTCACGGTGAACTGCCGTGATAGACTCGTTATTCTTGACGAAACTGTCGTACACAAAAGCTCGGTGTTTTATCGTCCATGACTCTATGGCTCCAACTGAATGAGAATAAAAATGCTAAACGTCACAAACTCAAATCTGTGAATACATTTTTATTAATAAAAAAAACGATGTTGTGATAATTTAAAAAAAACGACCGTCCTCTCTGCCCTACCCTGTATATTGGTTCATGTTACTTTAGTTGAAGTTGATCTCTATATGAGATGAATATATATTCGAATATTTCAATAAGGTCCCCTTTTATTTGTCAAACGTTGAGTTTGAAAAGGATTTAAGAATATTAATTTTCTTGTCCCTAATGGACCAGCTATGTGATCGTATATTTTCTTGGGGTCTTACCGGATTCCAGGACAATAATATATCTGATCTAGTAAAATATCTAGCTTAAGACTGTTACAGGAGGAAACATCTCTTTGGAGAAGGTGAAACATTGCTTGTATAAGCAAGTGTTGGTTAGTCATAGTGAAAGAATCTGATTTGGGCTTCGAACACTATGTTATCTTGGATATGTTGTCTGGGGTTACTTGTAGGAGGAAGTATATACATGCCTAGTTGCTCTGACAAACCCCTGCAAAGAAGGGACTTAGACACTCAAGGTAAGTGTCTACTAGGCATTCAAGTACTCTCCAGTAGAAATTTAAGTTATCTGCTGGTGGCATTACAGTTCTCTTTAGTAGGCATTAAAGTTCTATCCTTTCTCTCTGCATATATTAGTGTAAAAAAGTGAGTTTTTAAAAATTATTTCGGTGTTATGCCGTCGAAGTGGCACTCATAAGATTTGAGTAGGCTCTGTAAGTAAACTGGTGGAATTAAAATTAATTGATTTATTATGCATGTAACCCAGTTAATTTACAGAGACGACGAACGTTACCTATTAAGTTTTATTTTATTGGTGGCCGCATTATTGTGCTATAGAAGTGGTTGACCAATTATTCAACAATTTACCACAATACGAGAACTTATTGATGATGCATTTTCCGGTACTCTATTTATCAATTTTACTTTCCGTTCCCTTATTCTATCTCTATCTTTATTCTATATATATATATATATATATATATATATATATATATATATATGTATATATATATATATATAAAACTTCTTTGTAATATAGCAGGACAAATCCCAGCAGAGTGCTCGATTAATTCAGAATCAAAATTAAAAATTAAGAGCGTAATATTTATTTATTTTGGTACAGAAAAATTAGTACCACATTCGTTCTGTCGGTTTTAAACACGGAAGGACTTAGCCAACCGGCTCTCTTCAGCTTCTGTTGTCATCTTGACAAAGAAGCTGAAGAGATCCGGTTGGCTAAGTTTGAAACCGACGGTACGAATGTTGTACTAATTATTCTGTACCAAAATAAATAAATATATATATATATATATATATATATATATATATACATATATATGTATATGTATATATACATATATATATATATATATATATATATATATATATTTTTGTTGATGATTTTATTCCATTAATTGCGACAAAATATATTCTGTTTCATTAACACTTGCAAAGAGCGTCAACTTTTCAAGCTATAATGGAATCAAATGGCAGAGACTCTAAATTCACCTCAACCGGAAATTGAAGATGCATTGGGGTGAGGGGGACATAGATGTAGCTCTGCCTTTAACGGTGACATGAGAAGGAAGAGGGGAGAGGGGGAGACCCCAACAAGTCACGTTTCAAAAAGTTGCGTGGGAGGTTCTCTCGTGTCTGGACCATATTGACCTCAATTCCAGCCAGGGCGGGGGGGAGGGCGCAGAAAAGTAGCAGGATGGTAATAATGGTGATAATTATTATTATTATTATTATTATTATTATTATTATTATTATTATTATTATTATTATTATTATTATTGTTATTATTATTATTATCGTTATTATTATTATCTTGTTATTTTCATTTTTATTTTTATTAATGCTATTATCACTGCGACTATCGTAGGTATGATTGGCATTGTTATTATTATTGTTATTGTAATCGATTTTATTAATGCTAAAAATGGTAACACCATTAAACCTCTTTTATATAATGATTCCACTAGTATTTAGTATAATATAATCACCATTAAACATATTATCACAACTAAATACACTACAAATAATGAGCAAGCTATAAATAACTATATTAAAATAGAATGCAGAAGTAGCAATTAACTCCCTAAATAAAAATTATCAAGTATTTTTATCTACACGATAATTACCTATTACAACAAAAATGACAGTTATAACTCTATGATGATAATTCTATTCTCATTTTAAAGTTAACCCCCCCCCTGCGTTCAAGAAATTCGTGGAAGTCAAGACACGTGTCAAGGCCTAACTGCACAAAATGACATCAGCGGCCACAGAGACAGACGCACATGCATTCGTGATATTAATATGATTCAACCCTTAGATATAAAATTGAAGACGTATAATCAATATGTAGCAAAGGTTACTGAAACGCTGGTTGGATCTTTACACCGCTTCAGAAATTTCTTGACTCTTACTTATATAACAGTAATTTACGTCTAAAATTAGAGTACAGATGCCAAATCAACTTTACACTCTAGTAGACGATAATATTCTCTTCTTAACAGCTTCTGTCTAACTGGAGAGACGTTGCTAGTCTTTATCTGCTCTAGTGTTATTTCTATGTCAGATGCCTGACTGAGCTGCAACCTCTGATCCTTTTTGTAAAAACTCATCACCCGAACTGAAAATAACTTTTCTTTTTACCACCATGCCCCTAATACAATATGTACTAATAAGAAAAATGTAATTCAGCACTCTGGTTAATTCTCCTAACACCATCTCTCACATATATATATATATATATATATATATATATATATATATATATATATATATATATATATATATACATTTATATATATATATATATACATTTATATATATATATATATATATATATATATATATATATATATATATAAGTGCAGATTAGTCGTCCGAGGCTCTGGCAATGCGATGTGGTTGCCGTAAAATGGAAAAATGAAAAGAAATAAACGCAGGGAGTAAGTGATACTCAAAACGATTTATTAATAATTTCACGAAAACTGATTAAATACCAAATAGTAAATACTGTTCGGTAAGTAACAGTTCGGCAAAGGATAATCTTAAATTTTCGAAAGAAAAACTTTCATTATCAGAAGACAACAATAAAAGACCGAATGGGTCGAAGAAAAACGTGGAAAACCGGTGTCAGATCATCGAAATACGGCCTATATATATATATATAATATTAATCCCCTCTACAAGAGGTTAGACACACGGTCAGGTGTAGGTTTTGATGAGAGTGTTTCTGTAGAATGAACTGGATTCAAACCCGAGACACCCAGGTTCACAGTCCGGGTTGGAAACCACTAAGCCACCATGCAATTCTCAGACGTCAAACGGATTTGCTATAAACAGTGCCTCTTTCCATTAACTTCTCAAATGCTGAACACATTGCCACGAGACTGCTTCCCATTATACTACAATATAGCTGTCTAAAAATCTTATGTCAGCAAATAGTTATCATAAATCGTCCCTATAAGTAACGAAACTATGTTCATTCTATTGATCATTTTCATTCCTCGAATAATAAACTTCATAATTAAAACGAGACCCAATTCATCACATAAATACTTACCCTTCAGGGGATCTTGGCTTTTTTAAACAGTGACTAATTAGTATATGTTACATATTTCATCGTCTGTTTTTTTTTCTTTTCTCACTTCATTAGGTTTCCTGAGGAAAAGAAATTCGTACGAACGCATTTACGTTCTAGGGTGACACGAACAATCTCTCCCAGGATATTGCTATTCGATGAAAAAGAATAAACAGTTATATAAAACTTGTAAATAAATGTATGCCACCTGTTATCATATAGTAATACAAACCTATGATATTATATTATTTTCTTAAAGATGATGACATGTTTTGAAGGCGTCACGTTTTCAGACAATGTACTATTATTATTGTAGACGATGTATATATATGCACATCACGTTTTTCTTTTACCAGCATTTTTCCTTTAGATATTCATCAATATTTTTTCTATTTCCTCCATTTTTTTCCTTCTGAAGCAGATACCTTCAAGATATGCAGAGCTTCATTATTCTGAACAGTGAATATGTGAGGTGTCTGGCTTACATCACTGACTATCATATTATTATATGTTACACGTTATAGTATAGGTGTCATTAGTATGTATTTATCTATAACTATCTTTTGATTTATCTTAAAATTTCTCTCTTTCTCTCTCTCCCGCTCTCTCTTTCTTTCTCTCTCTCTCTCTCTCTCTCTCTCTCTCTCTATATATATATATATATATATATATATATATATATATATATATATTTATATATAATCAATAGTCGTAGTCGATTAAAATTACGAGATGAACGTTCCATTCTAGCGTCATATCCATTATATGTTTATCTATATAATAATACATCAGTGGGTTACTCTGCATAAGAATATATATATTTATATATATATATATATATATATATATATATATTTAAATATTTTCCATGTCGTACAAAACTTTAAAATGGCATTGAAGAGACAATATTTATTGCTCATAATGAATTAAGAAATTAAAAAGATGAAAGGGCAGCTGACCGGTTTCGTACCTCGCTGAACAGAGCCAAATATCGAGGTAACGTATAAAAAATATTTTTTAAAAAATGCTATAAGAAATATAGCGAGGGAAAGGGGTAATATATATATATATATATATATATATATATATATATATATATATATATATATATATATGACATCCGATTGTCCTTAATTCGGCAATTTTTTTCGAGCGTTTCGACTTTCTTAGTCGTCTTCAGGATTAGGTTTTTAAAAATAAGAAGACTGGACTTAATGGTTTATAGGTATCGTTAAGGGTTAAGAAAAGAGAGGGTGTGTTCTTGAGTTCATATTATTCTATCGTGTGTGTGTTTAGTTTCATTGTTTATTTATTTTTTTAATTCTTAATTTTACTATTATTTATTTATATAAGTGTGTGTTTCTGTAAGTTTTTTCTATTCATTTTACATTTTTTTTGGTATGTATTTTCAATCCTATTTATCAATACTGATTTTTGTAATAGCTCTCTATATGTATATTCTTTATCATATGTGTACATATCCGCTTTATGTTGTACACATTTTAGGATTAATGTTGAATTATACACTAATATAAATCTAATCAGAGAGTGAAATGTATTAGATAAAAACTCGAATTTAAAATTTCCAAGAATCTTTCTTACAATAACAAAAGGCGCGTTCAAAAAGAATATATAGTTTAACTAGCGAATGTGATAAACCTAACAACACTCACGATAAAGGCAACACTCGAACTGTGAAATCAGAACTCATACTACATTCAGATCGCACCTTCTTTTTTAGATTGTAAGATATAAAGCTTCAATTATAGGTTGACAAACTGTGTTAGTGTATGTGTGTGTGTGTGCCACTATTTTTAGTTGCGTGTGGAGGTTCAGATGAGGGCAGTATGGGAGGCCTACATAAACCTATTCTTAACTTTATTATGTTTACGCATGGATCGACATTAATTCGTATGTGAGCTTCAAATGTGCATCTCTGACAATCGATAACACATACTCATTTTCGATCAGAGAATATGAATAAATCAACCCATGTGATAAAATCATTTTCAGAATGTAAGTATGTACATGCTTAGCATATATATAGAGTAAGGTACACGATAATTCATGTAAATGAAATGCCATGGTGGACAAAATGTGTGCATATATATATATATATATATATATATATATATATATATATATATATATATATATATATTTATATATATTTCGTCTCTGCTCCTTTGTTTCCAATCTTCAGGACTTCAACGACGATGTCGGACAACCTCATTGTTTAATAATATGTTATAATGACTATAATTACTTTCCCAACCACACGATTACACATAAAGAGAGGAAAAGCCTCTCAACACACTTTGATCATTGTCTATTGACATGCTAGGTTTATAGTTATTGAAGAAGACATGAGATTAACTTGATAGCCTATTGAGTCACTAAATACTTCATAGCGCTTACTCAGAGTTTTAATCCACGCATATGCTGTATAATTATAAGATCATTCGATCCCTTGATGTCAAGCACTCAACCCACGGGAAAATATATTTCTTTCAATTTATTATTATTAAAAACTGTGTTCTGCTGCTACGGTAGTCAAATGACATCCCGTAGTTGCAATCAGTCCTCCATTCTAGTCTCAGGCTAACTGGTCTTGTCATGTGCAAGTTGTCGTAGGCAATGAAGTTGTTTCGCTGTACGTAGTGGTCCCAGTCCCGCCTGCTTGAGGTCAGCACGTAGTGTGCCCAGCAGATTTGTGCAGTGCCGTCCTAGTCGCTGTTAGTAGGTTTGCGAGCCAGTAACGGCAAAGTATAGTGCCCTCTGTGCGGGAGTGTCAGGGTCCATTCTTAGGACATGGCCTAACATAGACCATCTTAGTTCAGCGACCTTTGTAGAGAGGGTTTTTTCGTTGCACAGCTCGTAAAGTGCCTTGTTGCTGATAAGTTTTTTTCAGCCAGCAGTGACCTGTGATGGATCGGAGGTTTCTGCTGTGGCACGCATCCAGCTTGTCAAGCATGGCTTTTGTTATTGCCCAGCTGTTGATATTGTAGAGCATGATGGGCAATATCACTACGAATATACACTGCAATAGGCTTATCTGAGAATACACATCTTTCGTCTTAAAAAGATAACCAGACATAGTTGTTTTATTTTTTTAGATTAGAGTATGAACCAAATTTTATTCTTGTAAACTGATACTGGTAATAGGAATTAATGGAAGCAAAGGAGGGTTATTACACCAAGAAGTGGCGGACCAGGATAGATCCTCGGGCTCCGAGCCTCAGGCTCAGTGGCGACAAAGCTCCATCCAGTCAAGCCTCAAAAGTGCACGCATAGTTTAAAATAACATATTAATTGGGCACCACTTTTATATAACATTTTACAAATTGAAATGTTATTAAATGTTCACCAGTAAAAATTGAATTCCGATTGTCCGGCGACAGGAAGTAAAACATATCGTCTTTAACCCATGTGTTTTATTGACTTAAAATAGAAAGAAGTGCTGTCGTTCTATTTTCGACAACGTATACAAGAATTATTTGGTCGTTCGTTAATGTCGTTTGAGTATTGTTTTACTTGCCTAAGAAGTATTACAAAATGTAGAAATATATAAATTGCTGATTGCCAACGGAAAACAACACAAACAAGTACGGCGACAATAATAGCGAAATATAAACAACTAATAATAATAATTTCCGTGACTAAACTTGGAAATGCCACTGTCGTTGTATATATTAGCTGGAATTACTAATTGATTTGAATCACCAGGGAAAATACGACTTTACTGTATTATATAGATTAACAATACCCGTATTTCGCTTCATAATAAAATATTTCGTGTACTATTTTCCCTTTACATTTAAACACTTATTTACTCACTCCTGTAGTTAAACAAAAAAAGCAAAAACAAATCGCCGACACTAGTTTCGAGCATTTATCGTTTACAAGTATTTGAATATGAGCATCAATCAACCGTTAATTGTTTATGATCCGTTAAATTTAACGAATATCTCTACTAGATCAGACATAGGGTTGTAATCATCTTTTAGTCTATGCTTCACTCTTGTGGAGCCAACTGCACAAACATGGATCTTTACTTTTTCGTAGATGTTAGGAAAGCCCACCCGCTGTACTCGACTTGCAATAATACTCCGAATTTGCGAGCCTATTTAATTCCTCGTCAATTTGATTTTTTGACAACTTTGTGTTAATTCTATTTTATCAGTTATACATGGCAAACATTTTCAAATTTAATGTTCTCCCTTTTTTATGTAAGTTCGGGAATTAGCTCGCTCTCAACGTTTCTTTCTTCCCCAGTGACGCTTTATACTATTTCTTTAGTTCTCATGAAATGATTTTCCCATTTCTTTTCCATGTTTGAAGAATGAGCATAGACAAATGTCCGACGGAGTCACGTTTTAATTTTATATTTTTATTCAATATTCTAACCTTTACAAACTTCCTGACATTTTCAACTTCGTCACTTTTAGCAATTTTAATGGAGTCTAATTATTTTACTTTTCTATTTACAATATATGTACTAATGCAATTGCTCACAACCAAAACACGGTTTATGTGACATTGTATTTTATGCTGTTTAACACATTTAGTTGGTGAATTACTTTTTTCTTTTTGTTACGGATTTCCACTAACATGTGGCACATCGCTGTAATCTTGGCTCATGCTAATAAAACGTTGACAGTCCTCTGCGATAGTATTAAGCGATACACGAGATTCATTATCTAGTTAATAAGGAAACTTTCGTCTGATTTCTTCATCAGTATTAAATACACACCCTGTGCAATCATTACCAATTTATAGGTGTTTGAGCGCAACAATTTGAAATTATCGCAGTGTTTGTTATCTACTCTAGCGAAAGTAGTGTAGTGTCCGTCTTTTTAACGTATGTGATTCATACCGTTCCCACATTTTATCAAAAAAGAAGAAGGTTAGGGCTTAACAGTGTATTTTATTATTTTATCTCTTCAACAAATGTGCTGAGTGTCTGTAGCAATATATTATTGATAAAACTGGTATGTTAAACCGTACACAATTTTTAAAAATTCGTTCTATTCGGGCAGTCTGTTTTATAACGATATTCGTGTCGTCTGAAACACAAACAAAACGTAATTTCGATTTCAGGATCGTAATTAATAGTATCGATAGCGCTCCAAATGTCGTTTTTTTTCCAAATCCACTATCATCTTGACAATTTACTCTGTATTAGATTAGCCAAAACAAAATAACAAATTAAATTATAGTCTCTCTCTATATATATATTCATATGAAGTACCCCAAAATAATGAAAATCTCTCCCTTTTCCCTTTTTCCGTCTCTTGGCAATGAAACCATTCGGTGTCTCCGTGGTGCCCATGATTCGACGATTATTTCGTTGGAACAGTACACCCATATACCACGACATGGAATATGTTGCATTCTTGCTTACTTTCACGCTGTGTGTACCGGGTTTAGCCACTGCTGGCTGGGGTATCTCAACTGGAAATATTTTGCACGAAGAAGAAAGAGAGAAAAAGAGAGAGAAACATAGAGAATTAATTACTTTAATAGACAGTTACCATAGTATCAGTCACGCTATGTGTAGGCTAAACTGTGCCCCACCCCTTTGGCCCCTGCTATTGCAGGGACCCTCGTTTTGCACGTCTAGTTCTGTTGTTGGTCAGACACAAACGACAGAATAAACCTCGAATGTAAGTGACATCATTTCCGACTTCCGATTCTACCACCCCACCTTTTAGTACTTCTTACCTGCAACCCCTTTACTATTTTACACTACAGCTATTCCAAATGTGAGGATATATAAGAAATTAATTACATGTTATATCAATAGACGTGCAATCAACTACACTGTCAAAATATACTCAATTGTTTTACTTTAGCGATTACATAGAGCGACTAATGCGTTTATACGATGTGTATATATATATATATATAT
>OY744517.1:96949026-97016526 GCA_963556195.1 Sepiola atlantica
CAAATATGATCTAATGTTAAGATCGGATTCTTACTCTGCCTGAGTAGATCTCAGTTTATAATAGTTGTTATCGATAACATCGACATTCCAGTGTCGCAGATTGTTTACATGTCTGTGTAAATAAATATATATATATATATATATGTGTGTGTGTGTGTGTGTACAGTATCTACAATAAGTGAGTACACCCACACATCTTTTACTTTTTACTTCATAGAACTTTAATTTTTCGTAGGACTTAAATGAAACTCGATGTGAACATAGCCATGTAGTGGTTTAATAGCTTTATAAACTATGAAGGAACAAATATCTTTTCAATGCAAAACAATTGAACAAAAACATTTGGAACAAGTAACACAAAGTGAGTATTGATTTACTCCTCTCCAGGAGTTAGGCACAAGGCCAGTTGTTATCTTACTCCCACAAGGTCGGGTCGGGAAAATGGGTTTAAAAATTCCCTGGGCAACCCCGGCGTCATTCCCCGGTAGGGGCGCCTCAGGCAGTAAGCAATAGACTTACTCCTCCCCAAAGAGGGAAGGCGAAGCCTGGGAGGATGGATCTTCTAGAACTGTACAGGACATACACGTTGACCGGCGTAAATCAAGCCCCGAAGGCCAAGACAATACCCGTCTATGAGGTGCAGTATCCATCTGAACGAATATTACACTTTGATCTTAGCCAAAAGGCCAGTGAGTACACATGATTATTTTAAACAAATAATCTCATTTGTAATACTTTGTATGGCCTCCTAGGCATTGATTCGACTAGGTTATGACATGTGTCCGCCGGAATTGTGTTCCATTTACACTTGATGACATCCTTCGTTCGTTATTATTTCTCTGATTTTTCCCGTCAACTTTCCGTTTCAGATGCTCCCACAAATGCTCTATTGGGTTCAAATCAGGTGACATACTCGGCCATTGTAAGGTATTCACCCGTTTACTGTCTAAGAACGCCTTCGTAGCCTGAGACGTGTGCTTAGGGTCGTTATCTTGCTGGAAAACTCCACGTCTGCCAACACTTGTTAGACTTGGTAATATTTTTTCCAATATCTGGCAATAGAGTTTGGAATCCATTTTTCCTTCGATGAAAGCAAGTCGTCCAACTCCTTTGGCACTCATACACCCCCAAATCATCAAGCTCTCACCTCCATGCTTTACAGTTGGCACGACACACTTATCCTTGTAATCTTCCCCTTTTCGTCGCCACACACGCTTAACGCCATCTGATCCGAATAGATTTATTTTTATCTCATCAGACCAAAGAAGTTTGTCCCCAAACTGCATGTCTTTGTCTTTATGTTCATTCGCAAATTCATAGCGCCTCTTTTTGTGAGAAGTTTAAAGCATGCATGCAGCCTTTACACCCGTCTTCATGGAGAATGTTGCGCACTACTAGGCACTCACAGTTACGTTTAAACTGTGCGAAATTTCTTCTGCGGTGCTAGCAGCACTCCGATGTCTGTTTCCCTCTATTAGTTGTTTGGTGTGCCTCTTAGTTCGATCAGAAAACTTATTTGGTCGAGGGCGGCCATTTTTGACGGTTTTTGCTTTTTTGTACCGTTGAACAACTTTTGCTACCGTATTTCGGCTGATATTTACATTGCCACTAATTTCCTTATATGAATGACGACTCTTGAATAAATTAACAATAGTTTCACGAGTTTTTTCATCTAATTCATTGCCATGAGGAGCCATTTCCAAGAATAATATGAAAAACACATTGGTAGCAATAAAACCAGGCAATAGCAGCGGAATGTAATCAAAAAGCCGGTAAAATGCCTTAGGTTATCTATTAGGATACACTAAAAAGATGTCAACAGAAAGTTCTGCTATGCATAGCTATTTGAGTACATATTTATTAATGATAAGTAGCTTTCATAACTGTGTACTCATTTATTTTACTCTGACTTTATGGATTTTTTCCTATTATTTGTAATACACAACAAATTCGAAGCTTAACTCTTATGCAAATTTAAATTTAAATACATCGCTTTGTTCATTTAAATCCTACGAAAAATTTAAATAGAGCTCTATGAAGTAAAAAGTAAAAAATTCGTTGGGTGTACTCACTTATTGTAGATACTATATATATATATATATATATATATATATATATATATATATATATATATATATATGCATCTCTCTCTTTCTCTCTCTCTCTCTATATATATATACATATACATATATATATATATATATATATATATATATAGAGAGAGAGAGAGAGAGAGAGAGAGATAAACACGGAGCATGCTAGCATAAATTAAGACACACACTCATAATGAAATTGGGGCAATGCATTTCGGTCTATTGGTTCGACTATATTCGTTTGATAAAATGAGCTTTATTCCAGAGAACTCGACATGTTAATTAGTAGATGAAAGAACAACCAATGAGGGAAATAACAGTAGTAAGTTGGGTGAAGCAATAGATGATGAATGTAGTGAGTAGACTATGCGAGAACAAATATAATATAGATTAGAAATACTTCATGAAAGAGACGGTAGAAATAAAAATAATACAGAATCAACTGAAAATAAAATGAAAATGAAGTGAATCCATCTGGTAGAAAGAAGAAAAAACAGACAAAGAAAGCGAAAAGAAAAGTGGGGAAAATTAAAACACGTAAAATATGCTTCGAATAAGAGTGTGAGGATTAAGCGATTGAGATTATCCATTATTGTATTTAAAAACATTCTCAAAAGGTAAAGTTTGACTATTGTGTCAGAGATGCTGTAACACCTAAATATATGTGTGTGCGAGCGAGATAAAGAGAGAAAGAGGGTGGGTATGGCGGGTGTACTTATATATTAATCGTATTCGTATGAGCCTTCTATTCTATACGAATAATGTAATAGGAAATCATGTTAAACATTTTTATTTAATTAAAAATGTTCAAGTACTACTATAAGGTATAACAAAATATAAACAACGTATCAACATTTCACCGTCATGAGCTTTCTCCGATAGCGTGTCGCAATAAAACACTAATATATTAAACGAGTAGTATTAGTGCAAAAACGACTGAAAAGAAGATTAAATATCGGAAAACCAAAATTCAACAGAAGTCAAATGACAAACAAAAACATCGGAGAAAAAATATAATTCTCAGCAATTGATACCCACGCAGAGAAATATGTCTCCAATGCGGAGATGAATTAACGAAGAAGCATCTTCATCACTTTTAATCTGATGCCAGCGTTCGCTTGGGCAAACCTAATTATGACGTCATCGCATGTGAGTGATGAACTGCCTGAAAACAAATCGTGATATCATCAACTTTCTTATGTTTCTGTCATTTTTTAGATTGAGCAAAGTCTTTGTGCCTTTCCTTTGGTTTTCTTTGCCATCAAATCGTGACAATCTTCTTCGAAACTGACAAGTTTTCTAAATTAAAATGTGGAAAGCGTGAAATTGATTCGTGACATCATCCAACCGGATTGATTTTCTCTTCCACAGAATCGCATATATTGGATTTGGGGAAAATTTGGAGAATATTTTTTTCAAGGAAAAGAATTGAAATACAACATATATGTTTGCATTATAATGATATTCATTAGGTGTACATGAACAAGTCCTTTTTTGAACTTTTAACATATCTCCAAATGTTTTAGCTTCTGCTCTATATTTATAGATCGTCGACCTAATCTGAACGTATTTAACAGCGACTGACCTATTGACATCATACCTGTTCAATTACGTTTACTTTACGAATCAACTGACCATTCACGTCAGATATATTCGTAAGAGTATTCATTATTAAGAAGGACAAGTTGTTATACTTACATTGAGAGATGTGATTCGCATAATTTGTTACACCATTAGTTACATTTCTTGATAAAATGTATAAACCCATATTGATCCTATTTATGCATTACATTATTACATTTGATTCGATGAATAGTGTTCAATAAGTATTTCTGTTCGTCATTTAATACATGATTGTAAACCAGCCACTAAGATTTATAGGTTCTCTATAATGGAATGTCAACAATGGTAACTACTTGTTGGCGAAAAACGTGCATATTATAGTAATATTCTTTAAGTTTTGCAAACATACTATCACGCCAACAGAACGACTATTCCATGAACTGTTTACTTACACTATCATGAACACACCCAGGTAGTTCTACAGTTTAAATTATGTTTTTTTCAAAAACGATCGAAACTTGATAGTAACATTTAAAAAATGCAGGTAACAAAATATTTTAAAACTCATGTGTAAAACTTAAGTACATTCTATTAAAGTCAATTATATTTATTTAATTTGTTTGAGGAAAAAAATGATAGCCAGTAAAATGTTAATAACACTAATCAAATGTTTCTATGAATGTCGGAGGAAATATGTAATTAAATCGATGGAAAACATTTATTTCTGATGAAAAATGTCTATTTTTTCATATTAATAATTTTTATTCCAGAAAATAAATTCCATTCCGTAAACTAAAGTAAAAACTCTTTTTTTCTAAATGTACTCATAAATGCTCGGATATACAGTATAATTAAACGTGTCACAATAGATTATTTGATTTCTTTGATATTAAATATCATTTTAGAGTTAGACTATGTTGATCAAACAGTTGGACCTACGTGATGATAGAGATGTGATATCCTCATCTAAAATGTATTATTGAAAACAGTATGAGAAATTTATACAAGATAGATGAATGTTATGCAATAAAATGTCAAGATAGCACCATATATAAACAAATATCATTTACGTTTACTAACTTGTATTTAATAAACGATTCATTGCTTTTACAATATAATGAATGAATATTATATTTGAAAACTACGCAAAGTAATGAAACCTGTTAATATCTTTAATTTAAATACCCAAATAAGTATACATTTATTTAAATGCTAATCTAAATAAATATATATATATATGTATATATATATATATATATATATATATATATATATATATATATATATATATATATATATATATATATGTATATACAGGGTGATTCATAATCACTGGACTTAGCTATTTAAAATGATGACCATATGAAGCACAAACATATTATGAACGTTTGATAATTGTTATCTTACTCTCTAATTACTGCTATTGTTATTTTAAATTTGTTCGTTTATATATTTGTTTCTATATATATTTATTTCATAATCAATCAAATATGCTACAAAGAGTCGTAAATTCTTTGCAAAAAAGAATGGAGCTGTGCATGCAGAACGAAGGTGGACATTTTGAGAATTTGCAGTAATTTTAAACTCCCATGTATTAATTTGTTGAATAAACTTTCTGTTTTGTATTACCGTATTTTTGAACTTTAGAATTTCAAAAATAAATAGCTAAGTGACTTATGAATCACCTTCTATATATATATATATATATATATATATATATATGAGGGAAGATATAAAGATGTGCGAATGACCAATCTATTTAAACTTCGATTGTTCAATGCAAGGTGTACTCGATAAAAACAGTAATCGAAGTTGAAATAGATTTGTCATTCGCACATCGTCATCTCTCTTACTTCATTCATCTTTATAATTGCTCTATCTCGTATATTGAGCTTAAACCATTTTACTATAGGTGTTATCCTCTAAAAGTACATTTTTAGTTTCATATTTTATATATATATATATATATATATATATATGTGTGTGTGTGTGTGTGTGTGTGTGTAACGAAATGTAGGAATGGTAGATACCTGATACACTTCTGATACAAAACTTTAAGACCACTTGAAAATCTTAATCTAATTGAGCCGTAACGAGATAACTTGTTGTCGGACAAGTTTGGCAACCAAACAACCTCTTTCGAAAACATCATGTCACTAGTAACGAAGAGTCATAAGTCTCATTTCGATTCGACTATATAGAACACATTTCCCTATAAATAATTCACCTGGCAAAGGTAATATGCTCTCTACTAAAAAAGAACAAGGAAAAAGTGTGCGATTATTTTAGTGAATTGCAGTAACCGATGCTATTACTTAACCATTATTTCGATCACCGTTTTTGTCGGATGGCCAATCTATATTAGTTTTTTTTCACTTAGCATATATGAATCAACATTTCCTTCCGTGAGTAATTTTTGTCGTGTGTGAATTGTAAACCCCCAATATTGTATAATCAATACAGTATCCGTTATCAATATAAGTGCATTGATTAATGTGTATCATTTATATACATATGAAGTAACCTTACAAATTGCAATCATTAAAACACTTTTAAAACATTTAAACAAGTATATAAACTTAAGAAAATTTAATGAGACAATTTGACATGATTCTTTTTACATTCTTTATCATACTTTTTACATTCTTTATCATTCATTACACTATTTATAATTTATTTTTGTTTGTTGTATATACAGACTCTAGAAGAATGTGATGCGTTAGCGTTGTGTCAATTACCTACTTTATAAATGAAATGATATAATTGTATGTAACGTAACAATACAATAATATAAGAGTATTTGACCCGATCACTACATCGTAATCCCTCATTTTGAAACATTTTCACTGATATGCTCGGACGGAAACGGCCACACACAGAAGCAGTACAGTAAAAGCAGATAACTACCAAAATTGAACATGTTAACAAATTTAGATTAAACAGGTTGTAATCTGGTATGTTTTGTTTAATGGCATTTACATTCGAAGAATTCTTGACACAGCAACGGTGGATCAGGTTAAATAGGAATATTGCGCCAACTTTAGCTTGTTATCTAGTAGAAAATAAATTGATTCGATGTGCACTATTAAAGCCAGGAAATATATTACTACGATCAAATTCAATTTAGTTTTTAATGGTACACTATTCTGAAATAAAGTCAGGTTGATTGAATTATCGTATTCTTTCCACTGCGAATAAAAGAAAGAAAAAAAGAGAAAGTGTTTTCTGAGCTTTTAAACTGCGTATAATATTAAGTGATTTATGGACACCTTTAACCCATGCGTGTGGTCGTGTATTTACTTTTGCTTCTGTTTTTTGTCTGCTACTCTATTTGGTGCATCTATGTATGTGTCCCTTGGTCGTAAGTGTGCGTCGTTCTGGTGGGTTGCTCGAGATGATAAATGCAGTTTCTCAGGCCGAGACATTTATTTGTTCAATGACAATGTTGTCTGGGCTGTTGTGCTGCAGGTATCAATCGAGAATACCTAATTATGGGCCATTTATCAACTTCAAGAAGTGGCAGATGTCTCCCAAAATGCCATTCTGTCTAGACCAATTCTCTTCAGGTGTGAAAGAAAGCAGGACTCTTCTTACTTGTAGTAGTACAGGTATGTGTATTAGTAATACACAAGCTGTAGTAGAAGAGCAATAGTATTATTTACCATAAATGTGAGAGCAGTATTGGTGTTGTAATTTAAGATGTTTTTAGTCTGTTAATTTATATGAAAATATACTTACTTACATAGAAATGATATCAATATCAAATGGTTCAATTTTTACTCTCTGTTTGTCCTCTCTATCATTTGAAAGGTTCCAAATCAGAACAGAAAATATCATTAACAATCTAATTAAATAGTATTCGTTTAAACTTTATTTCATAGAATACCATTTTTTTATTCAACAATCTAAATAACAGAACTGATATAATTCTCCGAGTAACTACTTATTTATATATTACATCAATTTTATGGTCGTAACTGACAAATTATAAGATGATGTCTCTATTATTGTTTAATATTCTATTTAAATAATGTTATTGTAATTATTGTAATTGCATTCCGATCATTTAAATAAAGCGTAACTCAAAATAAAAGCAACACTTGACTGTAATCTTCGAGGCATGGCACACGGGTTAGTGCTAGGGTTAAGGTTATATTGTAATGCGATTAATAGTTGGCATCTATAGAGTGATGAGCCTTACGATTCAGTAACAGACATTTCAGTCTAAACACGTAATAGATAAACAGGAACTAAAAATCAAATACTTATTTAATAGTAGTTCTCTATTCGTATTTTATACAAGCCTATATATATATATACTCTGTCCAAAAATGGCTACCCTCTGGATGTGATTAGGTCAGTCATTAATAGGAAAGTAGCCAAGTTTTCTGAGGAAAAAACTAGTACGGTGGCTAAATGTCCAATTTATATTCGTTTGCCTTGGTTACGTACAGTAAGTGAGAAGTTCGCCAAACAAATCAGCTCAGCGGTGGAAAATTGTTATTTTTCATCTAATGTGCGGGTTGTGTTCTGTACAAAACCTCTGTTACCATCCTCTCGAAAAGACATCCTGCCCCCACCCCCACCATACAAATAATGTGATTTATCTTTTTAAATGTAATTGCAGTGCCAATTACGTGTGCCGGACGACGTTGAGATTAGACAACAGAGTGCAGCAACACATCCCCAGTAAAATAAGGAATGGAACCTTCCGGTCACGGGACGTTCTAAGAAATACATACGGTCTTCGATAACTGACCACCTGATAAATAACCCGTTGTGCGCAACGAACTTTAGCACCGATTCATTTTCCATCTTAAGCTGTGCTCACTTATCTTATCATTTGAAAATCTTGGAGACTATCCACGTACGCCTCAAGAGGCCCTCCCTCTGCAACCAGAAGGAGTGTCTCTTAGGGTTGAGTGTGATTATTCTCTAAGACACAACCTTCATTCCATATAACACCACGCTTATTTTATTTTAAATTCGAACTTTTTTTCCCTTCATAACATAACGCTAATTTCATTTTAAATATAAAAGGTTATCTTTTTTTTAATCCCACGATATCAGCCTTGTAAAGTGTGGGCGAAACTAGTCGACTGGCAAATTTTTTTCTCATCCCCTAAATCCCCTTAATCTTTTAATTATGAAAGATTCAACACGTCTTCCCATCATTATTGCATTAATAAAGTTGTGTACCCCCCCCCAAAAAAAAATTAGTAAATATATATATATACATATATATATATATATATATATATATATATATATATATATATATATATATATATATATATATATATATACAAAAGTAACGATACATATTAAATAAATATTTTACCTTAATATTTCAATGCAATTACACATAAACTTGAAAATATTTGATAAACATGACAATAAATTATTTCATATAGTTTATTAATATTACGTTAATAAATGTGGTTTGTGGTTTACTAAAACCATTGCTTAAACTATCCAATTAAAATAGTGAACATTAAAATAATATCATAATATTTTAAACATATTTTAAATATATTTCAATATGATTCCATAGAGGAATTTTGTAAAAGAAAAATAATATTGCACTACAGTTTAACCGTATCTCCTTTTTATACGAATTACACAGACACATACTAATTTCTTATATGTGTTTTTCAATGTCCAGGAATAAAATAATAAATCGATAAGTCCGTGTGTTATATAGCGGGTTGGTGAATAATGTATTCCCTTTCAAATTGTGAGTGGATGCGTTATCTGTTCTGATAGTTTGCCGTATAGGTTTTCTGCAGGAGATTAAAGGTATGTTAATTTCAATGGAACGTTCTTCTTGCAACATTTTTTTACAAAGTTCGGTTATTTAAAACTATATTAACACTGTTTTATATCAATAAAAATAAATGTTATTTAAATCACGAGGGATATATATATATATATATATATATATATATATATATATATAAATGTATATGTATATATATATATATATATATATATAAATGTATATGTATATATATATATACATATATATAAATATGTATAAGTATATGTATATATACATGTGTATATGTATATATATAAATATATATATATATACATATATATATATATATATATATATATCTATATATATATATATATTTGGGGTGTTATGAGAATAAACCCTACATATTACTTACTTGTGTAAACGTAAAAATCCACTACGAGGTTCAAGCTGAGACTTTATTTTTAACAAACGAAGTGCATATATTTAAATTATGAACCAGAGCCTATAATACAAATACATATTATTAAAAAAGTATAAACGAAACACTTTCAAGTGTGAATTATTTGTCTCTTGGTGATTTTTTCCTCGAACTTTCATCGGATAGATGAACTCTTAAAAAATCTTATAACCATATAAAGACTAAAATTCTTCAAAACATAGAGACTAAACGGTCTGCAAAAAATATAATATGTTTATTCTATATATATATATATATATTTATTATTCAACATTGTCTTATGTCATTCCGACCAAAATGCATTCCTTGTAAGCTTTACCCAACGGCTTATGACTTTGATAGTTGTAAATGAGGTTATATGTGTTCATCGCTTGTGCTTCAGATTTAGTTATCGCTACGAATGCATGAATGATTTATAATCGTACAAATCCTGATGTAATCATAAAAACAATCACGATTTTATAGGATCAACAACGTTTACGTTTCCATTAAGCAAAACGGATTTGGATATGATTTTATTTACCCTGACTTTATGAACGTGTTTCATGAGTAAAAATACATTAGGTCTCTATCCATGTAAATCCAGGTATGTGCATATGTATATGCACTTGTAGTTTCAGCTATTACCCCTAAGCTAATAAACTCATTATTATAAATTTTGAAACACGGTATCGAGGCAAATGTTTGGTAATATAGGCTATTTTAGTATTATTTGTATTTATGACAAGTAAGTAAAAAGGAGGTATAATTCCTTTGTAAACAATCAGATACCTTCGATTTTTCCTTTATTTGAAAATTTAAATATATTACATTTACATATAATTAGAGCCATAGTAATTAGACATCAATTTTAAATGGATATCTATTTAGACAAGTGGTGAATTCACTTTATCTAAGAAACTTACAAAAACAAATATAGTTATCGTAAAGACATGAGATACGCATTGACGTTAGTCTTTACAAAACCAAGGTTATTGATAAGAGGTAAACAGTCAGCAAAAAGGGGAGTTCGACGAGCCTGCGATTCTTGGAAAATAACTACTGGAATAAGATGCATAAGATGCATAAAAACAGCGAATTAATAGCGACAACTAGACCAACGAGTTAAACGAGTTGAAACAAAAACGTGGGAAATAGATTAAATCATTCTGAATAACACATGCTATACTGATATTTATAGAAAAGACTGAGACTAGCAGCATCATGTCTGTGAGAGAGACGAAGAGCAGAGAAGAAATATAGTAGGGCCAATTAAATTACAAATACGTTTCTTAACATCAGCAATAACCTTAAAATGTACACATATATTTCTCAGCCAAAATATGTCAACAGTACTCCATACATGGTCTGATTATAGATTTGTAGAGATAGAAGATAGAATTATGTATGAGAAAGTGTTTTGAGCAATAGAGAGAACCGACTTTACAAGAAGCAGAACGAGCAATAGATTGAATGTATGAAATCCAGGAAGGATTTGATGAAAGAGAAAGACTGAGAAGTTGCAGAATCAAATTCCCTTCCAGAACAGGTTCATCCACGAAAACAAACCATTTTTCAGCGTAATCCAAAACTGAATCCGGGTCAACTTCTAGATCAGCGTCAGAGTTCGACGAGTCCGAGGAAAATGGGCGAAAGCAACACCGGAATAGATAGTGGTATTATCATCATTTTCAAAAAATATATCATGGAAGATTATTAATAGAGAGGAGAAATAATTTTGATAGGAAAAGAGAATGAAGGGGCACGGTCCAAAGTTACTCGCAAGCTTTGATATGAAGGAAAATGCCTTATAATGTCAAGAACCACACATAAACACCATCACCCTGAAGTCTGTGTCGGAGACCATAATGCAACACTCTGTGAAACGCCTTCGAAATGTCAAGCAAAATGGATCTTCTCTCTCAGGAATTATTTATGAACTGACTAATCCGCTAAGTTACAATAGTTAAAAGATTGGCATTTCAACGAAAAGCACGACATCAACACTAATAAAGACTTTCTAGAAAATGAACAAGTTTGCCGTTGACCAACTTATAAAATACTTTGCTAATAACGGAGAGGAGACTAGCCGGACGATAATTAATTAAATCAGACCGATCACCTATTTTAGAATTGGGACAACAGAGGACTCTTTCAAACAAGAAGGAAAACAGAACTTAGGCTCACAGAGATTGAATGATGTACAGAGGATAGAATAACATTCAGGAGCGCAACGCGGGAGAACAACAGCACGAATTCAATCTGAGCAGGATCAGAACGGAAAATTTGGAGGAAAAGCATCATAATCACTAATAGAAAAATTGTCAGCAAAAAATACGAGCAAAAAGATCAGCCTTATCCTTAGAAGTTGAATAATCTAAAGCCCATTAGAAAAAGTCGGAATGGGATATTTCCCACGATTTATAATACTATTGTAGCTTCTCCAAAAATCACGAGAGCCAAGCTGTTTCGATGAAATACAGTCACAAGTTATTGTAAAGTAGGTAGACTTAGCCTCAGATGTTTCTCTGCAAGATCTTATGTAGGATTATCTAGAATTCTCTGAACCATCCTGAAAATACTGATTAAATTAATGGTTACGATTGGTAATGGAAGAAGCACACACATATAGAAACATATGTAGGAGAATGAAGTTGTGTTTAGAACTTACTATGAGGAATAAAATTGTCAATTCCCACAAGAAGCCAGTCAGTGACCTCCCTAGCAGCATCATTCGGAAATATACGCCAGATAGAACGCCATGGCACGCCAACTAAGAAGCTGCGAAACCCATGCCAATAAGCTTTCCTGTAGTTGAACGTATTCCTATGGAAGAGAACATCAATAGAAAAATTATGCGAAAACATTAACCTCAACAACAACAACAGCATTGGCAGAACAAGTGAAGAAGAAAAAATATAAAATTAGTCAGGAACAAAAGTGAAATAAACATAACGTAAGGATGGTTCATGTACATCATTATCAAGAAAACGCGTGGAGAATTGTTACAATTTGGGACAATTCATGAGACAAAGAAAAGTTAATACATATTTCACCAGCTAGATCTGTGCGCTTAGAGTAAGTGATCCAGTCAGAATGAGGAACATTGAATTCACCAAAAACAAAGATGGAGCTTGACGGATTAAGTTGCAACGCATCATCAATACTGTTGAATATTGCATCGACAACAGAGCAGCCATTATCATAAGGGAAACGGTACAAAAAGTACAAACAAAAAGTGGAGTGCAACAAAGACAGCCTCAAACTGATAAAAATACACCCATGAGCTTTAAGGTTGTGGACAACGGGGACATTCTTGCGAATAAAAATAGCTAGACCATGCAAATGCGTGGAAGACTCTAAGGGGACAATAGGCAAATAACTATCTACATGTAGGTTGTTGCTATCAGTAGAAACATCAAGGTTAGTCTCACAAAGAGCAAATATGTTAGGAGATTTGTCCAAGAGAACTAAAATCAGTAGTCCGACCTGATACCTCTTAGGTCACTATAGGATTTGTGCAAAGGATAATAATAGAAATGGAGAGAAAGGTAGAAGCACTTCAAAACGAAATCAGTTTAAAGAGACCTAACCACCTGCATTTAATTCACTGTACTTCAAACAGGCTAGCTAAAAAAAGAAGCCCGTCAAGAGCCCAATGGGGAGGGAAGAGTTTATTAGGCTGGCTGTAAAAAAAAGTCTACTCCTTAACTAGTAACGTGGCTAACCAGAAATCAGTGGTTTTATCTTTAAACCATCACGCTCAAACAAAAGCTAAAGATGGCAGTCTTTCCAAGTGGTAGACCCAGCCCTGTCATTATAAGAGTCTCGGCACGAAAGGTGAAAAATAACTATGCAAGACAAGAGAGAGAGGGTAAGCTCATCTGTTAAACTATAGTTACTCATATTTTTGTTTGATTTATTTTTCGGTATAACTTATAATATACTTGCACATGTTTTACAGTCATACATATTTAAAAGGGACGTATCAAAGCACACCACGACAGCTCCATAAGAAAAATATATATGTATTTTTTTCCTTTTTTTTTGTTTAAAAACGAAGATTATTTCCAAACAAATTGGCCGTTGAAACACTTTCTCTATAATGAACGAGCACGTTACAAGCGGCGAAAGAAAAATAAATATGTGCAACTTTCCTTTTTTGTTACAAAACCACCACTCTTTTAAAACTAATAGGCCGTTAAAACAATGTCTCTGTTATGAGCGATCACGCGACAAGCTAACAGAACAAAAAAATGTTCTTCTTTCCCTTTATTAGTTTTTGTTAAAAACAAAATATGGCCGTTTAAACAATTTCTCTATAAGTCCAATGCATTTTTTTTCTTAAAGTTTTTACTTGTAAGTTTTACTAGGATGTGCCTAATCTGATATATTTTTATGTACGAGATTAATATTGAATGAGTTACTTTTCTAGACCGCGTAGATATTTGCCATATAATCAAAACCATGAAATTGAATTTAAACCAAAAGTCGACAGAATAGACGGAACAATATTTTATTAGGTCTATATTTAGTAATACATAAGATAATGATAACAAGGGCGACTGGTATTCTATCGTTAAAGACGATAACAAAGTGATGAGGAATTGCTCATTTTGTATACATGATTCTATCTCTGTGTGTATTGGTATTTTCATATCTCCGGGAAAATGGTAAGTATTTGATTCCTCTACTCTTACTGGAATTATGTTTCCATCTAGCTATGCAATACTTCGATATCATTTTTCTTTTTATATCATTTCATACCCGACAGGATGAAATTTAAAACGTGTTCATCACTAACATAAAATAAACGTCAGAGAAATGGCTTTGTTTTTACTTGGTAACTGAATGAATGTGTGTGCAGTAGAATTGCAACAATTGTTTCCACATATAATTAAATATTTTTGCTCCCCAAAAAATACGTTTTGAATCATCCAACTAATCATTTTATTAATCTTGAAGATAATAGCCAAAATATCATGATGATATTTTAATATATTTATTATTAAGTAATCCAGTTTCCGTTTGTATACTCTTGTTGGTTTTATGTACGCTATTTTATTGTCGTATTAATATGTGCCCAAAAGGGGCGGTTTCTCTCCCATTAAAGCGGATGGCAGATGTGTTATTTACTCGTGCGAGAAAAATGGCAAAACAACTGACATATGTTCTGGGGGGACATCATTTGCCGGAAACCCCTGCTAGCCAAGTCGAAACAGCAAACAATATGCGGGCAAACGAACCGTAACAAAAGGTAAACGAAGCAGGAAATGCCAGCAATATGCCGGAAGTGTTTACGATTAACTGAATATATGTACAAAAGAAAAAGAGTATGAAATTACATTTGCGAACAAACGTATCATAGGTTATCAATAAGCATCATTTTATTAAATGTAGTTAAATTATAACGAAAGAGAAATTGAATCTGATATGATAAAGATATACGATGAAACTGCTGACATCTATCTATCTATCGATCTATCTATCTATGTATCTATCTATCTATCTACTTATGTCTCTATTTATCTATCTATCTATGTATATATATATATATATATATATATATATATTTATCATTCACTCTCTCGCTTACTCTCTGTTGTATATATATATATATATATATATATATATATATATATATATATAGTGCTGTTGTATACATTTTTTATGGAAATAGCTCCAGACAAGTCATAAAGCCACTTGTTGTAAGGAGTTTACAAGGACACATACGATAATCGCAAAGACATGAGATGACTGTTGACCTTTGTGTTTAAAACAAAGTTTACAGATAGGAGGAACATAGTCAGCAGGTAGTAAGTTCAACAATCATGCTGTTCTTGGAGAGAAACAACTGGAATAAGAAGCTGTACTACAATGCAATATCAAAACATCGAATTTCTGGATACTACTAGACAAACAAGTCAAACGAGCTGGAACAAACGAAGCATTGCTTAGATTACATAATTCTGAAGAACACATGTCATGATGGTATTTATAGAAAAGACTGAGATTAGCAGTACAAAGAACCCTCAACTGAGACATAGATTTACCCGCCCAAATATGACAAGAATATTCCATACATGGTCTCATTGTAGATTTGTAGAAATCGAGAATAGCCTCAAGTGTGATAAAGTGTCTGGGGCGATAGGGAGAACCGACTTAGCGAGAAGCAGAAACGTCTATGAGTCTAATGTATGAGCTCCGAGAAAGAGTTAATGAAAGAGAAAGACCAAGAAGTTTTTTTCTCAAGCGCAGATTCATACATAATAATATTAGGAAAAAAATAACAAGAGTTGAGTTTTAACTGGATAAAATGAAACAGCCCATTGTGTACCCCAATCTACAACTGAATCCAGATCAACTTCTAGATCAGCTGCATATTTCGACTGATCCAAGGGAAGTTAGAAAGAGGCAACACCAGAATAGAGAGTGTTATAATCAGCATAGATGTTAATATTCTGAACAATATTCTCTGGAAGATCATTTATATAAAAAAGAAACAGTGTTGGACCTAGAATTGAGCATTGAGGTAAACCAGCATTGATATGAAAAGAGAATGCAGGAACACTGTCCAAAGTTTTTCACAAGCTTTAATCAGAAGGAAAATACCTAATTATGTCAAGAACCTCACCACCAATACTATACCACTGAAGTTTGTGTAGGCGACCAGAATGGCACACTATGTCCAACGCCTTCGAAATGTCGAACGCAATCGCCACCCTTTCCTCAATTATACATAAGCTGACAGATCCGCTCAGTTACAACAGTTAAAAGATCAGCAGTTGAACAAAAACCACGAACTCTAAACTGACTATCACTAAAGATTCCTAGACTTTCCAGAAAATGAACAAACTGTCCTTACATTACGAACAACCGGTAAGACTCAGTAATAAATGCCACGAATTAATCAACAAACATGTTTAATTCTATGACTATTTTCAAAAATATTCAATAGCAATACACTAAAAAATCCTTTTCTCATGACTGCACAATTATGGGAATGTATAAAATTAGAACACAACACTTATGAATAAGATAATAAATAAAATAGTAAATAGGTATAATGAATACAATAATCTAATTACACCAGCAAAACAGGCAATAGATATATTCTTAGCTGCGGTTAAGTGTCCTATCAATACATGAAAGCTCGGTAAATTGTGAGTTAGAGAAATGCGACTGAGATGCGAAAGCAAGGCTTAAAGAAAGATTACAGCAGGCTTTCTGACGTTGCGTATTTAACGTAACTCACAGGGAACTTGCAAAAAACGTGAAGCAAGATCTTGCCAAGGGAATAATAGGAGCAATTAAGATTGGTGTTGTGTCAATGTATAAAACATCGAAGGATTATATTCGCTACTCTTCATTTCTTGGCCTTTTTGGCTAAGATTAATGTGTAGTATCTGTTCCGATGGATACTGCACTCCATAGACTGGTATTGTCTTGGCCTTCGGGACTTGATTTGCGGCGTTCTATGGGTCTGTCCTGTGCAGTTCTAGGAGGTCCATCCCCTCAGGCTTATTCTCCCCTTCTCCTTTGGGGAGGAGTAAGTTTATTGCTTACAGCCTGAGGCGTCCCTACCGGGGAATGCCAAGTGGGTTGCCCAGGCAATTTTTACACCCCACTTTCCCGACCTGACCTTGGATCACATCTTACTTGTGGGGGTAAGATAAAAACTGGCCTTGTGCCTAACTCCTGGACAGGAGTAAATCAATACTCTTCATTTAAGTTTTTATTCATACATGTAATCGTTACAATGAGTTAAGCTTTCTAGTAGGAGACATAACGATTTTTACTCAGCGTAAAACATTACTCCTTGTGATTAGAGTAGAGTTCTTGCGGTAACTGGATAAGGCTGAACAGAAACATATGTGATATATATTCATACACTGTCGCACGAGCGTAGGGAAAAAACACGCCAGCTCCTAATAAGTTTCGAGTGATCAGGTGATTATAGTTATAATTTCAGCGTGAAAACAATCGCCATTTCTAGTGGCATTAGTTAGTCTTTTCTAGATCCAATCATGTTCGTAATATTCTCGATAGTTCAAGTTTTAAAATCTTCACACATTTATTTATTTTGTTGATGTTTAATATGTGTATCGCAGAGGCCTCATAACCTGATATAATTTTATTCATTAGACAGTACTGAATTAATGATGTTACACGTAGCTATGTTTTACACATAGGTCATCACTTCTTAAGGTTAAGAAACCACTTGAGGATGAGGGTAAGTGAAATGGATAAATTCTCATTTGAATAACAATGAACATTTCTTAGAAAATAAGAAATTTCCGTTAAACACCCACTCAAAGCTTCAGCTGACGATAAAACATCAATTATTTTCCCTCTGTAAGAAACATTGCTCATGTAAGCTGAGGACTCAATGTCTAACTAGATTGAAGCGAGAGATACGAGGCTGTCGAAAGAAATAATCCGGTCCGCTAAAAAGGAATACTTTCTAAAACTATTGCCATAAATTATAATAGCTCAGAAAAATAAGACGCAAATAATTTGAAAATAATGAACATATATGTATAACAACAATTTATTTTATTAATATTCGATGTGTGCCAAAGAAAATATAACATGAATTTACACAGGTCTTTTAGAAAGTAATGCACCTAATCTATCAGTGTTGATTAGTCTTGATAAACATGGCAGCCTTATCTGTTTTTCTTGTCATTCTTAATTTAGACTCCGACTGATTAGTGCCGACCATTAAAAGATAGGCCCAAACTTTATCTGCCCATGTATCATTTTTACTTTGAAGAGGAAAAAAATACATTGTGTTCCTGCTTATTGATTTCAATCGATTTTCGATCTGAAGCAATATGTTTTCGTTCTTTAAGTTTCAACTTTAAAGATAAGACATCAGCATTTTTTCTTAGACATTTTACTGTAAAATATCTTATTTGTCTTCTAAGACAACGCAGCTAGTCTCCGTATTTCTCATATTTCAATCTTTCTGACACGCATCTTCTTTAGCTGCTGCCATATTACGTTTCTTTTAACGTGTTATACTTAGAGTCTTGTATTATTATTGACAGTTACTATTATCGGTACAACAAGCCCCACACAAACATTGTTCGGGTGCTATGTGTATAACTTTAATTATATATTCTAATAAATGAACAGAAAATACTAAAATATTGTGGTCCTAATAGATTCTTGAAATACTTTCACTATTTAGTATAGCCTTGGAACATGACTCTGTCATATTAGTATGATCAGTTATTAGATAAACAAACATACCGGATACTATTACTTTGTACAATTCCCCAGAAGTAGTTTAAGCAAGTTACACATTTAATTTCTAACTAGTTAATACACGCTGTTTGGGCAGTGTAGGTACAGTACCTGTGCATGTAAATTTCTATCATAACGTAGCTCTTAACGCTTTATAGCTAGTATGGCAAGTCATTTTTGTGACCATACGCTACTTAGTGTTTGCAGTAGAGAACCATTTCGATTAATATATTTACGTATTGTGTTTATTGACCAGCAAATAGTAACTTAAATTTAGAAGAATAGTCATGTACTGTTTATATGTTATAACGTTATGCTATTTTCGTCATATTTATAAAAAACAAATAACAATAAAGTTGAAAAACAACACTATTTAGACTTACGTGATATCTGAACGCGGATGTTGACATACTGAAACCTACTCCGTTATTAATATGCTGCATGCCTATGTTTTAGTCAAACAATCACATGTTTTCATTTGCGTACAGCAAAAATACAATAATTTGTATAGTATATAGATATTCGCATACATAGTAAACATCATTATTCATATGACTGAACACTAATGCCATTAAGGAAAAAGTATATATTTCTATTTTTATTTAATTAAATATAGTTTACATTTTAATTATGCCTAATAAGGCTAATATTAAGAAATGAAAAAGGAAAACAAAACATGAGATATTTTTTCATATATATATTCATCAACGTTTCGTCTTTATTGTCAGACTTCCTCAAGATTTGCATTACACATTTAATTTGACATCTGCTTTATAATCATTTCCGTCCAGATGTCTTTCACATGATGCCACAAATGAGTCCGTGTTATTCTGCACGCACACACAATATGCATGTGTATACACAGGTAAAGCCCTACGTAGCTTGCAGGCTGTGCTTATGAGAATACTTGGTCGACTGCATTAAGAAAGCGGCTTACAATGATATATTCTATTCGTTTATTTTACTCTTTATACTATATAAAGACATGAAAGACAATAACCCCAATTATAATTCAGCTTTGAATGTTATCACGTTACACATTACTATAATTTCGTGTTCAATATACTCTTAATATTTTTAGGAAAACGTAGCAGCTATTTTGACGTTTCTAATAATTGGTATATCACCGAAAATGAGGTACAGTTTTTATGTCCTCTGATCAATATGTCTGGCCAAGTCATTTTTAATGTTTTGTCTGTATATATAGTAAAGTTCCATAAAATAAGTACTGCATTCATATTTTAACAGGGTGTGCCTGGTTACCATACCAACTGCTAGCAGTTATTCCTCATGAAAATTGAAATGTTACCATGTAGATATTGACCAATTTTATTATGCCGTTTTATAATCTTTAACTATGCACTACGCTTACCTTATGGCTAATGTGCTCGCTTGCATCATCTTGTTTGATGTAGGAAAGATGTTCATCTTACCATCAATTTCTTTTGCATTTGGTCCATTACAATAGATTGTAGTTCCCATTAAGTACTTAACCGCGTTTCTTGGTCAATTAAAACTTCTTTTTTTTCTTTCATTCGTTTTAAGTTTCGTTCTGAATTTGTTGGCTTCATATCTCAAATGTGTAATCATTGTATGAATCTGAGTGTCATTTCATCCCAATATCATGATGTGGCAATTATATCGTTTGATATATATTTAGTTAATGCCCAGGAAAGCACAGCGACAGTCATAGTGTTTATTGTTGATGCACTGTCTTTTATCAGTTTTTTGTAAATATAAATACTAATTTGCGTCTTTTAAGCAATGACAATGCAATGCAGTTTATCCCTGAAAATATTCTATTTGAATCCTTACATCTGTTTTGTGTTCTCCTTCACCGAAAGAATTACAGTCTCAATTTACTATTGTTTTTTCACAGAGTTAATTTTTTTAATCGTGTATATTAAAGCTAATTCTTTAACGTCTATATACATGGTGATTCATAAGTCACATCACTTTGCTATTTAAAATGATTACCATATGAAGCACAAACATACTATTAACTTTTGATTATTGTTATCTTACTCTCTAATTACTGCTATTTGTTAGGCAATGGAAACGTGATGTGAACAGAAACCCTCCTTCGCACAACACCATTATCAGTCAAATATGCTACAAAGAGTCGTAAATTCCTTGCTAAAAAGAATGCAGCTATGCATGCAGAACGATGGTGGAAATTTTGAAAATAAGCTGTAATGTTAAACTCCCATAAATGAATTTGTTGAATAAAATTTATGTTTTGTATTACCGTATTTCTTAACTTTATAATTTCAAAAATAAATAGCTAAGTTACTTATAAATCACCCTGTATATTAAACTAGCGGGGCTACCCGGCGTTGCTCGGGGTCATAAAAACATATAATTGAAGAAAAATCGCGTGTGTAACATCTTTATATTCAAACTTCTATTTCTCCCCCTCCTCTATAGCCGTCTCTTTATCTTTTTACCTTTCTCTTCCCTAGTCGCCCCATTTCACTGCTACTTTCTAATTTTGTTTTTTGTGAAAGCTGCTTCTTCCCTACCATTTCTCCTACGTTGCCCAGGTCAATAGTATGACATATTTCTATAAAAAGTACTACATCTATATGCGCTTTCTATATAAGTACTTATCTCCGCCCCGCGTTCATACTATATACATATCTATCACCACCCCGGTGCACATATACTATATGAGTACCTATTGCCGCCCCGGTATGCATATTACATAAGTACCTATCGCTGCCCCGGTGCAAATGCTACATACGTACGTATCGCCACCCCAGTGTGAATGCTGCATATGTACCTATCGCCGCCTCGTTGCTAATGCTACATATGTACCTATCGCCGCCCCGGTGTAAATGCTAAATACATACCTATCGCCACCCTGGTGTGCGTGCTATATACGTACCGATCGCCGGCCCGGAGCGCATGCTTAATAAATACCTATCACCGCCCTGGTGCGCATTCTATATACATACTTACTGCATCCCTGTGCACATGCTATATAGTACCTATCGCCATCTCTATGCACCACTATACACGTACCTATTGCCACCCCGGTGCACATACTATATATATATACCTATCGCCGCCCCAGTGCGCATACTATATTCGTACCTATCGCCGCCCCGGTGTGCATACTATATACTTACCTACGAAATATTTTAAGCTCATAAAAACAAAAAAATTTCGCCCGACCCCCTAAAAAGTTTTTCCCGATCCCTACAATTTTCCCAGACCCCTAATATCTAAAGCCGCACCACCCAATTTTGTTTTACTCTCCCCCAACCCTGAGAAATATTTTGAGTTCAAAACAAAAAAATAACCAAAAAATTTGGCTTGACCCCTATAAAGTTCAGCCTGACCCGTAAAATTTTCCCCGACCCCTCAATTTCTCCAGCCCCCCATCCCAAATAAGTTTTCATTCTCCCCCAACCCTGAGAAATATTTTGAGTTCACAAAAACAAAAAAAATTTAGCCTGACCCCTAAAAAGTTCGGCCTGACCCCTAAAATTTTCCCCGACCCCTCAATCTCTCCAGCCCCCTATCCCAACTAATTTTTCACTCTCCCCCAAGCCTGAGAATTATTTTGAGTTCAAAACAAAAAAAAAAAAAAATATTGCCTGACCCCTAAAAAGTTTGGCCTGACCCCTAAAATTTTCCCCGACCCCTCAATCTCTCCAGCCCCTCATCTCAACTAATTTTTCACTCTCCCCACCCTGAGAAATATTTTGAGTTCAAAACAAAAGGAAAAAAATTTGGCCTGACCCCTAAAAAGTTCGGCCTGACCCCTAAAATTTTCCCCGACCCCTCAATCTCTCCAGTCCCCTAATTTTTCACTCTCTCCCAACCCTGAGAAATATTTTGAGTTCAAAACAAAAAAAAGAAAAAAATTTGGCCTGACCCCTAAAAAGTTCGGCCTGACCCCTAAAATTTTCCCCGACCCCTCAATCTCTCCAGCCCCCTATCCCAACTCATTTTTCACTCTCCCCCAACCCTGAGAAATATTTTGAGTTCAAAACAACAAAAAAAAGAAAAAAATTTGGCCTGACCCCTAAAAAGTTCGGATTGACCCCTAAAATTTTCCCCGACCCCTCAATGTCTCCAGCCCCCCTCCCAACTAATTTTTCACAGTTCCCCAACCCTGAGAAATATTTTTAGTTCAAAACAAAAAAAAAACAAAAAAAAATTTGGCCTGACCCCTAAAAAGTTCAGCCTGACCCCTAAAAAGTTCGGCCGAACCCCTAAATCTCTCCAGCCCTCGATCTCAACTACATTTTCACTCTCCCCCAACCTTGGGAAATATTTTGAGTTCAATCCAAAAAAAAACAAAAAAATTTGGCCTGACCCCTAAAAAGTTCGGCCTTACCCCTAAAAAGTTCGGCCTGACCCCTAAAATTTTCCACGATCCCTCAATCTCTCCAGCCCCTCATCCCAACTAATTTTTCACTCTCCCCACCCTGAGAAATATTTTGAGTTCAAAACAAAAAAAAAACAAAAAAATTTGGCCTGACCCCTAAAAAGGTTGGGCTTGACCCTAAAAAGTTCGGCCTGACCCCTTAATCACTCCAAGCCCCCCCAACTTTTTTTTTAAAACGTGAGTTATCGCTCTTCCTTAGCTATCCTTTAACAATATTCCGGGGGGACCGTTATACTTTAGAAGCACCAATATTTGTAGGGACCATTATAATTTAGAAGCACCAACATTCCTGGGGTGAGACCGTTATACTTCAGAAGCACCAATATTTCTAGGGACCGTTATACTATAGAATCACCAACATTCCTGACGGGCCGTGATACTTTAGAAGCACCACCCCTGGTCTCTATACTGGAGAAGCACCCATTGTCCCTATTCTGCAGAAGCTTCCGGGTCCTAAAATGTAGAAGCACCCCTTGTGCTGGGTTATATACTGTAGAAGCACCCCTGGTCCCTTTACTGAAGAAGAACCCATGGTCCTTTTTCTGCAGAGGCCTCTATGTTCTAATATTGTAGAATCACCTCCAGTACTGGGTCCTATACTGTAGAAGCACCTCTGGTCCCTATTCTGTAGAAGCACCTTTGTCCCTATTCTGTAGAAGCCTCTGGGTTCTATATGGTAGAAGCACCCCCAGTTCTGGGTCCTGTACTGTAGAACCACCCATGGTCCCTATTCTGCAGAAGCCTCCGGGTCCTATATTGTTGAAGCACCCCCGGTTCTGGGCCTTTTTTATACATATATAGAGTGGTTATGACCAAACGGGTCACTGGTAACATGTACTGGTTAAATTCTTTTTTTCTGTTTTTATACATATATAGAGTGATTATGACCCAACGCGTCACTGTAAACGTGTACTTGTTAAATTCTTCTTTTTTTTCTTTTTTTATACATATATAGAGTGGTTATGACTCAACGGGTCAGTGTAAACGTGTACTTGTTAAATTATTCTTTTTTTATACATATATAGAGTGATTATGACCCAACGGGTCACTGTAAACGTGTACTTGTTAAATTTTTATTTTTTTCTTTTTTTATACATATATAGAGTGGTTATAACTCAACGGGTCACTGTAAACGTGTACTTGTTAAATTATTCTTTTTTTCTTTTTTTATACATATATAGAGTGGTTATGACCCAACGGGTCACTGTAAACGTGTACTTGTTAAATTCTTTTTTTTCTTTTTTTATACATATATAGAGTGGTTATGACTCAACGGGTCACTGTAAACGTGTACTTGTTGAATTATTTTTTTTTCTTTTTCATATACATACATAGAGTGGTTATGACTCAACGGGTCACTGTAAACGTGTACTTGTTAAATTCTTTTTTCTTTTTTATACATATATAGAGTGGTTATGACTCAACGGGGCACTGTAAACGTGTTCTTGTTAAATTCTTCATTTTTTCTTTTTTTATACATATATAGAGTTGTTATGACTCAACGGGTCATTGTATACGTGTACTTGTTAAATTCTTCTTTTTTCTTTTTTTATACATATATAGAGTGGTTATGATACAACGGGTCACTGTAAACGTGTACTTGTTAAATTCTTTTTTTCTTTTTTTATACATATATAGAGTGGTTATGACCCAACGGGTCACTGTAAACATGTACTTGTTAAATTCTTCATTTTTTTTAATACATATATAGAGTGGTTATGACTCAACAGGTCACTGTAAACGTGTACTTGTTAAATTCTTCTTTTTTCTTTTTTATACATATATAGAGTGGTTATGACTCAACGGGTCAGTGTAAACGTGTACTTGTTAAATTCTTTTTTTCTTTTTTTATACATATATAGAGTGGTTATGACTCAACGGGTCACTGTAAACGTGTACTTGTTGAATTATTTTTTTTTCTTTTTCATATACATATATAGAGTGGTTATGACTCAACGGGTCACTGTAAACGTGTACTTGTTAAATTCTTCTTTTTTCTTTTTTTATACATATATAGAGTGGTTATGACTCAACGGGTCACTGTAAACGTGTACTTGTTAAATTCTTCTTTTTTCTTTTTTGTACATATATAGAGTGGTTATGACTCAACGGGTCACTGTAAACGTGTTCTTGTTAAATTCTTCATTTTTTCTTTTTTTTATACATATATAGAGTGGTTATGACCCAACGGGTCACTGTAAACGTGTACTTGTTAAATTCTTTTTTTTCTTTTTTTATACATATATAGAGTGGTTATGACTCAACGGGTCACTGTACACGTGTACTTGTTGAATTATTTTTTTTTCTTTTTCATATACATACATAGAGTGGTTATGACTCAACGGGTCACTGTAAACGTGTACTTGTTAAATTCTTCTTTTTTCTTTTTTATACATATATAGAGTGGTTATGACTCAACGGGGCACTGTAAACGTGTTCTTGTTAAATTCTTCATTTTTTCTTTTTTTATACATATATAGAGTTGTTATGACTCAACGGGTCATTGTATACGTGTACTTGTTAAATTCTTCTTTTTTCTTTTTTTATACATATATAGAGTGGTTATGATACAACGGGTCACTGTAAACGTGTACTTGTTAAATTCTTTTTTTCTTTTTTTATACATATATAGAGTGGTTATGACCCAACGGGTCACTGTAAACATGTACTTGTTAAATTCTTCATTTTTTTTAATACATATATAGAGTGGTTATGACTCAACTGGTCACTGTAAACGTGTACTTGTTAAATTCTTCTTTTTTCTTTTTTATACATATATAGAGTGGTTATGACTCAACGGGTCAGTGTAAACGTGTACTTGTTAAATTCTTCTTTTTCCTTTTTTTATACATATATAGAGTGGTTATGACTCAACGGGTCATTGTAAACCTGTACTTGTTAAATTATTCTTTTTTCTTTTTTTATACATATATAGAGTGGTTATGACTCAACGGGTCACTGTAAACGTGTACTTGTTAAATTCTTATTTTTTCTTTTTTTATACATATATAGAGTGGTTATGACTCAACGGGTCACTGTAAACGTGTACTTGTTGAATTATTTTTTTTTCTTTTTCATATACATATATAGAGTGGTTATGACTCAACGGGTCACTGTAAACGTGTACTTGTTAAATTCTTCTTTTTTCTTTTTTTATACATATATAGAGTGGTTATGACTCAACGGGTCACTGTAAACGTGTACTTGTTAAATTCTTCTTTTTTCTTTTTTGTACATATATAGAGTGGTTATGACTCAACGGGTCACTGTAAACGTGTTCTTGTTAAATTCTTCATTTTTTCTTTTTTTTATACATATATAGAGTGGTTATGACTCAACGGGTCAGTGTAAACGTGTACTTGTTAAATTCTTCTTTTTTCTTTTTTATACATATATAGAGTGGTTATGACTCAACGGGGCACTGTAAACGTGTTCTTGTTAAATTCTTTTTTTCTTTTATTATACATATATAGAGTGGTTGTGACTCAACGGGTCATTGTAAACGTGTACTTGTTAAATTCTTCTTTTTTCTTTTTTATACATATATAGAGTTGTTATGACTCAACGGGTCACTGTAAACGTGTTCTTGTTAAATTCTTTTTTTCTTTTTTTATACATATATAGAGTGGTTATGACTCAACGGGTCATTGTAAACGTGTACTTGTTAAATTCTTCTTTTTTCTTTTTTATACATATATAGAGTGGTTATGACTCAACGGGTCACTGTAAACGTGTACTTGTTAAATTCTTCATTTTTTCTTTTTTTATACATATATAGAGTGGTTATGACTCAACGGGTCATTGTAAACGTGTACTTGTTAAATTCTTCTTTTTTCTTTTTTATACATATATAGAGTGGTTATGACTCAACGGGGCACTGTAAACGTGTACTTGTTGAATTATTCTTTTTTCTTTTTTTATACATATATAGAGTGGTTATGACTCAACGGGTCACTGTTAACGTGTACTTGTTAAATTCTTCTTTTTTCCTTTTTTTATACATATATAGAGTGGTTATGACTCAACGGGGCACTGTAAACGTGTACTTGTTGAATTATTCTTTTTTCTTTTTTATACATATATAGAGTGGTTATGACTCAACGGGTCACTGTAAACGTGTTCTTGTTAAATTCTTCTTTTTTCTTTTTTTATACATATATAGAGTGGTTATGACTCAACGGGTCACTGTAAACGTGTACTTGTTAAATTCTTCTTTTTTCTTTTTTTATACATATATAGAGTGGTTATGACTCAACGGGGCACTGTAAACGTGTACTTGTTGAATTATTCTTTTTTCTTTTTTTATACATATATAGAGTGGTTATGACTCAACGGGTCACTGTAAACGTGTACTTGTTAAATTCTTCATTTTTTCTTTTTTTATACATATATAGAGTGGTTATGACTCAACGGGTCATTGTAAACGTGTACTTGTTAAATTCTTCTTTTTTCTTTTTTTATACATATATAGAGTGCTTATGACTCAACGGGTCATTGTAAACGTGTACTTGATAAATTCTTCTTTTTTCTTTTTTTATACATATATAGAGTGGTTATGACTCAACGGGTCACTGTAAACGTGTACTTGTTAAATTCTTCTTTTTTCTTTTTCTATACATATATAGAGTGGTTATGACTCAACGGGTCATTGTAAACGTGTACTTGTTAAATTCTTCATTTTTTCTTTTTTTTATACATATATAGAGTGGTTATGACTCAACGGGTCATTGTAAACGTGTACTTGTTAAATTCTTCATTTTTTCTTTTTTTATACATATATAGAGTGGTTATGACTCAACGGGTCACTGTAAAAGTGTACTTGTTAAATTCTTTTTTCTGTTTTTATACATATATAGAGTGGTTATGACTCAACGGGTCACTGTAAACGTGTACTTGTTGAATTATTTTTTTTTCTTTTTCATATACATATATAGAGTGGTTATGACTCAACGGGTCACTGTAAACGTGTACTTGTTAAATTCTTCTTTTTTCTTTTTTTATACATATATAGAGTAGTTATGACTCAACGGGTCACTGTAAACGTGTACTTGTTAAATTCTTCTTTTTTCTTTTTTGTACATATATAGAGTGGTTATGACTCAACGGGTCACTGTAAACGTGTTCTTGTTAAATTCTTCATTTTTTCTTTTTTTTATACATATATAGAGTGGTTATGACTCAACGGGTCAGTGTAAACGTGTACTTGTTAAATTCTTCTTTTTTCTTTTTTATACATATATAGAGTGGTTATGACTCAACGGGGCACTGTAAACGTGTTCTTGTTAAATTCTTTTTTTCTTTTATTATACATATATAGAGTGGTTGTGACTCAACGGGTCATTGTAAATGTGTACTTGTTAAATTCTTCTTTTTTCTTTTTTATACATATATAGAGTTGTTATGACTCAACGGGTCACTGTAAACGTGTTCTTGTTAAATTCTTTTTTTCTTTTTTTATACATATATAGAGTGGTTATGACTCAACGGGTCATTGTAAACGTGTACTTGTTAAATTCTTCTTTTTTCTTTTTTATACATATATAGAGTGGTTATGACTCAACGGGTCACTGTAAACGTGTACTTGTTAAATTCTTCATTTTTTCTTTTTTTATACATATATAGAGTGGTTATGACTCAACGGGTCATTGTAAACGTGTACTTGTTAAATTCTTCTTTTTTCTTTTTTATACATATATAGAGTGGTTATGACTCAACGGGGCACTGTAAACGTGTACTTGTTGAATTATTCTTTTTTCTTTTTTTATACATATATAGAGTGGTTATGACTCAACGGGTCACTGTTAACGTGTACTTGTTAAATTCTTTTTTTTTCCTTTTTTTATACATATATAGAGTGGTTATGACTCAACGGGGCACTGTAAACGTGTACTTGTTGAATTATTCTTTTTTCTTTTTTTATACATATATAGAGTGGTTATGACTCAACGGGTCACTGTAAACGTGTTCTTGTTAAATTCTTCTTTTTTCTTTTTTTATACATATATAGAGTGGTTATGACTCAACGGGTCACTGTAAACGTGTACTTGTTAAATTCTTCTTTTTTCTTTTTTTATACATATATAGAGTGGTTATGACTCAACGGGGCACTGTAAACGTGTACTTGTTGAATTATTCTTTTTTCTTTTTTTATACATATATAGAGTGGTTATGACTCAACGGGTCACTGTAAACGTGTACTTGTTAAATTCTTCATTTTTTCTTTTTTTATACATATATAGAGTGGTTATGACTCAACGGGTCATTGTAAACGTGTACTTGTTAAATTCTTCTTTTTTCTTTTTTTATACATATATAGAGTGCTTATGACTCAACGGGTCATTGTAAACGTGTACTTGATAAATTCTTCTTTTTTCTTTTTTTATACATATATAGAGTGGTTATGACTCAACGGGTCACTGTAAACGTGTACTTGTTAAATTCTTCTTTTTTCTTTTTCTATACATATATAGAGTGGTTATGACTCAACGGGTCATTGTAAACGTGTTCTTGTTAAATTCTTCATTTTTTCTTTTTTTTATACATATATAGAGTGGTTATGACTCAACGGGTCATTGTAAACGTGTACTTGTTAAATTCTTCATTTTTTCTTTTTTTATACATATATAGAGTGGTTATGACTCAACGGGTCACTGTAAAAGTGTACTTGTTAAATTCTTTTTTCTGTTTTTATACATATATAGAGTGGTTATGACTCAACGGGTCACTGTAAACGTGTACTTGTTAAATTCTTCTTTTTTCTTTTTTTATACATATATAGAGTGGTTATGACTCAACGGGGCACTGTAAACGTGTTCTTGTTAAATTCTTTTTTTCTTTTTTTATACATATATAGAGTGGTTGTGACTCAACGGGTCATTGTAAACGTGTACTTGTTAAATTCTTCTTTTTTCTTTTTTATACATATATAGAGTTGTTATGACTCAACGGGTCACTGTAAACGTGTTCTTGTTAAATTCTTTTTTTCTTTTTTTATACATATATAGAGTGGTTATGACTCAACGGGTCATTGTAAACGTGTACTTGTTAAATTCTTCTTTTTTCTTTTTTATACATATATAGAGTGGTTATGACTCAACGGGTCACTGTAAACGTGTACTTGTTAAATTCTTCATTTTTTCTTTTTTTATACATATATAGAGTGGTTATGACTCAACGGGTCATTGTAAACGTGTACTTGTTAAATTCTTCTTTTTTCTTTTTTATACATATATAGAGTGGTTATGACTCAACGGGGCACTGTAAACGTGTACTTGTTGAATTATTCTTTTTTCTTTTTTTATACATATATAGAGTGGTTATGACTCAACGGGTCACTGTTAACGTGTACTTGTTAAATTCTTCTTTTTTCCTTTTTATATACATATATAGAGTGGTTATGACTCAACGGGGCACTGTAAACGTGTACTTGTTGAATTATTCTTTTTTCTTTTTTTATACATATATAGAGTGGTTATGACTCAACGGGTCACTGTAAACGTGTTCTTGTTAAATTCTTCTTTTTTCTTTTTTTATACATATATAGAGTGGTTATGACTCAACGGGTCACTGTAAACGTGTACTTGTTAAATTCTTCTTTTTTCTTTTTTTATACATATATAGAGTGGTTATGACTCAACGGGTCACTGTAAACGTGTACTTGTTAAATTATTCTTTTTTCTTTTTTGTACATATATAGAGTGGTTATGACTCAACGGGTCACTGTAAACGTGTTCTTGTTAAATTCTTCATTTTTTCTTTTTTTTATACATATATAGAGTGGTTATGACTCAACGGGTCAGTGTAAACCTGTACTTGTTAAATTCTTCTTTTTTCTTTTTTATACATATATAGAGTGGTTATGACTCAACGGGTCACTGTAAACGTGTTCTTGTTAAATTCTTTTTTTCTTTTTTTATACATATATAGAGTGGTTATGACTCAACGGGTCATTGTAAACGTGTACTTGTTAAATTCTTCTTTTTTCTTTTTTATACATATATAGAGTGGTTATGACTCAACGGGTCACTGTAAACGTGTACTTGTTAAATTCTTCATTTTTTCTTTTTTTATACATATATAGAGTGGTTATGACTCAACGGGTCATTGTAAACGTGTACTTGTTAAATTCTTCTTTTTTCTTTTTTATACATATATAGAGTGGTTATGACTCAACGGGGCACTGTAAACGTGTACTTGTTGAATTATTCTTTTTTCTTTTTTTATACATATATAGAGTGGTTATGACTCAACGGGTCACTGTTAACGTGTACTTGTTAAATTCTTCTTTTTTCCTTTTTTTATACATATATAGAGTGGTTATGACTCAACGGGGCACTGTAAACGTGTACTTGTTGAATTATTCTTTTTTCTTTTTTTATACATATATAGAGTGGTTATGACTCAACGGGTCACTGTAAACGTGTTCTTGTTAAATTCTTCTTTTTTCTTTTTTTATACATATATAGAGTGGTTATGACTCAACGGGTCACTGTAAACGTGTACTTGTTAAATTCTTCTTTTTTCTTTTTTTATACATATATAGAGTGGTTATGACTCAACGGGGCACTGTAAACGTGTACTTGTTGAATTATTCTTTTTTCTTTTTTTATACATATATAGAGTGGTTATGACTCAACGGGTCACTGTAAACGTGTACTTGTTAAATTCTTCATTTTTTCTTTTTTTATACATATATAGAGTGGTTATGACTCAACGGGTCATTGTAAACGTGTACTTGTTAAATTCTTCTTTTTTCTTTTTTTATACATATATAGAGTGCTTATGACTCAACGGGTCATTGTAAACGTGTACTTGATAAATTCTTCTTTTTTCTTTTTTTATACATATATAGAGTGGTTATGACTCAACGGGTCACTGTAAACGTGTACTTGTTAAATTCTTCTTTTTTCTTTTTCTATACATATATAGAGTGGTTATGACTCAACGGGTCATTGTAAACGTGTTCTTGTTAAATTCTTCATTTTTTCTTTTTTTTATACATATATAGAGTGGTTATGACTCAACGGGTCATTGTAAACGTGTACTTGTTAAATTCTTCATTTTTTCTTTTTTTATACATATATAGAGTGGTTATGACTCAACGGGTCACTGTAAAAGTGTACTTGTTAAATTCTTTTTTCTGTTTTTATACATATATAGAGTGGTTATGACTCAACGGGTCACTGTAAACGTGTACTTGTTAAATTCTTCTTTTTTCTTTTTTTATACATATATAGAGTGGTTATGACTCAACGGGGCACTGTAAACGTGTTCTTGTTAAATTCTTTTTTTCTTTTTTTATACATATATAGAGTGGTTGTGACTCAACGGGTCATTGTAAACGTGTACTTGTTAAATTCTTCTTTTTTCTTTTTTATACATATATAGAGTTGTTATGACTCAACGGGTCACTGTAAACGTGTTCTTGTTAAATTCTTTTTTTCTTTTTTTATACATATATAGAGTGGTTATGACTCAACGGGTCATTGTAAACGTGTACTTGTTAAATTCTTCTTTTTTCTTTTTTATACATATATAGAGTGGTTATGACTCAACGGGTCACTGTAAACGTGTACTTGTTAAATTCTTCATTTTTTCTTTTTTTATACATATATAGAGTGGTTATGACTCAACGGGTCATTGTAAACGTGTACTTGTTAAATTCTTCTTTTTTCTTTTTTATACATATATAGAGTGGTTATGACTCAACGGGGCACTGTAAACGTGTACTTGTTGAATTATTCTTTTTTCTTTTTTTATACATATATAGAGTGGTTATGACTCAACGGGTCACTGTTAACGTGTACTTGTTAAATTCTTCTTTTTTCCTTTTTTTATACATATATAGAGTGGTTATGACTCAACGGGGCACTGTAAACGTGTACTTGTTGAATTATTCTTTTTTCTTTTTTTATACATATATAGAGTTGTTATGACTCAACGGGTCACTGTAAACGTGTTCTTGTTAAATTCTTCTTTTTTCTTTTTATATACATATATAGAGTGGTTATGACTCAACGGGTCACTGTAAACGTGTACTTGTTAAATTCTTCTTTTTTCTTTTTTTATACATATATAGAGTGGTTATGACTCAACGGGGCACTGTAAACGTGTACTTGTTGAATTATTCTTTTTTCTTTTTTTATACATATATAGAGTGCTTATGACTCAACGGGTCATTGTAAACGTGTACTTGATAAATTCTTCTTTTTTCTTTTTTTATACATATATAGAGTGGTTATGACTCAACGGGTCACTGTAAACGTGTACTTGTTAAATTCTTCTTTTTTCTTTTTCTATACATATATAGAGTGGTTATGACTCAACGGGTCATTGTAAACGTGTTCTTGTTAAATTCTTCATTTTTTCTTTTTTTTATACATATATAGAGTGGTTATGACTCAACGGGTCATTGTAAACGTGTACTTGTTAAATTCTTAATTTTTTCTTTTTTTATACATATATAGAGTGGTTATGACTCAACGGGTCACTGTAAAAGTGTACTTGTTAAATTCTTTTTTCTGTTTTTATACATATATAGAGTGGTTATGACTCAACGGGTCACTGTAAACGTGTACTTGTTAAATTCTTCTTTTTTTTTTTTTATACATATATAGAGTGGTTATGACTCAACGGGTCATTGTAAACGTGTACTTGTTAAATTCTTCTTTTTTCTTTTTTTATACATATATAGAGTGGTTATGACTCAACGGGTCATTGTAAACGTGTACTTGTTAAATTCTTCTTTTTTCTTTTTTATACATATATAGAGTGGTTATGACTCAACGGGTCACTGTAAACGTGTACTTGTTAAATTCTTCATTTTTTCTTTTTTTATACATATATAGAGTGGTTATGACTCAACGGGTCATTGTAAACGTGTACTTGTTAAATTCTTCTTTTTTCTTTTTTATACATATATAGAGTGGTTATGACTCAACGGGGCACTGTAAAAGTGTACTTGTTGAATTATTCTTTTTTCTTTTTTTATACATATATAGAGTGGTTATGACTCAACGGGTCACTGTTAACGTGTACTTGTTAAATTCTTCTTTTTTCCTTTTTTTATACATATATAGAGTGGTTATGACTCAACGGGGCACTGTAAACGTGTACTTGTTGAATTATTCTTTTTTCTTTTTTTATACATATATAGAGTGGTTATGACTCAACGGGTCACTGTAAACGTGTTCTTGTTAAATTCTTCTTTTTTCTTTTTTTATACATATATAGAGTGGTTATGACTCAACGGGTCACTGTAAACGTGTACTTGTTGAATTATTCTTTTTTCTTTTTTTATACATATATAGAGTGGTTATGACTCAACGGGTCACTGTAAACGTGTACTTGTTAAATTCTTCATTTTTTCTTTTTTTATACATATATAGAGTGGTTATGACTCAACGGGTCATTGTAAACGTGTACTTGTTAAATTCTTCTTTTTTCTTTTTTTATACATATATAGAGTGCTTATGACTCAACGGGTCATTGTAAACGTGTACTTGATAAATTCTTCTTTTTTCTTTTTTTATACATATATAGAGTGGTTATGACTCAACGGGTCACTGTAAACGTGTACTTGTTAAATTCTTCTTTTTTCTTTTTCTATACATATATAGAGTGGTTATGACTCAACGGGTCATTGTAAACGTGTTCTTGTTAAATTCTTCATTTTTTCTTTTTTTTATACATATATAGAGTGGTTATGACTCAACGGGTCATTGTAAACGTGTACTTGTTAAATTCTTCATTTTTTCTTTTTTTATACATATATAGAGTGGTTATGACTCAACGGGTCACTGTAAAAGTGTACTTGTTAAATTCTTTTTTCTGTTTTTATACATATATAGAGTGGTTATGACTCAACGGGTCACTGTAAACGTGTACTTGTTAAATTCTTCTTTTTTCTTTTTTTATACATATATAGAGTGGTTATGACTCAACGGGGCACTGTAAACGTGTTCTTGTTAAATTCTTTTTTTCTTTTTTATACATATATAGAGTGGTTGTGACTCAACGGGTCATTGTAAACGTGTACTTGTTAAATTCTTCTTTTTTCTTTTTTATACATATATAGAGTTGTTATGACTCAACGGGTCACTGTAAACGTGTTCTTGTTAAATTCTTTTTTTCTTTTTTTATACATATATAGAGTGGTTATGACTCAACGGGTCATTGTAAACGTGTACTTGTTAAATTCTTCTTTTTTCTTTTTTATACATATATAGAGTGGTTATGACTCAACGGGTCACTGTAAACGTGTACTTGTTAAATTCTTCATTTTTTCTTTTTTTATACATATATAGAGTGGTTATGACTCAACGGGTCACTGTAAAAGTGTACTTGTTAAATTCTTTTTTCTGTTTTTATACATATATAGAGTGGTTATGACTCAACGGGTCATTGTAAACGTGTTCTTGTTAAATTCTTCATTTTTTCTTTTTTCTATACATATATAGAGTGGTTATGACTCAACGGGTCAGTGTAAACGTGTACTTGTTAAATCTTTCTTTTTTTCTTTTTTTATACATATATAGAGTGGTTATGACTCAACGGGTCATTGTAAACGTGTACTTGTTAAATTCTTCATTTTTTCTTTTTTATACATATATAGAGTGGTTATGACTCAACGGGTCATTGTAAACGTGTACTTGTTAAATTCTCCTTTTTTCTTTTTTTTATACATATATAGAGTGGTTATGACTCAACGGGTCATTGTAAACGTGTACTTGTTAAATTCTTCTTTTTTCTTTTTTATACATATATAGAGTGGTTATGACTCAACGGGTCATTGTAAACGTGTACTTGTTAAATTCTTCATTTTTTCTTTTTTTATACATATATAGAGTGGTTATGACTCAACGGGTCATTGTAAACGTGTACTTGTTAAATTCTTCTTTTTTCTTTTTTATACATATATAGAGTGGTTATGACTCAACGGGTCACTGTAAACGTGTACTTGTTAAATTCTTCATTTTTTCTTTTTTATACATATATAGAGTGGTTATGACTCAACGGGTCATTGTAAACGTGTACTTGTTAAATTCTTCTTTTTTCTTTTTTATACATATATAGAGTGGTTATGACTCAACGGGGCACTGTAAACGTGTACTTGTTGAATTATTCTTTTTTCTTTTTTTATACATATATAGAGTGGTCATGACTCAACGGGTCACTGTAAACGTGTTCTTGTTAAATTCTTCTTTTTTCTTTTTTTTATACATATATAGAGTGGGTATGACTCAACGGGGCACTGTAAACGTGTACTTGTTGAATTATTCTTTTTTCTTTTTTTATACATATATAGAGTGGTTATGACTCAACGGGTCACTGTAAACGTGTTCTTGTTAAATTCTTCATTTTTTCTTTTTTGTATACATATATAGAGTGGTTATGACTCAACGGGTCAGTGTAAACGTGTACTTGTTAAATTCTTCTTTTTTTCTTTTTTTATACATATATAGAGTGGTTATGACTCAACGGGTCATTGTAAACGTGTACTTTTTAAATTATTCTTTTTCCTTTTTTTGTACATATATAGAGTGGTTATGACTCAACGGGGCACTGTAAACGTGTATATAAAAATGTTTACGTAAAATAAGTTTTGAAGAGAAAAAAAATTAAAAACCTATAACGATGACGTCATATACTTATTACTGTGACGTCACGTGCACAAGAATAAGTTGGTTGAAAACAAAATTATTATTACATAATTACATTGGCTGATTTCCAAATTACTACTGAATAACATTAGAAAAGTTTGAAAAAACCAGACCCGCTGCCGAAGACTGGCCCCGTTGACCCCCAGGAACATTTTTTTTTGTTGTAATTTTGAGATATTATGATCCCAGGTGTTGTACGGTGCTGAAGATATACACTTTTTGACATGTCGCCGCTTAGTTTTTGAGGAGAAGCTTCACATACAGACATACATACATACATACAGACAAGTGCCCTTTATAGCGGAGACTAGCGGGGCTACCCGGCGTTGCTCGGGGTCATAAAAACATATATTTGAAGAAAGATCGTGTGTGTAACATCTTTATATTCAAACTTCTATGTCCGCCCCCCTCTCTCTATAGCCGTCTCTTTATCTGCTACCTTTCTCTTTCCTGGTCGCCCCATTTCGCCGCTACTTTCTAATTTTGCCTTTTGCAAAAGCTGTTTCTTCCCCACCATTTCTCCTATTGCCCAGGGTAATAGTATGACATATTTCTATAAAAAGTAACACCTCTATCTGCGCCTTCTATATAGGTACTTATCTCCACCCCGGTGTTCATACTATATACGTATCTATCATCACCCCGGTGCGCATACTATATACGTACCTATCGCCGCCCAGTGCACATACTATATACGTACCTATCGCCGCCCCGGTGCAGATACTATTTAAGTACCTATCGACGCCCCGTTGCGAATGCGAAATAGTACCTATCGTTGCCCCGGTGTGAATGCTAAATACATACCTATTGCGCCCCGGTGTGCATGCTACATAAGTACCTATTGCTGCCCTAGTGCGAATACTAAAGACATACCAATTGCGCCCCGGTGTGCATGCTACATAACTACCTATCGCTGCCCTAGTGCGAATAATTAATATGTACATATTGCCGCTTTGGTGTGAATGCTAAATACGTACCTATCGCCGGCCCAGTGCGAATGCTAAATACGTACCTATAGCCGCCCTGGAGCGAATGCTAAATATGTACCTATAGCCGCCCCGGTGCGAATGCTAAATACGTACCTATCACCACCACTGTGCGAATGCGAAATACATACCTTTCGCCGCCCCGGTGCGCGTGCTATATATGTACTGATCGCTGCTGCAGAGCGCATGCCATGAACGTACTTATTGCTGCCCATGTGTACATGCTATACACGTAGCTATCGCCACCCCTGAATTCTGAATACGTACCTATCGCCGCCCTGGTGTGGAAGCTAAATACGTACATATCACCGCCCCGGTGCGAATGCTTAATACATACCTATCGCCGCCCCTGTGTGAATTCTAAATACGTACCTATCGCCGCCCCAATGTGAATTCTAAATACGTACCTATCGCCGCCCCGGTGCGGAAGCTAAATACGTACATATCGCCACCCCGGTGCGAATGCTAAATACATACCTATCGCTGCCCCGGTGTGAATGCTAAATACATACCTATCGCCGCCCCGGTGTGAATGCTAAATACATACCTCTCGCCGCCCCGGTGTGAATTTTAAATATGTACCTTTCGCCGCCCCTGTGTGGTGCTATATACGTACCTATCGCCGCCCCGGTGCGCGTGCTATATATGAACCGATCGCTGCCTCAGTGCGCATGCTAAATACATACCTATCACTTCCCCGGTGTGCATACTATATACGTACTTATTACCGCCCATGTGCACATGCTATATAAGTACCTATCACCACCGCTGAATGCTAAATAAGTACATATCGCCGCCCCGGTGTGAAGCTAAATACGTACATATCGCCGCCCCTAAATTTGGGCAGACCCCTAAAAAATTTGGCCTGACCCCTAAAATTTTCCCCGTCCCCTAAATCTCTCCAGCCCCCTAATTTTTCACTCTCCCCAACCATGAGAAATATTTTGACTTCAAAACAAAAAAAAACAAAAAAATTTGGCCTGACCCCTAAAAAGTTCGTCCTGACCCCTAAAATTTTCCCCGACCCCTGAATCTCTCCAGCCCCCTAATTTTTCACTCTCCCCCAACGATGAGAAATATTTTCACTTCAAAACAAAAAAAAACAAAAAAATTTGGCCTGACCCCTAAAAAGTTCCGCCTGATCCCTAAAATTTTCCCGACCCTAAATGTCTCCAGCCCCCTAATTTTTCACTCTCCCCCAACCATGAGAAATATTTTGAGTTCAAAACCAAAAAAAAAGAAAAAAATTTGGCCTGACCCCTAAAAAGTTCGTCCTGACCCCTAAAATTTTCCCCGACCCCTGAATCTCTCCAGCCCCCTAATTTTTCACTCTCCCCCAACCATGAGATATATTTTGACTTCAAAACAAAAAAAAACAAAAAAATTTGGCTTGACCCCTAAAAAGTTCCGCCTGACCCCTAAAATTTTCCCCGACCCCTAAATCTCTCTAGCCCCCTAATTTTTCACTCTCCCCCAACCATGAGAAGTATTTTGACTTCAAAACAAAAAAAAAAAACAAAAAAATTTGGCCTGACCCCTAAAAAGTTCCGCCTGACCCCTAAAATTTTCCCCGACCCCTAAATCTCTCCAGCCCCCTAATTTTTCACTCTCCCCCAAACATGAGAAATATTTTGAGTTTAAAACCAAAAAAAGAAAAAAATCTGGCCTGACCCCTAAAAAGTACCGCCTGACCCCTAAAATTTTCCCCGACCCCTAAATCTCTCCAGCCCCCTAATTTTTAACTCTCCCCCAACCATGAGAAATATTTTGACTTCAAAACAAAAAAAAACAAAAAAATTTGGCCTGACCCCTTAAAAGTTCGGCCTGACCCCTAAAATTTCCCCCGACCCCTCAATCTCTCCAGCCCCTTTAATTTTTCACTCTCCCCCAACCCTGAGAAATATTTTGACTTCAAAACAAAACAAAAAACAAAAAAATTTGGCCTGACCCCTAAAATTTTCCACGACCCCTCATTCTCTCAAGCCCCAAATCCCAACTAATTTTTAACTCTCCCCCAACCCTAAGAAATATTTTGAGTTCAAAACTACAAAAAACAAAAAAATTTGGCCTGACCCCTAAAAAGTTAGGCCTGATCCCTAAAATTTTCCCCGACCCCTCAATCTCTCCAGCTCCCTAATTTTTCACTCTATCCCAACCCTGAGAAATATTTTGACTTCAAAACAAAAAAAAACAAAAAAATTTGGCCTGACCCTAAAAAGTTCGGCCTAACCCCTAAAATTTTTCCCGACCCCTCATTCTCTCCAGCCCCAAATCCCAACTAATTTTTAACTCTCCCCCAACCCTGAGAAATATTTTGAGTTCAAAACAACAAAAAACAAAAAAATTTGGCCTGACCCCTAAAAAGTTCGTCCTGACCCCTAAAATTTTCCCCGACCCCTCAATCTCTCCAGCTCCCTAATTTTTCACTCCCCCAACCCTGAGAAATATTTTCAGTTCAAAACAAAAAAAAAGAACAAAATTTGGCCTGACCCCTAAAAAGTCCGGCCTGACCCCTAAAATTTTACCCGACCCCTTATTCTCTCCAGCCCCCCTATCCCAACTTATTTTTCACTCTTCTTCAACCCTGAGAAATATTTTGAGTTCAAAACAACAAAAAACAAAAAAATTTGGCCTGACCCCTAAAAAGTTCGGCCTGACCCCTAAAATTTCCCCGACCCCTCAAGCTCCCTAATTTTTCACTCCCCCAACCCTGAGAAATATTTTCAGTTCAAAACAAAAAAAAGAACAAAATTTGGCCTGACCCCTAAAAAGTCCGGCCTGACCCCTAAAATTTTCCCCGACCCCTTATTCTCTCCAGCCCCCCTATCCCAACTTATTTTTCACTCTTCTTCAACCCTGAGAAATATTTTGAGTTCAAAACAAAAAATGTATATAGAGTGGTTCTGACTCAACGGGTCACTGTAAACGTGTACTTGTTAAACTCTTCTTTTCTTTTTTTGTACATATTAGAGTGGTTATGACCCAACGGGTAACTGTAAACGTGTACTTGTTAAAGTCTTCTTTTTTTCTTTTTTTATACATATATAGAGTGGTTATGACTCAACGGGTCACTGTAAACGTGTACTTGTTAAATTCTTTTTTTTTTATACATATATAGAGTGGTTATGACCCAACGGATCACTGTAAACGTGTACTTGTTAAATTCTTCTTTTTTTCTCTTTTCATACATATATAGAGTGGTTATGACCCAACGGGTAACTGTAAACGTGTACTTGTTAAATTCTTCTTTTTTTCTTTTTTTATACATATATAGAGTGGTTATGACCCAACGGGTCACTTTAAACGTGTACTTGGTAAATTCTTTTTTTCTTTTTTTTACATATATAGAGTGGTTATGACTCAACGGGTCACTGTAAACGTGTACTTGTTAAATTCTTCATTTTTTCTTTTTTTATACATATATAGAGTGGTTATGACTCAACGGGTCACTGTAAACGTGTACTTGTTAAATTCTTCTTTTTTTCTTTTTTTATACATATATAGAGTGGTTATGACTCAACGGGTCACTGTAAACGTGTACTTGTTCAATTCTTCTTTTTTCTTTTTTTATACATATATAGAGTGGTTATGACTCAACGGGTCACTGTAAACGTGTTCTTGTTGAATTCCTCTTTTTTTCTTTTTTCTATACATATATAGAGTGGTTATGACTCAACGGGTCACTGTAAACGTTTACTTGTTAAATTCTTTTTTTTTTCTGTTTTTATACATATATAGAGTGGTTATGACTCAACGGGTCATTGTAAACGTGTACTTGTTAAATTCTTCTTTTTTTCTTTTTTTATACATATTTAGATGGTTATGACTCAACGGGTCACTGTAAACGTGTTTTTGTTAAATTCCTCTTTTTTCTTTTTTCTATACATATGTAGAGTGGTTATGACTCAACGGGTCACTGTAAACGTTTACTTGTTAAATTCTTCTTTTTTTCTTTTTTGTATACATATATAGTATGGTTATGACTCAACGGGTCACTGTAAACGTGTACTTGTTAAATTCTACTTGTTTCTTTTTTATACATATATAGAGTGGTTATGACTCAACGGGTCATTGTAAACGTGTACTTGTTAAATTCTTTTTTCTGTTTTTATACATATATAGAGTGGTTATGACTCAACGGGTCATTGTAAACGTGTACTTGTTAAATTCTTTTTTTTTCTTTTTTTATACATATATAGAGTGGTTATGACTCAACGGGTCACTGTAAACCTGTACTTGTTAAATTCTTCTTTTTTCTTTTTTTATACATATATAGAGTGGTTATGACTCAACGGGTCACTGTAAGCGTGTACTTGTTACATTCTTCTTTTTTCTTTTTTTATACATATATAGAGTGGTTATGACTCAACGGGTCACTGTAAACGTTTCCTTGTTAAATTCTTCTTTTTTCTTTTTTATACATATCTAGAGTGGTTATGACTCAACGGGTCACTGTAAACGTGTTCGTGGTAAATTTCTCTTTTTTTCTTTTTTCTATACATATATAGAGTGGTTATGACTCAACGGGTCACTGTAAACGTTTACTTGTTAAATTCTTCTTCTTTCTTTTTTATACATATATAGAGTGGTTATGACTCAACGGGTCACTGTAAACGTGTACTTGTTAAATTCTTCTTTTTTCTTTTTTTATATATATATAGAGTGGTTATGACTAAACGGGTCACTGTAAACGTGTTCGTGTTAAATTCTTTTTTTCTTTTTTTATACATATATAGAATGGTTATGACTCAACGGGTCACTGTAAACGTGTACTTGTTAAATTCTTCTTTCTTTTTTATACATATATAGAGTGGTTATGACTCAACGGGTCACTGTAAACGTGTACTTGCTAAATTCTTCTTTTTTCTTTTTTTATACATATATAGAGTGGTTATGACTCAACGGGTCACTGTAAACGTGTTCTTGTTAAATTCCTCTTTTTTTCTTTTTTCTATACATATATAGAGTGGTTATGACTAAACGGGTCACTGTAAACGTTTACTTGTTAAATTCTTCTTTTTTTTTTTTATACATATATAGAGTGGTTATGACTCAACGGGTCACTGTAAGCGTGTACTTGTTAAATTCTTCTTTTTTTCTTTTTTTATACATATATATAGTGGTTATGACTCAACGGGTCATTGTAAACGTGTACTTGTAAAATTCTTCTTTTTTCTTTTTTTATACATATATAGAGTGGTTATGACTCAACGGGTCACTGTAAACGTGTACTTGTTAAATTCTTTTTTTTTTTCTTTTTTTATACATATATAGAGTGGTTATGACTCAACGGGTCACTGTAAACGTGTACTTGTTAAATTCTTCTTTTTTCTTTTTTTATACATATATAGAGTGGTTATGACTCAACGGGTCACTGTAAACGTGTTCGTGTTAAATTCCTCTTTTTTCTTTTTTTATACATATATAGAGTGATTATGACTCAACGGGTCACTGTAAACGTGTTCGTGTTAAATTCCTCTTTTTTTCTTTTTTCTATACATATATAGAGTGGTTATGACTCAACAGGTCACTGTAAACGTGTTTTTGTTAAATTCCTCTTTTTTCTTTTTTCTATACATATATAGAGTGGTTATGACTCAACGGGTCACTGTAAACGTTTACTTGTTAAATTCTTCTTTTTTTCTTTTTTTATACATGTATAGAGTGGTTATGACTCAACGGGTCATTGTAAACGTGTACTTGTTAAATTCTTCTTTTTTCTTTTTTTATACATATATAGAGTGGTTATGACTCAACGGGTCACTGTAAACGTGTTCGTGTTAAATTCCTCTTTTTTCTTTTTTCTATACATATATAGAGTGGTTATGACTCAACGGGTCACTGTAAACGTTTACTTGTTAAATTCTTTTTTTTTTCTTTTTTTATACATATATAGTATGGTTATGACTCAACGGGTAACTGTAAACGTGTACTTGTTAAATTCTACTTGTTTCTTTTTTTATACATATATAGAGTGGTTATGACTCAACGGGTCATTGTAAACGTGTACTTGTTAAATTCTTTTTTCTGTTTTTATACATATATAGAGTGGTTATGACTCAACGGGTCATTGTAAACGTGTACTTGTTAAATTCTTTTTTTTTCTTTTTTTATACATATATAGTGTGGTTATGACTCAACGGGTCACTGTAAACCTGTACTTGTTAAATTCTTCTTTTTTCTTTTTTTATACATATATAGAGTGGTTATGACTCAACGGGTCACTGTAAGCGTGTACTTGTTACATTCTTCTTTTTTCTTTTTTTATACATATATAGAGTGGTTATGACTCAACGGGTCACTGTAAACGTTTACTTGTTAAATTCTTCTTTTTTCTTTTTTATACATATATAGAGTGGTTATGACTCAACGGGTCACTGTAAACGTGTTCGTGTTAAATTCCTCTTTTTTTCTTTTTTCTATACATATATAGAGTGGTTATGACTCAACGGGTCACTGTAAACGTTTACTTGTTAAATTCTTCTTCTTCCTTTTTAATACATATATAGAGTGGTTATGACTCAACGGGTCACTGTAAACGTGTACTTGTTAAATTCTTCTTTTTTCTTTTTTTATACATATATAGTATGGTTATGACTCAACGGGTCACTGTAAACGTGTACTTGTTAAATTCTACTTGTTTCTTTTTTTATACATATATAGAGTGGTTATGACTCAACGGGTCATTGTAAACGTGTACTTGTTAAATTCTTTTTTCTGTTTTTATACATATATAGAGTGGTTATGACTCAACGGGTTACTGTAAACGTGTACTTGTTAAATTCTTCTTTTTTTCTTTTTTTATACATATATAGAGTGGTTATGACTCAACGGGTCACTGTAAACGTTTACTTGTTAAATTCTTCTTCTTTCTTTTTTATACATATATAGAGTGGTTATGACTCAACGGGTCACTGTAAACGTGTACTTGTTAAATTCTTCTTTTTTCTTTTTTTATACATATATAGAGTGGTTATGACTCAACGGGTCACTGTAAACGTGTTCTTGTTAAATTCCTCTTTTTTCTTTTTTCTATACATATATAGAGTGGTTATGACTCAACGGGTCACTGTAAATGTTTACTTGTTAAATTCTTCTTTTTTCTTTTTTATACATATATAGAGTGGTTATGACTCAACGGGTCATTGTAAACGTCTACTTTTTAAATTATTCTTTTTCCTTTTTTTGTACATACATAGAGTGGTTATGACTCAACGGGTCACTGTAAACGTGTATATAAAAATATGTTGAAGTAAAATAAGTTTTGAAGAGAAAAAAATTTAAAAACCTATAACGATGACGTCATATACCTATTACTGTGACGTCACGTGCACAAGAATAAGTTGGTTGAAAACAAAATTATTATTACATAATTACATTGGCTGATTTCCAAATTACTACTGAATAACATTAGAAAAGTTTGAAAAAACCAGACCCGCTGCCGAAGACTGGCCCCGTTGACCCCCAGGAACATTTTTTTTTGTTGTAATTTTTAGATATTATGATCCCAGGATATGTACGGTGCTGAAGATATAAACTTTTTGACATGTCGTCGCGTAGTTTTTGAGGAGAAGCTTCACATACAGACATACATACATACATACAGACAAGTGCCCTTTATATAAGAGATAACTTACATTTGTTTTGCTTTCGTTTTTATTGTCGTTGTTTAGCGGACATAATATCACACATATAAATGAAAAGTCGTATTACGTTGATAAGTTGCGATATTGAAATTTAGAGACGCGATAGTAAACAGGTTATTGGCTTGTCATTTCTTAAGTAATATTTTTCCGTTTGTACTTGAATTAAGCTGTTCACTACTTGAGTCGTGTATTCTGGCATGTTTGTTGAGTGCTTGAATTCTGTGATCATCTTCTACAGTAGATATTTCCTCAAACCTGAATCTATAGTATTTACTTCATATGGTTCCCATTTTCCTTGTGCTAATGACTGTATATTTTAATGTTTTTACAGTCATTAAAAGTTTCTATAGTGCTATTGTCGTTTTTTCTTGACATGTATAAAGAAATGACTGGTTTCATCTATTCCTATATACTTACCTTCACATACTTCTTAAAACTGTCACACACACACACACACACACACACACACACACACATATATATATATATATATGTATATATATATATATAAATATACACACATATATATATATATATATATATATATATATATACATATAGATATATATAGATATATATATAGAGAGAGAGAGAGAGAGAAAGAGAGAGAGAGAAACTTGTATTAGCCAGCAATATAGAATAACTTAAACTTTTATCTTATTTCAGGGGTATGTTACGGTTACAGCGGCACACCCTAAATAATATGTACAAAAATAAATACTGCGCCCACACTACCCACCCCGGGGTGTAGAATGCACACTAAACGCATACCTATTATTGACGCTTATTTTAAAACTGACTAAAAATAGAATAATTCTTTCTTCTCTTGATGTTGTGTACCTTATTATTTTCAACTTTTTTTGAAAGGAAAGGCACAATTTAAGGTGGGCGCGCCCTTAAATAGTAAGCTTTGCAAAATGAGAATAATTTGCCTATGTTACTCACCGTGTTGCGAGTATAGATATTCCAAAATTTATTCTGACTGGTTAATTAGTTGATCAGTTTATACTGTACAACGATATATATATATATATATATATATATATACAAACTAGCAAATATATGCTTCCTTCTAGTCACATAGTTTTGCTAGCATAGAAGTCATGTTTGATAGTGAACAAACACAAACTACAATTGACCCCTAACCCTAACCCTAGCTATTACCCTAACCTGATGCGAAGTTAGAATCATGACAAATAAATACTACGCTACCCGCCTCTCCAAAAAAAAAAAACGAGTTAATTTCTAGTTTATTTCAATATTTTAATTGATATGTTCGTTCTTCGTAAGCGATTATTATTATTATTATTATTATTATTATTATTATTATTATTATTATTATTATTATTATTATTATTATTATTATTATTATTATTTCATAGTAGTCTTACTTTGTGGATGTTATAGTTGGATTCTCTTTGAACATCAAGTCAATCTTCTTTGATGTAACACCTCCAAGTTGTGCATTAACACTTAAGCCGTTCCTAACACACAATTCTTTTGCAGAATTGGAAACGAAATTGTCTCGTCAATCGTTTAAGCCCTGTATGGTGACGTTTCGTTAGTGCTTCATGCGTTCCAATTACAACGGGAATCATTTTGACTGATTTGGATTTCCATAGTAAAACTAATTTTATTTTAGATAGTGACATTTATTTAGTTTTTTATTTTCTTTTTCCTGGACTCTGGTATAAAGGGTCAAGCAATATCAATGATTAAGCAAGTGATCTTACTTTGTATCGAAATATTAAGTCGGGTTTAGAATGTTCAAGAACCTTACAAGTTTGTATGCGCATGCCCCAAAGAAGTTCGACATTGTCGTTCTCCTGTACCACTTCTGGCGCATACTCATACCACTTCTCATTGTGGTCCAATGAATAAGTCCGCATATATTACAGTGTAGTACTTGGGCCACTTTGTCGTTTCTCTATTGTTATATTTATGTTGTCTTAGCATAAGGGATTCAGATACAATATGCGCTAAGGTGCCTTCTTTTTTAATTAAACAACCGGCACATCGATGATTCTTCAGTTTTGTCAATGTATTATTTGAAGGAGCTAGTGCGACCGGGTTGTATTGGGCTGCCATTTAGATGCTCTCAGTAGATCTTTTAAGATCCAACCTGGCCAACCAATGCCAACTGTCAGTATCTCTAAATGCAGTATTCTAAGAAATACACTGTGTAGTTTCATTGCAAATAAGTCTAATCTTCTCTCTTGTAACTATTGATATTTTTAACCACATTTCATTTTCTCTTCATTTCACCAAGAAGTATCTAATTACTTTCAGAAATATATTCATATAGACAACCTTCTTCAGAATTAACGACATCTTCAACCCTAAGTAGACCCCGACTACCTTTTTTTTCTAAGTAAATATAATCGAGCTTAATCTTTTTTTAATTTGCAATCGCTCAATAATTTGTAAGCATTTTTCGTGTATTGGTGTCCAAACATATTAGAGCATATACATGTCAGTCAAGTATACCAGCAGTAAATCGAATGATAGCTATAGCTCTGGCATTGAAAGCTTACATTGTATTTCGACTGTAGAGGTGTGATTAAAGAATAACCCTTACTCTTCTGTTGTAGTAAGCTGTGAACTTGTTTTTTATTTCGTTATTTTTAATCTAATCTGCCTCCCAAATTACAAGTGATTCCAGCCCCTCTAATAGTCAACATAATTGTGCAGATCTGTTGTTAGGAGTTCAGGTCCACTTGATTGGACAAGTTTTATGACAAGAATAGCACATCTGGTGATGTCAAATTCTATTCGTATCTAGTATCTAAATAACCTAACTTTATTCTTTAGGTAACAAGTCGGTATTCATTATTTCCAAAATCTGTAAGGTAATCGATGAATAGTTCATCGCTTACTGTAAGAACCCTTTTCTCAAGTTCATATCCCGCCTTCACATTACGTAATATGGGTGTCATTGGGATCACACTAATGACAAAAAAGCAAAGGAAATATTATCGTCCTGAACAATCCCCTTCCTGATTTCTACTTTTCTTAATGCGACACATCTTGGAGTTAAATTGTTTTCCCAATCATTTCACAATCATGCATGATGTTATTTAAGGCTGTTTGAATATGATCTTTTTCTGTAGCCTTTCTGTTCATCAGGCAGAAAATTGTTTTGGTCCAAATGCCTATAAATATGTTCAGACAATATACTAGTGAAAAGTGTCAACATAACTGAAAAGCAAGTGAGAAAATGTGAAAAAAGCAAGTTTGCCACTTAACCCTTTTTAGTCTTATCTTTAAAGACTAATATTGTTGTGTTCTTTGTCAGCAACTTAGGGAAACTACCTGTTGTCAAACAGCAAATTTATCATTGCTGCAAACGTGGTTAAAGGGGATTTAAAACCACTAATCTTGAACGCCGCCTGGTCTGGTGCTTTACTATAGAAAGCGTTGTAACCTCTCTTTCAGCATCGAAACAATGACTGTTGTGTTCGTTAGTCGTTCTACTCTAAAGTACACCTCATTTTCAATGGATTTGATCTATTCTGCTTAATCTTGATTTTTAGTTACTTTTCCAAAATGCCTTACCATAATGCATGAGATAAGTCAGCATCAGTTATAACGCTACTCTCTATTTCAATTGCATCTAATTTCAAAAATAATTTTCTGTGTTGCCTGGTCAATTCTGTCACTGTAACGTGGTTCTTTGGTAGTTGGTTAGCTACGGCATGCAGTTTTAGTTCTTCAATTGAAACCTTTTCGGTGTATGTTTAACTTACGCGTTAGTCGTCTACAAACATGATGACTGTTCTGTTTGCCATTACCGACAACTTGCTCTCTACTTAAATATTTACTAAGTTTTTTATCATCCGATGTAAACGTTTCCAACAGCAGAGCTATTATTTTCTTTTTTCCGTGTTTCCATTACAGGTAGCGCTAACACAGTATTCGTATCTGCTTTCATAACTTTATTTTACTAATAAATATAATTTACTAATAAAACTGACAATACTTCCTTAACTTTTGTGGTGACAGTTTTAAGTATTTTCCTATTGACAAATCGTAGTTTCGGCAGCTGTTTGAAATTGCCAGTTCTTAGCTTCTTGTCTAACAATAGGAAATATCAATACTTTCTACTTTACCCCATGTTCTATCATAAAAAAGAATAGGTATACTCATTATTACTATCATTATTATTATTATCATTATTATGAAACTCTTTATGCTTATTTACTCGTGTCATTTTCAATTATGTCCCACTGTGAAAGGGGGTATTCAATGAAGAACGTGTGACACAAGTCTTCTTAGTGTTCAAAGTCTCTTCCTTATTTTGATTTCTTTTAGGAAATAACATTGGGTCTCTCTACAGCCGTTTACCATTGAGCTTATAGAGGTCTTCTGCTCTTCTGTGTCAGTAAGCCTATTCAGGATTCTAATACGCTCTTTAATATTAGATGAGAGGTTTAGATAAATAACTCTTTCTGTATTTGCATCTGCTGATGCGTTTTACGAGGATGTTATGTTGAACCAACCGATACTGGAACTGAAGATGTTTATTTGTATTAATACTAACTGGTAGTTTCAGTTCCTTTCATTTTGTGTAATCTTCTTACCATTCTTCAATATGTTTTTCTTTACTTTATGTTAGGTTATCTCGTCAACGTCATCGGCTTATGTGAGGTGGTTTCTGAACTCGAATATTTTTCTCAGTATTTAGCTTGTATGTTATTATTGGTGATATTGTTATTATTGTTGTATTATTATTATTATCATTATTATTATTGTTATTATTATTATTATTACTATTACTATTATCTGACTATTATGTTATTTTCGTTTATTAAACTTTGAATGTGATAAACGTATACTTGTTATAGGACCATCCTTAATATATGAACTGTGACCATAATTTTGATATAGTATTCTTCACTTATCTTGATATCATCGAAGTTCTGTTGATGCACACAGTCACCGTGTTCCTTATTAGACATCCGCAACCTTTGACTTCTTTATGAATGTTGTTTATGTTATCTACGTCTTCAATTCAATTTTTTGTACAGTAATTTCTATAATGTTTATGTAAGTATCAATGTGTTTAGTAGAGCATGCATTACAATGCCATATACGTTAGTTGGTGAAATTGATTTTGTTAGATTCATTCTATATATTCATTTTCATTTCCGGTGCAGCTACGTGCTCGCATATCTAAATAAAGAAATGCAATTGTTTTACATTCATTACATCACATAATGGAACGGCTCAATGTTATTAAAATCAATAACAGTACACCGTTTTCTTTAATGTTGTATATATAGTTGGAAACAAAGATTCAAACACAGCTTTTTGTATTCTTTAATTGTATTACAATTTAAACACTTTATAATGAACTAATTATTCGTGTTATTTATTTCTTATTTTATTTTTCTTTCTTTTCTATATATAAGCAATAGTTTTGGCGATATGAACACTATTAAATTAAATAGATTTTATAAAAATAATATATGACTAAAACTTTTTAAAATAATATAATGTACATAAATTTCAATCAGAGATAATTTAAATTAAATACGTTATTTTTAAAACAAAAATGGATTCATATCAAATATATTTTATTAGTTATGCATAAAAAAATAATAAGAGTAATAGGCGTCGTTTGGTGGATAGTTGTTTGTTTATATAATATATTGAATCATGTATTCGTTAGAAAAAATGTTCATGACTGATCTCAGTGTTTTGTGTAATTACAGTGTATAAACAATTTTTAGGCGCTAATTCACTATCTATTCTATATATTTTTGTTGCATAATATATCTTAATTATAAGAGCGGTATCTTCTTCAATTATATAATCAGCGTACAAACTGTTTGTCATACAATGGGTTCGAATAACAATGATAAATTGTTTAGTTCGGCATTTTGGTTTGATTTAGTATTGTGAACTATTGAACACTCTTTGCAATGTGAACAAGTATTATTTTGTATCAAGATATCTCGAAACGATAAGGATATTTTATTGTTTCTTATTGAAGTACGTGTTAACAGCGATGTTAGTTGTTTCATGCTTAGTATCGATTTGGATACGAACGCTTTCACTTGCTATTTTCATACAAATATCCTTGGTTTTTATGTTGCTGAATGTTTGCAACGCTCAGTATTTTCTAGTGCAATTTAGGCTGTTTACTTCTATAGTTGTCTAGTTGCTATATCACAAAGTGACGAATAGAACTGCAATATTATTGATTGCACCTATTCGATTCGAATTTAAGCAACACGTGTTTTCAGTCGGAAGAATATGTTATATTGGAATGCTATTCCCAACATTTATCCACAGGTTGTCTATGTAGCTCAAAGTGTTTTATTTAAGTTCTTCACAGTGTTTTTTTTTATTATCAGAGGTTCTAAAACAGTTAATTACCAATGTTGTTACAATCGTAAATATGTAGTTCTTCTCCGAGAATTTAAAGTTGAAATTAATGTGTGTTTTTAACTTTTTTATCTCTTGAGAAGTATAATCCTTAAACCCATCTTCTCTCCCTATTTTCTTTAGAAGACCCATTATTAACGCTCAAAACAGTAACGGCCAAATATACGCGACTTATAAACATTGACTCACGGGATTTATATAGAAATATTTTATATTTTTTATTTTTTAAATTTTGTACATTGTTAAATTTTTTCTATTTTTAAATCTCAACTGTTACTTCACCCCTACCCTTTTTCGAACCTTATTTAACCTTTCTTACACTAAATTTAAACAAACATACATAATCCTCTAAGCAAATAACGCGTTCAAACGATCGTGACACGTGACGTCATATTTCCGAAACGGATGACAATATAAGCTGCAGAGAGCCGCGTTTGCTAAGTCCTTCTAAGCTTAACACCGACGCTACTAATGTTGTACTATTTTTTCCGTACAAAAAATAAATAAATATTACGCTCTTAATTTAAATTCTCAATTAGTCGAGCACTCTGCTGGGATTTTTCCTACTATATTACAAAAGAAGTTATATATATATATATATATATATATATATATATATATATATATATATATATATATATATATATATATATATATTAAATACTGAAAACTGACACATAAAAATTATATCTCCTTATAATATTTTATGTGGATACATGAAGTACTAATATATATATATATATATATATATATATATATATATATATATATATATATATATATATATATATATAATATTTGAGTGTAGAATTATAACGATAATTAAATTATCGTTTAATAATAATAATCTGTCGTGATAGTGTAAAGCTCAATATATTAAATAGAGCAATTTATTTTAGAGGTAAAAGATGAGAATAAAACATTGTAAAGATACAATATTTATTAAAAACATCACAAGTTCAGAGCAAGGAGCCTCATCTCATTAATCTATGGATTTTCAAAGAAAACATTTCTTCTCATCAGAGGATGGGGAAGCCGACAATGCGATTATAAATATTGTCGGCAACAATTAACTTTGAAAATGTTATATAAAGTAAAAACAAAAATTAAGGCCAGAGGTGAAAAGTCTTATTTTGAGGGGTGAGCGTAAAGTCAAAGTGGGTGTTATCTAATAACATGTCAGGACAAAATGAAATAAAAAAAATAAAAATAAAAATAATAGCATCCGTTATTTAGGGATGAATGTTTGAAAAAGAAAATGATACTTAAATTATTCAGGAGTGTAAAAGTTTTTGCAAGATGTTGGTGGTCTTTGGTAATTGGTAAATTCTAATTCATCCTGTGTAGTATTTGTATCGGTATCCGTTTGTTGCTGGAATTTTTTCTTTTGTTATGGTTCGGTGTATATAAAAAATTGAGGATTTCGTACAACCATCGCTTCCTGGTTGAAATGAATATCGGTAGGTTATATATATACGTCCATATATAGAGATACGGTATTTTAGGTCAGAGCCGAGTTTAGTGTTGTTATATACTGAGGGGTTGGATAAAGAAAGAAAGTGTCTCTTCTGTCGGGCTGAATTTTGAATTTATAACAAAATTCAAGTTGTCGTAAGTGCTCATCGGTAGAAATATCTAAAAAATATCAATAGTGACTTGAGAATAGTCGAAACACACGAAATATAAATAAAACACAAGTTACTCTGAATATTTATTGAACATGTTCGACCGAAGCATATATATCAATTACACCTGATCATTCCCTTCATACTAGAGAAACAAATAATATAGCCTATATATTATAGTTGAATAGTGTCTTAGAAAAGTATATGAAAACTTAAATGAACTGATGCATATCTTAAATTCCAGGGTCGGGTGAGGGGGAAGAGAGCTTTTCTTGTCCTTAGTTCTGCACTCTCACTTTAAAAATTGATTTTTATTTAAATCATGTACTTTTCTTACGTTCGTCTTACATGTTAATAAATGGGTGAATTACAGTTGAAATTACATGCCTCTTGGTCTGTACGTGGTGAAGTAGAATTAGTGATATTATGACAAGCAATGGCTTTCCACTTGACCCGGAAAATCAGTTTTGAATATAAAATAAATAAAAGTATGGACAAGATCCTGGCCATAAGTATGACTAAAATTAACATGTTTTGTCGTCCTAGCTAGATTCATCTCGGATTGAATTAGTTATCGAGTGTTAAATGCTTACGAGTATGTGTCTGATGATTTAGTTTTGCGGGGCAGCGTTCAAACGTACAAACGAAACCGGGGTAATGTTGTCAGTGATTATGCGTTCAAATCTCACATCAAGCTGCTCTAGCATAACGCAAAGAGAGAAGTAAGCCCATGTGTTGAGAATGTTTTGAGTGAAAAGAACTTGTAAATAAAGACTTAGTAATCGATTGTAATTAAGTGGCCAAGTTCCCCAGATGGCCGTAGTCCGGACCGTGTTTGGTCGATGGGGGAAAAGAAGTCACGTAAACATCTTCATAAATTATAGTTCTTTAAATTCAGAATATTCGCATTTGTTTGGTTGTTGTGAGACTATAATTCCAGAGCAAGACTTCACCCAATTGAGATGGTCGGGGCAATGTGTTTCAGTCACGAGAGGAGCGACCAACACAAAATATGCTTTAATTGCGCTGGTATGATTTGAGATTTACATTCGATAACAAGGTATGTTTATTAATTCACATGTATTTTCTTTAATTGTGACTACGAAACATTGATCGCCCCCTCCACGGAGGAGGTAAAATGTAACGTAAGGACTTTATGTGCGCGTTTTCACAACATTAATTTGGGAGGTAATTCACTATAAGATATCCACGTTCAAGTACAAATTAATTGCACCGTATTTACTATATTGTACTCAGGATTGGCTGACGTTAAGTACACATTAACAATGAATTACTGAGAAGCAGATTCATAAAAAAAACACATTTATATAATAAGATAGCGAAAGGTATAGCCGATCGTCACAATATGAGGGGGACGCATACAAATATTGCTGGAAGCAGATATCATTTATCGATGATACGTGCATTGAAAACCAGTGGAGACATTCAGGAAAGTAATTGAAATAAATCACACTTATCATGTGAAATTGCAACGTTTCAGTATCCTTGTAATACTTATTCGAGATTGTCTAATATTCAGTACTAAAAGGCGTCTTCAATATTCACACAGTTGATAGAAATATCAAACTAATAGTTTAGCATTTATTGAATTGGCTATGTATTTTAGTATGTTTCTATTAACTTTTTATCTATTTACCTGTCTGATATAATTTTTTTTTAAGTTAAGTGGACGTTAATCAAATGTTTTACCCAAGGTTATTTATTTTTGTTTGATCTGACTTTACATAAAACATATACTTAATGGGTAGACATTTTATTTACTTCATCATTTTCTCTTATTTAAAAAAATGTAATTGATCATAAAATAATGGTTTATACTTTCGCCAACATACTTACCATGGCACAGACTGAGTTGGTGTGTTCGTATCAGACGGGGGATACACCCTCAACATCATCCAAACAGTGGCATTGTCGCTGTCAAGCTGATGGGATAGTTCTGTTCAGTTACGGGATTCCCCCCCCCCCCACGGGTTTTACATTCTCTTTTATTGCTAATCGCCTGATGCCCTCTTACTAGGGGATGTCGATGGGGCAGCTCATACATTTGTTTACGCTGTAGCACACTTGACCTTGTGTCTAGCCTCCTGGAGAGGATGTAAATGAAATACTTTCACCAACAAATTAAATTATTTATTTTTATTTAGATATTTCATTCGAGTTCAAACTGTTTTTTTGTATAAGTAGCTCATTTCAGGCAGCAATTTTGTATGCGTGTATCGATGGCATGGCGAATCATCTGTTAAATTTATGGCTAACAGGTGAGAGCCTGTTAATTTTGAGTCGTACAGTGAAGTTTGGTAAGGGATGCTTTGAACATGGGGTTGCCATCTTTCTTGGGAGATGCTGGGATATATCGAAATATTAAGCTTATTAATATAAATGAAAAAATATATAATTGAGCGTACATAATGTTAGATTAGAGAAACTGTATGTGAAATGGAAAGAAAAAGAAAGTCGTTCTAATTTCACTCTCGTAGAGTTCACTTTCTCGAGTGTACAGAGACTACCGTCTGCGTGTTCTTCCCTGACCGACGTTCTACACACGACTGGATATCAACATCTCTACATATCTCCACATTAGGAGCCCAATTTATAAGAGCATCCTAAGTAAGAAGTTGTACTGTGATGTGTAAGTTTACATTACATTCAAATTTCTTCCATGTTCCTACAATCGGAAACAGGGAGCAGAGGTAATTCCAAAGGAATGAAGCTATTAGAGTAGAACGCTTTTCCATACACACAAAAAGGCCAATGTGAACTTGAACATAGTATTTGACTTTTTTAAAAGAGTAACCTAGTGTTGATGATTTTACATAAAAATCTATTTAGTAATATTTTTAAAGAAAACGTAATTTCATTTATTATTGAAATATTTTACGTGTTTATACTATAATACTTCCGAATGTATTACTCAATTATTATATCAAATTAAATTATTGATAGAATTCTTTTTAATTCATTATATGTTGTATTCTAATAAATAATCGATTGATCTAAAATGAAAATTAATTTAATGTGTAGTTATGAAGGTGATTGTATAATAGTGCATTTAAAAATGTGCAAATGTCAAGAAAAAATACAAAAGTAATAATTATTTCAGAGATTAATTTGGGGCACCGGTTTCACATATAATGTCAATGTAAAATGATCCTACATTTATCGGCTATTTTATTTTTATTAGATCAGTTAAGGGTATTTCCCTTATGAGTGATACAATGTGTGTTTTGTTTTTAGGTTTCATGCTGAATGTTATAAACGCATTATTTCCATCGTTTAAAACAGTTATTATTGTGGTTTATGTAACACTTTTATTCTAAGAGTCTAGCCTCACTTCAAAAACGCTTAACCACCAACACAAACAAATACAAGGTCCGATTACCAAGCCCTACCTTAATAAATTCCTTAACATTTCGATTACTACTTAATCCAAGTAGCAAGGCCTCATCGAAAAAAAAACATTCTTTAACTCTACCACGACTTTTAACTTTGTGTGACAAGGATCAAAGCAAAACCTCTTGGAAAACCATATCTGATCCCCTCGCCATCCCCCAAAATATATCTAAATAAATACGCACATAGATTGAACAATAATGTGTAACTGCCATAAATCGCTAAAATAGTCCGGAAATGAGGAACCATTTTATGTTGAATATATATGCTAAATGAACCCCGCTCTAAATTGTGAAATATTTTTTCTGTTCATCAAAATTTACAAGGTGGTATAAACACACAACTTTTTAATTTTATTATTTAAGTTGGTGTGATTTAGCGTGATTGTGTATATCTAATAAGGTAACTAGGTTTGTAAAAGATTTTGAACCAGAAAACCATTTACGACCTATAATCGCTACTGAATATAATTGTGTGTATGGAATGCATTTCTAAAATAATCAAAAGAGCATTATAATTTTTTAAACAGATCTGTTAGGCGTGAAGGGATATATTTAGTTAAATTTAGTTTCATAAAAAGGGTCAAAAGAAGAGAAAGCCTTTCGATGAATTAAGATGATTCCGATTTTCATGAAATTTAACAATAAGCTGTTAGAACTCAATTAATATTCTCGAAATTGCAAGTTCTTTTAAGTATATTAAAAGCGGGTTTAGGGGAATCCATAAGGTTACAGTCTCTTTTTTAAAATATATAATATATCGGAATAGTGTTGAATTCTATATATTCGACATCAATTAAGAAATATTCCCTTATTTTCCATTTCTTCTGTAAACTCCTTGAACTTAATCCTTATATTTTGCACATTTTCACCGATTTGGATCATGTTATAGATTTTCATAAAAATTAGAAAAAATAATTCAAGACATAGATTTCGTAGCATCATATCTTTGTTTTTATCGTTGTAAGATAATAAGTAGTGAAAAGTGTTTTGTTAGGAGAATAAACTTTATCGTGTATACATTTTATTTTATTTATGAATGTCTTATTGAAATTATAATAATTTAAAAGTATGTATGCGATTGTCGTTCTAATCTGTTGTAATTATATTTATATAGTGTTCAGGAGTGGATCAAGGTTTCTTGAATATCTCTTTTTTTTGCAGGCAAAACCAGGAAACAGTTTTCGCTAGTAAAAATGAAATAACTAATTCAAGCATAAGGTTTAATATATCTCTCATATTCATTTCTCTCTACAGCCACGGGTGAAGCTAATGCGTGAAGCTATATCCATACAAACCAATTTTCGTTTAATGTGTTTTAACATTGTTGCATTAACTTCCTGTTATCTCACACAATTTATCGCTAATTCCTATCGAAAATACCTAAAGTAATTGGTCAATATGAACTCATGAAATGGTTATTTAAAAGTTATGTCAATGTTGATGTAAAATGTCTGCTTAGACAAAGACATATTTTGCTGCCAAATCTATAATCGAATTCAAAACTAATCCGCTCAATCGAGCATTGGCTTTGCGTCAGACTGGAAGGCACTTTGTTTCATGGAGATACAAGCTTACAATAAAGAATGTAAAATGTGTATATGTCTAATGCTTAAATAATAAAAAAGAAATGTGCAAACTATTTTTACTGTCAAAATACACATATAGAGAAAAATGTTAAACTGGAAGATGTCATGATTATAGAAAATTTTGATAAATATTGCATTTGATGCGTGTTAACATATGTATCTAGAATGTCATGGTTTACAACGTATACACCATCATCGTCGTCATCATCAACATTGTCATCATCACCATCATCATCATCATCATCATCATCATATATATATATATATATATATATATATATATATATATGCATATATATATCATTATTATTATTATCATCATTATTATTATTTATACACCTATGTGTGCATTTTTTAATAATAACAGGGAAACAAAAAGCTAATCTTACAACAGCAAACAAGATAATAACTATGTGCTAGATTTCTGTATATTGTCTCATGAGAAAATCTTCTTTCAACTAACATCACTCAAATGTTAATCACAAGAAAATATTGTGTTAGGGCTATGAGAAGCCTCGCTACGGAACCCACCTATATCGAAGAACCATCGCCTATTATGTTCAAGTTTACTTCACGAAACTATTATCTACGTGCAATACGAACTATGTTACACAATGTGGTTTGAAAACGGCCATAATAAATTCAGGATTAGTTACTATATACATGAATGATTGAAAATAAACGCATAAACATATGTTCACAAAAGCCTGGTATACGTGTTATACGCCATTGAAACAGATACTGAACAGCATTCTTTTCAATTACGTAATGTTTCTGTGTAGGCCAGATTCTTGCGTTTCCTACTGATAAGTAAGTATGTTGGTGGTGTATTGATTTCGAATGACTTGTTTGATGTTAGTTGTTCTTACTCAAAATGACAGCAGAAATGCACATCGTTCATTGTTTGGCAGATGGCAATGCTAGATAATCTTGTCGTCTGTTCCAGTAAATGTTAGCGAACCGAAAATGATCCGAGAGAAAAGTATCATCGCTTCTTGTGTGAATACGGTAGCTTACAAACCGTAAAGTTTCAAGAGAGGGCGACCAAGGTCAATAACAGCAGAACAAGAGGAAGAGATACTCGATGAAGGAAAACATCCTGCTCAAATCAAAACATGATGGGTGGCAATGCAAGTGTTTATTTCTCATTCCAGTTTTTGCAAAGTGTTGCAGGAACAATGTGTGTATCCGTATCACATCTGACGTGTTCAGGCGTTGTTACCACCCAATCACCACGCATAAAATACGCGAAGTGGGTCCATCATGTAGCTAAAAACAGTTCTCACTCAATATAATCGCCAATACGTTAGTTGTGCTCCTTGCAAACCGATTTACGCGCGAAGCATACACTCGCTTGTTGGAGAGCAGTAGGCATGATGTAATGGAGGATATTTCATTTGCGACACGTAGTTCCCTCCCATTTAAGTCGCATACCTCGTAAACATACATTCCCCTTGTTGATGTATAGTAAGAGGTTGACCAACTATATGGCCTTAACGCAAACATGATGTTGATACCTGGGAGTTTTCTAGTTTAGCTCATTTTAAATACATTGTTTTTATTACTCCAAAACATGGTAAGGTGGATCTCCATAATCAATTGTTTGGCAGACTACGACACCATATAGAATACACTAGCAATTTGGGAGTGTATTTGTGATTCCAATACGCGTCGTTGCCAGCCCTGCAATACAGTTAAGTGTGCACATTTGGAACAGTTTCTCTAGTGCACCCAGAATGTTGTACGTGTTACATCTTTACAACAAATAATGTTGACTGGTAATGTGTTTCAATAGAATATGACTCGGAATCATATACTGATAATTTGTGTTCATTATATACAAATATAGAACATCATCATGATGTTATGCCATTGATTTAAAAAAAAACAATTAATATACCAGCTCAACTCGGGTATTTAATTTTCACGACTTAAATCCCATATTCCCATGCGTATTCTTACTTTCACATTTCCCGAATTTTCAATCTTAACTTCATAAGAAAACTTAAAAAAGACTTTTGCCTACAGAGGGGGGGTATAGTTGTAAGATAGTTCGACTGTCAGCTAAGAGTAAGTGGAAGAGTGTTCGACCGGGAGAGACACAGCTTTTGCCCGGGGAAGAGAGAGATAATTACACTTTTGCCTGCAGAGAGGGAAGGGAACACAGGGGCGGGGGAGATAAGCACCAGGAAACGATGGGTACATCTGCTAGTATATATATATATATATATATATATATATATATATATATATATATATATATATATATATATATATATATGTGTGTGTGTGTAGACATTATATATATATATATATATATATATATTTAGTTACGCTTAAAGCACACGGATCAATATGGAATTGTATCAAATTATTATGTTTATAAAGTCCTAACTGGAGTGATACCGAACTATTTGTGTGTAAGACCCGCTGTATTGATTCAGCACTGTAAGGATCTTATGAGTTAATATTTTATGTGATATATATATATATATATATATATATATATATATATATATATATATATATATATATATAACATTATAAAACATATACAGAATTACGACATGGAAAATCCTAACAGAAATGTCAATATACCTCATGTCATTGTTAACATCTACACTATTAAATAAAAAAACTGAAATATGCACTATTGTCTATATACTGCAAGAAAGAGAGATAGAGGGAAATAACGAAAGAGAGGGAGAGCATTTATGCAGTTAACACAAACACACACACTCACACACACACACACACACACACACACATATATATATATATAAATATAGATATTTACTAAACAAAGCTATTTCCTATTGTACAATAAAATATAAAATCGAAAAAATAAATCCTCTATTTTAATCTTCCTTTTACGATGCATAATTCCTCGGCGAACATTCGTTTCTATCTGACAGAACCTCAATAAAAAAGTGATTATTGATCAAGCGGCATTTTACATAGCGAACATGTTATACTTTTACCAAAAGTTCCATTCCGATAACAAATCAATAACATTAAGTTGTATGAATGTGGGAAGAAAAAATATAATGTGTTTCTTGAAAGACAACGTATTGTTGTTTATCATGAAAAAAGCAATGAATAGCCAGTCGATATATTCTGCACATCCTATTCTGAGTACACTTGATTATGCTTGTCGATATTGGCGAAATAACCAGTGTTGCATTGTATGGTGTCTGTTTTGCATCATACAGTGAAGATATACCATCTTTCAAGAAAACTATATATTGTGAAATATTTCAATAACATTGTTAATATTTATTTATTATGAAGATTGTTCTAAGATGCTGAAAACCATTGAACTCGCACTTTCTCACTTTAATTGAAACATATATAATGACTAAAGCTATAGAAATAATTATTGGTTTGTACAATCTAGTGAATTAAGTACATTTTGTGTGGTTCTATTATAAAATATTCAATACGTTATACACTTTAATTGTAGACGTAATTTAAAATGATACTACTACTACTACTAATAATGATATTAACAATAATAATTGATAGTATTATTATTGTTATCATCATATAGATACACAAAGACTACTTAAAAATAACAAAACAAACAAAAAAGGGAATAACTAGAACAAGAATCTACAGGCAGTAAATTACAATTTGGTTTGGAATGCAAAAGGGTGCACTACTAGAAATCTAAAAAGAGAGACTCGACAGCAGGGGATATGGAACTGCCCTATTTAGGTAAAGGGAAGGTACGTCACGGATTTGATAACTATGCATATATGAAAGCACTGGTAAGAGTGGCCATCAATTCTACAAACATGAAAAAGAAGATTGGAACAGAATACATAAGAACAAGGAAACTACTGGAACCAGATCATATAGTATTATCATAAAAAAATAAATACCTGCGATGTCTTATCATAAAGTATGATCGAACCTTCACCGACTTGATACCAAACTTCATCAGGCACCTATACCGAAAGATTAAGAAACTAATGACCACTAATAATGCACTGTATTGGAAAGATGGTGAGTACGGGCGATGTAAAAAGTAGCGAATAGTGGAAGTGAATTAGTAAGTATAGATAACTGCCTTGACGTTGAAATGAAACAACTTGACAAATACATGACCTGGAGTAGAGAAAGGTGTCTCACTGGTGTCAAAACATTACCAAACTGAAAAATGTGTAGTTCGGTTGAACTGAAAAAAAGAAACACAACAAGAAAACCAAATTAGAAGAGAAGTAAATACATGGAATATGTGTAAGACTGAACAATGAAAGACCGCACGAAAACATATGAGCATGGCTACTTAAACGGCAGTTGAACAGAATACTGAATTGGGATTGACTTCCACACAAAAAAATGCAATCAGAACAAACTAAATAGATGATATCCAAGAAGACAATAAATGTAAACTGTGTGTCAAGGAGACGAAGCGGTAGACCACATAACGTAATACAGAAAACTAACCCACACAATAGACGAATAACTGATACAACTCTACGTTAGAGGCAACTCCCTTGGAACTAAGTTAAATGTTGTGCTTTGAACATGTTGAACATTTTTAGAGTAACACAGTAGACAGTATGTATACATGTAAATCATAAAAGCCTCTGAAAAATAGAGGTACAAACGGGCAAACTCATCCACGCAAAATGACCGGATGTGATGAGAAGAACCTGCCAAATTATACATGTCTGCATCCCAGCAGTTACAGAGTGAAAAATCTATCAGGAGAAAAACGAAACACATGTGTGGACTTTGTCAACATAATAAACGAAATATAAAAATAGGAAGAAAGTTTGTGTAAAGCAATGATTGTATGAGCACTAGCCACAGTCTCGAGGAACACGGAAAAGATTATTAGAAGTTGTAAAAGAATAGATGTATCTACATAATACAATGTACGATAAGATTAAAATGTCTGCAGCATTCTCGAAATCGAAAGCGAACAAACTCAACCAGGTTACACGACAAACGACAGTGGAGTTTAAATACAAACAGATAAAATATAGTAGTACATTAGACCAACCCAATTAGTCCGACATAAATCTTATATGTCATTCTCTCTAAAAACAGAATCATCGCTAGGTACAACACAAACAAGCCATTAAGGCTCAATAAAAATGGGGAGCCTAATTATGGCGCGCAGTGCTCAAACCTCTATGGGAAAGTTCCGAGAGCGGTGTAGATTCGAGAGCAAAACAAATGTCATTATCAGCGATGAATATATAGCAATCGGCTATTGCGAAGAGTGCTGCAAAGTGTGTAAAACAGCTAGTGCGTAAAGTATGATGGAAACAGAATAAGAATTAATATATACATTCCATGATAAATGCCAGTATACTGAAATCATATGCCCTTAATAGGGTTAAGATAAAAATTCATATACACTAAATGTACAAAAGCAAGGAAATTCCTAAATTGTTACACTTTTATTGTCATTAAGGGTATGCGAGCACAACAGGGCTGTGTATTTTACTTGTAGGAATTTTTCTTCAGCGCACCTCACACACTTCATCCACTCATGCATAGAGATTTATACTGCAGTGATGTGATAATGAAATGGCTTGGTTGATATGTAGTAATACTCTTAATTACAACAAAAAGGTACACATTTGTAGATTTCCTTGCTTTTGTACATTTAGTGCATATGAATTTTCATCTTAACCCTATTAAGGGCATATGATTTCAGTATACTGGCATTTATCATGGAATGTCACTACTTTTGTAAAGGCTATGCCTCAAGAGAATAGTAATTTTGAAGGTTTTTTTTTAATTTTCTGGAAAACTAAGGTATATAGTAAACTGAAATTATAATGCCATCAATTGACCCTAGAGCCTTTATCTCTGTCAAACATCAGCTGAATCCACCAAATAGTTGATGAGATATAGTGTGGCACACACGTATGTACGTACACACGGATAACACAAAATCACTCCTGACCTTTCTGGATCTCTGGGTTGCCTTGACTAATGATGCTGAAATTCGACACATTTATAGAACCTCTGAAATGAAAATTGTGTGCAAAGTTTTAAATAATGTGGTTTATTGGTCTTTGAGTTATGACTGATCAAAGAAATGAGATTTCTAGCATAGGTCGTTTTTTAAGTCTATTAAGGGATAAAGCGCTATCGCGCCTCGCTTGATGTATATATATATACATACATATATATACTTTAATTGTCGCATGGTGTATATATATATATATATATATATATATTTATGTATATATATACATATATACATATAAATACATTAATTGTCGCATGATGTGTATATATATATATATAGAGATAGAGAGAGAGAGCGAGAGAGAGAGTAAAAGAGAGAGAGAGAGAACTTTGCATAAAATTGCCATGAATCGACTTTCTTCAATGAGGAATTAGGTTTTACAAAGACGAGTGTTGACAATCTAAGAACGCTTTATATATATATATATATATATATATATATATATATATATATATATTAATTTATGATTTTTCTACTCTTTCCCCCTCATTGCGTGGGAAAACCTCCCACCGTACACACGCAAACCCCAAACACTGATGAAGACTGAAGGGATCAGTCGAAAATTTTGTTCTCCCTATTATCAACAAGAAAAAACTATTTTTCTTTACAGAACAATTTATATTCCTACACGTCAAAATATAAAAAAATAAAAAATAAAAAGTTATAACACAATATAAACTTTTTTTCACATTATTTTTTATATACATACTTATATATATATATATATATGTTATATACGATTTTGTTTATTTGGGTTTTAATATCCATTTAAGTGAGATAATAGAGCAACATTTGAAAATATATATTATATATGTTTATTACATTTATATTTATTAAGTTAGTATTTTTATAGGCTTGTATATTTGTATGTACATGATTGCCTTATTATAAAGTAATCGATTATAATGAGGTTCTAAACACATCATGCATTTTAAAAGTCAGTGTGTAAGAAAAAGTTGAGACCCTTCGTGAATAGTCGCATACCATTCATCTTTGTATGAATTTTATAAAAAGTATTAAACATCAATTAATAAATATTCCTCAAATGTAGATTTCTATGAAGTATTTTAATGAGCAGTATTTAATTATGTCAGAGTTTCATTTAATTCTAAAATTAAAATAATTCTTAGTATTATTATATATTGATTTTAATCTTCAGAAGATGATATACATTAGTGATTTCAGAAATTTAATTTACACATCCTTGGACCTGAATTATCATACTATATCTATCTATCTATCTATCTATCTATCTATCTATTTATCTCTCTCTCTCTTTCTCTCCCTCTCTCTCTCTGTATATATATATATATATATATATATATACTTGTAATATACGTTGATACATATTATTTGGTTAAAATATTTAAAACAACAAGCCGGAGTATAGCTTAGTAGTTGTACAGCAATATAATAATTGAAAGTGCGCTAACCTTAAACGACGGACTGCGCCAATCCAGATTTACACTTCACAATCCAGTGTATAGGCACATCTAAACCTAATTAAGTCGGTTCACTTATTGTAATGTTTGTTATTGTAGTGCTTTGCACATTAGCTACACATTCTATGTATATATACACATACACCCCCACACACCCACCCACACACACACACATATATATATATATATATATATATATATATATATATATATATATATATATATATATATATATATATATATATATATAGTAATCCAGGTAGAAATCCAAAGGGAATCAAACCGGGCTTCTAAAAGAGTGTTCGATAAAAATATAGAGCTGTATCGTGAATGCTTTTATTCAAACATGTACAAGGTCTGCTACACTGGCATGTCTATAGCCATTAAGGATTTGTTGCGGGCTGAGAATGGTTAATATAAGATTCGAGTTAAATTCATATTTATTTTTATCCAGCGCAGGGCTGGATAAAAGGGGGGTCAGGGGAGATGAAACAAAAGATGAAGAAAGAGGAGGAGGGGAGGTGTCAAGATTGTATATTTGTAGCCGTTTAAGAAAGTTATCGTGTCTGCTTCTTGTATATCGCATTGTCTCAATTTATTTCAATGCATACATATAACAATTACATGACAAAAAGTTTATGGGGATATTTTAGTTTAAATTATTATTAGTGATGGATTTATGACCTTAATATTAATAAATTATGCTGTTATATTTTGATCAATTGGCATTTAATTTTAATCATTTTGATGGATAGTTAAATGTATTTTAAATAGTATTTATCAGTTAATTAATAAAACATAGTGGAAATTATCTTTATTTTTAGTAAGATTCATATATAGATTAGTGGCAGTAATATTAGTAAGTTTAGTTCTAGATAATAATGAGTTAAAATATATTGGGAATTATTCTTGGTAAGGATCGTATATAAGTTTATGACATTGATATTGATAGATTATACTATTATATGTAGTTTTAATTATTTTGAAGTATAAATAAATGTATTTCGATTATAAGTAATAGTTAGTGATGGACTAATAAAACATATTGGTAATTGTTTTTAATTTTAATGGAAGTCATATACGGATTAATTTCAGTGGTATAGATGCATTTTATTATTCGTTGTAATCCTATTACTAATGATGGGGTTAACACCTGTTATAATATTAGTGGTAAGGTGTTCTAGTTAAAGTTGTTAACGCAAGTTATGGTCTATGAGTGGAGGTGGGAATTAGAAATGGTGGGGGC
>OY744517.1:97021526-97124026 GCA_963556195.1 Sepiola atlantica
AATATTTTACAATACTTTAAAAACATGTTAAATACATTACACATGGGCCATCGCAGCTTTCACTCTAATATATGCCTTTGTTTTTCATTGTATCCGTATTATACGTAATTACTCATACACTTTAGCTCAAGTTCGGCACAAAACAAAGCCATAACACAACCGTGGAATGGGGAAGTCGCACTCAGGGATCTTCGGAACTTACTATTTGAGAGCAATTCTCCAAGGTACATTCTAGATGGTAGTATATGTAAAGGCTCCACCCATTACTAAATTCGTCTTAAATGTTTCGAGTGTGCATGAAAACTACATAGCGACATTGCGTCTGTGTAATGTTTAGATAATCTATCGGACAATTAAATGAGAACAGTGATTCGATAAAACTAGGGGCACTATTGTAAACAACTGAAGACCCCTTAAAATGGTTCACAGTGATGAATATTATATATTTCCAATGATAATGCCCGCAGTTAACGACGCGTTTTGCCCTTTCCCTGAAAAACATATGGACTCGTGCACCTACTTTTTCATTGGATAATTAAATATGCGAACTCTCACTAAAATACAGATACTGACTAGGAGAACGCCGCAAAACCACTGGATAAACATTGCAGCGGTTGGGAATCTGTTTACCTGACTCAAGCCGCCAATATGAAAAAAACTCTACACTCATCATCCCATTGGCATCTGTATAACAGTCATGTGTCGTGTACAACCGAGGGATATTCCTGAACGGGCCGCTGTGAAAATAAACAGTCTCAAATACTGGGCAGGCATGTCGTTAAAATCACGGCTTAATAATCACTACGTTTTTTTTAACTTGTCAGCTGTGATTGTGTATGTCATTTTTTAGAATCCGTTTCCAAAAGCCTTATAACGACTTACAGTGTATGTATACGAGTGAATTACTGCCGAACTACCCCTGGAGAGAACTGCACTTTGTTTTTTATTAAGTATAATCTGCGTCTAAAAGAATATCTGCCTAAACACTTTTGTCCTAAGTTTGTCATTAAAGTTCGATAACTCAATGACAGAGTGTCGGGTGCATATAAATAACCAAATGTTCGTACTTTCTACCAATCAAGAAACGTCCAAGGAAGTTGTAGATGAGATAGACCTCTTTCTAATCGAACATCCAGAAAGTAGCAATAAATTCATTCGCCAAACAAATTAGACATAAATGTTTAGATCTTTGAATCTATTCTTGGTGTAACGAGAAACCCACAATAGCACAAAGTGGCAATACCACAAAACTAAGGGAACTACGTCGGTTTACAGCCCGTTCTCTCCGGGAAGACGGGTGCGTATCAGTGTAAAATATAATGTAGTATGAAACATGTCGCCATCATTGATAATAGGTAAAAGCTTCATCAGTTGCTGAAATAATCAACAAAGATCTCATCACCGTTAAAGTACAATCCTCGATCGTCACTGGTTTATCAGAGAGAAGTGATCATCAATGTGAACACGTGCAAATGTCTATCTCTTACAATCGTTCAACTGTGATGCAATGTCAGTCTCTGAAGAAGTACGAATATGAATGCAGTACCCCAGCTGTATAAGTTGTTTGTCTGAAGACAAACAACAATATATTGAATAGCAAAAGAGATTTTGGTGACGGCGCGTTCTCTGTCGAGATCTACAAAATGATCACACTATTACCTTCTTACAGAGAGTGATCTCAAAAGCCTTTAGCTAACTCTGATCTCTGTCAGTGAGGTGATGCGCACTGATTGTTTCTTTAATTTAAAAGGAAACGTGAACGGCAATGTAAAAATTACAGAGGTGTCCATCTAACTGATATCTCGATCAAATATATGTATTCCTCATACTCTACCGTGTTCATCTTTACCGAGATGAGCACACGAACACAAATCAAGAAGGCATTAGTAAACAAAGAGTTGCACCGAAATGACTTTCAATATTTCTTAGAGTGATGGAATAATATATATGATTGGATTAAGAATCCAATAGTTTAACAATATTATGGGAATAACAAATTAAATTATTCCATTTACTTTAGAAGAGTATATAGACTATGTTGCAAGGAAAGCGATATTCTTCTCGTTTACTCACTGTGTCCATCGGGATTTACTTTGTATATATTAGCCATTAAAAGCAATATAATTATTGATATATGTTTCCTTTTAATATACATATATATATATATATATATATATATATATATATATATATATATATATATATATATCAGTACACTTTCAGTCAGAAAACGAAAAATATAATGCTTTGCTAGTGTTCGCACCCGCTATTTATTGACAAATATAATTAAAATGTTCATATGAAACCATAGAATGCGATTAGTAATTTAATTAATCTAATACAATTAGTACTATTATCAGATCTGAGCAATACAGAATCTGCTGTTGACTTTTTATTATCGAGTGAATTATTTCTGTCTGAATTAATTACACGTTGATATGGTAGTCTATTTGCTTTCGCGCTTTCCCTCACCGAATCATTTCGCCCATGAGCTTGAAAAGGGACAGTGCTTTACTGGCAAATTTTGCGTAACGGAATGCAATATATTTATTCATATAAAATAAACTAATATTTAAATATCTGGTGTTATTATGAAGTTGATAATGAGTGCTTTAGTGGGCTTTTGTTTGTGTGTTGAGCGAACGGCTGTTAAGGTGGAGCAGATATGCATGGAATCAGAATGCATGTATTGCTCTGTGTCCAGTTATAAAAGTAATGACAATAAAAGGTTTATCAAGAAAAGTATACTTCGATCTCTAAAGGTAAATGTGTTATGAATTCATCAGAATTCCAATTGTTAATTAAATTATTTTGTGTGCCAAACAAACTAAAATTAAAAAAATATATATATATATATATATATATATATCATGCGACAATAAGTAAATAAAAATAAAATCAATAGTTATTTCGTTAAAACAACATATTAAACTTGTCTATTTAAAAAACTTTAACAATTTCTGAAAATAAAAGCAAAATGAATCGTTACATAATTTGACACGTTTAAAATATTTAAACGTTCTGCATATTTGTGATTACTATTGCTCGTTTCATTTTAATCGAATTTATTTTCCGTATTCCAAGGAGTTTTATCTGCCAGCTTTCATATATAAAAACGATTGGATAACATAAGATAAATAAACTAAATTAAGATAACAGCAATTTGAATCAGTATGTATAGTAATTCATTTAACTCTGTATATGTTTGTATCTCTGTGTTTACCCTTCTCTTTCTATACACATACCTCCACTTACACCCATATATATATATATATATATATATATATATATATATATATATATATATATATATACAGGGTGATTCATAAGTCACTTCACTTTGCTATTTAAAATGATTACCATATGAAGCACAAACATACTATGAACTTTTGATAATTGTTCTCTTACTCTCTAATTACTGCTATTTTTAAGGCAATGCAAACGTGATGTTAACAGAAAGCCTCCTTCGCACAACACCATAATCAATCAAATATGCTACAAAGACTCGTAAATTCATTGCAAAAATAAATGGAGCTATGCATGCAGAACAAAGGGGGAAATTTTGAGAATTTGCTGTAATTCAAAGCTCCCATAAATGAATTTGTTGAATAAACTTTCTGTATTGTATTACCGTATTTTTTAACTTTAGAATTTTAAAAATGAATAGCTAAGTGTCTTATGAATCTCTCTCTCTCTCTCTCTCTCTCTCTCTTTCTCTCTCTCTCTCTCTCTCTCTCTATATATATATATATATATTCATATATATATATATATATATATATATATATATACATATATATACCTTGTACCAATGTTGTACTAATTTTTCTGTACAAAAATAAATAAATAAATAAATATATATATATATATATATATACAACACTAGGTAATGTTATCTTTAGAATTTACTGTTAGTAACGATAGTTACGATTGCTAAAATTGCATTCTTATACAACACATCTTTATATATGTGAATATAACCTCAAATATATACATCCACATTGTTTATGAATGCACTTCTGACTACCGAAACTACCGTACATCTGCAGTAATGTCTTAAGCTGAACTCATCAAGAACATTATAATTGTTATAAAGTTAATTCCGAAAGAATACATACGAGAATATATATATATATATATATATATATATATATATATATATATATATATATATATGTATGATATACAAAATATCACAAATATTGACGAAAAAGTTTCATCAGTCTATCATTTTTTTAAAAATTAATAATTAAGGTTTTCAGTAAACGTAATTTATTGCACGAATTTCCCATAATCTGCAATTTACACGGTTGGACTTAGTTTGTGAATATCTATTACTACCGGAGATTTGTAACGTGTCGGTCTGAAACCAAAATAATGTAATTCCTGTACGAATGTACTATGGTATTATCTTGTACAGATTAATTCAGTTTACTATGCTATTTCAGAATGATATATTATTTTGAAATACTCAGTTTACTTTAGTATAATCTGTTGTCATGCGACTAACCTGTCAGATATTACATAATTTTTGAAGCGTAGTGTAGTAGCTGTTCTGCTGTCATAAAACCATCATCCCAGGCATTACCTTCTTCTTTATGTTAGTATTGAGTATGTGTACTGTATGCATGATACCATAATCCAACGTAATACTTCCTCCTCTGATTGTAGTTTACGATCCGTTCTGTTGTCCTTCTTCGCGAAAGTATTTTACTTCACTAAACGACTGTTCATTAGGCCACTCAACATATAAATTATATATATACTAGCAACATCATGCGAACGTAGAGGGAGCATATCAATGCGAGTATACATGAATAAAATCAGATCATTCTTAGCTAACACAAATTATTTTATATATTTCTGCATCATGTATCTTTAGTAAATACATATATACACTGTTTGTGAAATATAAATAAATAAAATATTCACCGAAAATATTCATGGATTAAACGTTAAAATAAACTTACAGATGCTGAATAAAAACATATATTTTTACCTGATAATTATATTCGTATAATTTAGGCCAAACATACTAACACATAAAGCGGCGTTTTTGTTTTTAAAAGGGGGATATTAAAATATAATTAAATTAATGGCGACAATTGATGACACATTAACGGATTCGTGTCCGACCACTAGAGGCATTTTTTATTTATAGATTCTATCTCTCGTTATTTGATAATTGAATTATTTCCAATGTATAGCACAAAAAGAAGGAATTCTCAAATATGTAATTCGACAAGAAAACACATCATTATTTTAGAATATTGTTTTATAATAAAAGTGACAGAATTATGAACAAAGAAACACGTATAAGACGTTCCACGAAAGATGTTTACATTAGGCACACTTTTTAATCCGAGTTTAATTAAAATGTTTACTTGTTGCATTGAGGACTGTCGTTATATATTCATAAAAAATTGTCGAACACTCAGTATATTGTACTCCTGACTCCTTTTGGTTCGTGTCGTTTATACGCTATTTACTCCCGTCCAGTGATACGAAGTTTTTTCGTCTCCATTTGATGTCTCCAATGTGTACACTAGACGAAACCATCAGCATTTGTGCTTACTTTTGTACTGTGGTTCTATAAAATCTCATGCATTTCCTGAGAATATGTTGATTGAACTGATGGAGATTGCCAATAAGTCTGTCTCTTTTAGTTTTGATAATACTATGTTTCTGCAGATCGACGGTGTTTCCTTGGATAGTCAGTTTGGTCCGACGATATCGAATAGTTTTGTTTGATTTTATGAGCGACTAATGTTTGATAATGTTTCTGATCCCTGTTGTTTCGTGCGGTGTATTGATGATAGCTTCGCTTCCTTTCAGTCACGCAATGTAGCCTTATCCCTTTTAAACATTTAACTTCCCTCCATCATTCATTACAATTCACAATGGAGAAAGAAAATGATAATATGTTGTCATTCCCTGGTCTCCTCGTTGAACGTACTCCTTCTTTTTCATTACTTGTATATATATAGAAAGCCTAGGTTCACAGAAATGCACCTTAGTTGAGACCCGTTAGCCACTTAGAAAGAGGGATCTTATTAAAACCTTAACCCATCCTACATTGATGATTATTTTTATACCGTAATTAATATCGTGAACATGTCGTCTCACACATAACCCGACGTAAAGTCGAGAAATTTAATGAAGCAAAGTGTGTTAGCCTTCTTAGGTGTCCAATATATATAAAGCTTCTATTGTTGAGCTCCAGTAGCCAACCGTGAGCTGATAAGATTAACACTGTATAATGCCGCTCACATGCACACCCTCCTTTCGATTCGTTCTTCGTTTCCATCTTTTCGCAAAGATACCATGCCTACCACTGATAAAAGTTTTATGGTTTATCGTTTTCAATATAAGTGCAATGTACTATGTTGGTATGACTATGCAGCGATTGGAAGTTGGAATCTCACAACATGTGCTAAGTTATGTTCGTCGAAAGTTTACAATATTCTAAGGCAACTTTGCAATCTTCTTTCCTTTAAACTTCAAAATCATATGTTACTGCATCTCGAATAGTCTATTGTCTATCTTAAGTTCAACTGCCATTTTCATAATGGGTTTGGTTTAATAATTTAAATTGTGGGATCAGAGAGCTTTAATTACATATTTGGTACTTTTTCTTGATTTCTAAAATTTAAGGCTTCCTTTTAATTGTGTTTATCTTAGTCATTCAATTTGTTATACTTTTCATATATATATACACACACACATATATATACACACACCATCAGACGTATTTATATTTTTAAATAGAAAGTAAACTTGGATTTTGCTAAGCAACGCCTTTAACATTCGAGACTTACTTTTTTATGAATCCTAATTGATGTCTAATATCTATAACCAAATCTTCATCAAAATAACACGCGTGCATAATTTTACTAACGGTTAACCCCCTATATATTAATGTGTACCCTTTGTCTGAAACTTCATTTAATTATCTTTTCTTATACTTAAGCTTATAAAGTGCTCGTAGTTATTACGGAAGATACCTCACATAAACACACACACACACACCCACACACACACATACATACATACATATATGTATATGTGTATATATATTATTTTTAAATACAGATTTTAATCAGACATGGACCAGTGGTTTCTGACAAAGAAAAGAGTTTAAATCCCAAATTCCGTCTTCGTCAGCATAGTCTGAAATAGTAAAAAAATGGAATTTCTTCAAAAAACATTTTTAACCGTAATGAAACGCTATGCACGTAGAATTTGAAATGAAGAGGTGGTGAGACGCTTAAATCTGAAAAATACCCGTTAAGTAAGAGATTCTATATTTAGAAGTGAGGAACAAGAGAGAAAGAAAGAAAAGAGAGAAAGAAAGAAGAGAAATTAAAATAAAATTAAAATTAAAATTAAAATTAATAATAATAAAAAAATTATTTATATATAAAACATGGTTAAAGGTACGTAACTCTAATTAATTAAAATATCTAAAATATGGGAGGTAACTATTTATTATTATATAATATATATATATATATATATAAATATATATATATATATATATATATATATGTATATACATTTCACGATGGTTTCAATTAATAAATATCAAATTAAAATAAAAATATAAATATAAATAAATATATAAATAAAAAATCAATATATAAATACTAAACCAATATATATAATTAAATATCAATATATAAATAAAAAAATCAATATATAAATAAAAAACAATATATAAATAAAAAAATCAATATATGAATAAAAATCAATATATAAATAAATAAAAATTCGAAAAATAAGAAAAATAAAATTTAAAGAAGAAATAGGAAAACATGGAGAAAAGAAAAAAGAACTGTGATCAGGTTCGTAGAACGAGAAGTCTGCAGTTGAAGTGTCTGAAAAATGTCTGAAAAATGTATGTAGGGCTCTGGGTATGCTTAAGTCACTCGATCCATCCAATGAATAAGGAGTGCTTGTTTACGATGTATACAGGCCTTAAATACCTCATCGCGCACATTTAGACATCTGGTGTTTGGGTTCATGATGGCCTTAAAAATATGGAATTTCTCAGCATTACACAAATGGCAAACTTTAAATATAGGTGAATAAATGGGTTTTCTCTCTATGATTTTCCAATTCATAGAAAAGGGAGTTCCTTCTTCTTTTAGTTCCCAAATTCGTTTAGCCAAAGATGTGTTTGCGCGATCTTTGTTTCTAAAGGAATATAGGTGTGAATAATACCTTTGTTCAAAGTAACCTTGTGTCATGCCGTAGTATACACTTGTACTGTTATCAGTTTGACTCGTAACCACAGCTTTGTATACAACTGAGTCAACTTTACAATTTCCCTCGAGGGGGCAAGATTTTTTATTTTGGCATGAGCATCCCGTGTCGACTGCCGTGCTTTGTTCTCTGGTGATGTAACTCCTTATAGGCCGCATGGTTTAGTAGCTGACCTTGATGGTGTTTTTATTGAAACACTTATGTAAACTGTGTGTTGGAAGGAAATGTTTGCTTAATAATGAGAGAAAAATATGACCTACTCTTGATTTTGTTCTGCTGGAGTAGGGCGGCGAAAACCAGATTATCGATCTCCTCCTTTTGCGGCTGTTGTTCTGTGGAATTTTCTGGTTTGGGATGTATGAGGTTCCATCGTGGAACCCGCTGTCGCGGAGGGCTTTATTATAATATGGAGCGGCCTGTGTGACAACTTCATAATTGGAGATGTTTGAAATTCTTAGGCTAATATTTTTAGTTAGGTTTTTGAGGATTGATAGTGGATGGCATGAGTTTTTGTGGATATATTGAAGTGATTCATTCGGTTTATGGTAGGGTTTGTGAGTATTATTTGTGAGGTTAAGAGTAGAATCGAGGAAATCTATTTGGTTTAAATTAGTAGTGATAGTGATTTTTAAGCCTAAACCTTTGCAATTGGAAAATCATAGAGAGAAAACCCATTTATTCACCTATATTTAAAGTTTGCCATTTGTGTAATGCTGAGAAATTCCATATTTTTAAGGCCATCATGAACCCAAACACCAGATGTCTAAATGTGCGCGATGAAGTATTTAAGGGATGTATACATCGTAAACAAGCACTCCTTATTTATTGGATGGATCGAGTGACTTAAGAATACCCAGAGCCCTACATACATTTTTCAGACACTCATATACTTCAACTGCAGACTTCTCGTTCTACGAACCTGATCACAGTTCTTTTTTCTTTTCTCCATTTTTTCCTCTTTCTTCTTTAAATTTTATTTTTCTTATTTTTCGAATTTTTATTTATTTATATATTGATTTTTATTTATATATTGATTTTTTATTTATATATTGTTTTTTTTATTTATATATTGATTTTTTTATTTATATATCGATTTTTTATTTATATATTGATTTTTTTATTTATATATTGATTTTTTTATTTATATATTGATATTTAATTATATATTAATTTTTTATTTATATATTGATTTTTTATTTATATATTTATATTTATATTTTTATTTTAATTTGATATTTATTAATTGAAAACATCGTGAAATGTATAACATATATATATATATTATATAATAATAAATAGTTACCTCCCCTTTTTTAGACATTTTAAATAATTAGAGTTACGTACCTTTAACCATGTTTTATATATAAATATTTTTTTATTATCATTAATTTTAATTTTAATTTTAATTTTATTTTATTTTCTCTTCTTTCTTTCTCTCTTTTCTTTCTTTTTCTCTTGTTCCTCACTTCTAAATATAGAATCTCTTACTAACGGCTATTTTTCTGATTTAAGCGTCTCACCACCTTTTCATTTCAAATTCTTTGTGCATAGCGTTTCATAACGGTTAAAAATGTTTTTTGAAGAAATTCCATCATTTTATTATTTCAGACTATGCTGACGAAGACGGAATTGGGGATGTAAACCCTTTTTCTTGTTAGTAACCACTGGTCCATGTCTGATTAAAATCTGTATTTAACAATAAACAATAATACGCTCTTAATTTAATTTAATTGAGCACTCTGCTGGTATTTTCCTTTTATTCTTTTTTTAGTATACCTTTATACTCTCTCTCTCTCCCTTTCTCTCTCTCTCTCTCTCTCTCTCTCTATATATATATATATATATATATATATATGTATATGTTTGGATTTTTCACTTGGAAAATAGACTATTCAGTGAACACTGGGATTAGTTCAATAAATATAAGCTCGATGATAATCGATTACAGGGTACAGAGCATTTATATGTGATTTTTTGAAAGCTTTTTTTAATTTATATTTTTTTATCTTTTCATTTTTTTGTTCTTCCCTTCTTAAGTGACTACAATTAAAGTAACACCACATTAGGTATTGCCGGTTGTTGTAATTCTTATTCAAGGTACTTAATTTCCCTGATAGTCTGCCAAGCAAGTACTTGCTTGGTAGTGAAACACGTGTAGGTCAAAAACTCTTTTATTATTAAAAATCATAAATAAACAATTTTTGAATGAAAACTCTTTCGTGGTGTTGTTTAGACTCGTGAACGGTATGCTTCGGTAAGATTTCAAAAAATCACACACAAACACACACACACACATATATATATATATATATATATATATATATATATATATATATATATATATATATATATATATATATATGAAATTATATGCACACTCACGTTTACATATGCATATATATATATATATATATATATATATATATATATATATGAACTTATATGCACACTTACGTTTACATATGCATATATATATATATATATATATATATATATATATATATATGACAATATGTCAAAATTCGGTAGTGCTAATAGCTAATTATGGCAGAACATAACGTACATTATAATTAAGAAAGCTACAAAAAGCCACATGCAACTAAATATTTCCATTCAACTTTTGCAACTTAGCTTCCGGGCGATTTACATTAACATGTGTTTGGTGTTTTACTATTTGGCAACTAGAAGACATCATCATGTTCTAAACGTAAGTAGGTAAATACATACAATAGTTATGGGAATTATATATATATACATCAAATGTATATATATATATATATATATATATATATATATATATATATAAATAGAAACTTAAATATGATTCACAATCGTCTCTGAAATGATTGTACGCTAGATCATTGTTTGCACTGCATTTTAATATATGTAAGAAATGTTATAACTCTTTTAATTTATTTATGTATCACTATCAATTCCATATATATATATATAGTAGTCAGTTATGAAACTATATTTATGTCAATTGAGCTACACAGAGGCTTCAGCGTTTCATCCCTGGGTGAATCTTCAAGCTAAAGTTTTAGCCTGAAGATTCTCCCGGGGATGACACGCGGGATCCTCTGTGTAGCTTAATTGCTATAAATATATTTTCATAACTTACTATCTAGCTCTACTTTATTATCGAGCACTGTTGAAGTAAATACTGAAAATGGACACATAAAAACTATATCTCCTTATAAAATGTTATGTGTATACTAAAGATAGGAATATATATATATATATATATATATATATAAACAATAACAAATAGATGTATATATATATATATATTTGTTATTGTTTATTTATCTATGGACGTATACGTTACGTCTCTTTTCAATCAAGACTCATCAGCATAGATGTACGACTATTCACCACCGGTCACACGATTCGAAACCCTGGATTACAAGTATTTTTCAACCCCAATCTAACGTCGCTAACCGATAGGCCAGTTCTGAACAGCTTATAAACAATGATAATTTGAACACTTTTAAAGGCGGCGAGACGTACAGGCATTTAACTTCTATAAGTGAAGGAATGATGCATATAAAGCAAGTGACGTCACGCTGTGTTATTACTACCATTTACAGTGCTCTACTTTTTAACGAGGAGCTTCAAATATATATATATATACATATGTGTGGGTGGGTGTGGGTGTGGGGGTGGGGGTTGATGTATGACGCGTTGAGGCAATTCTTTTCCCTTAATGTTTTATTATTTTATTTCCCTATTATTTTATTTCCCTATTTTTGTTTCAAGTCCTTCTTCCTCGATTTCTCGCACTTCTGATCGCATTCTTATATTCGGCACAATTCCTTGAACTTATCGACACCGTCTGGAATCGCAACACAACCAGGAAGCATCAAATCTCTTCCTTTCCTTGTATCTGTACTCTCATTTTGATCACACCCTTTTCATCCTAATCATTCACTAAGCAGTCTTTATGAAATGAATAGAATCTCTAAACCAAGCGGATCTGATCATTTACTTGGCCTCGTCTTCATTATCAGTGAACCAAAATCAATAATCTATGATGAAGCGCGTAATTGCCGGACCGACATTCAAGAAGCAGGTAGATGGTTCTGTTTAATTTTCTCGTTCCAATATACGATTAATGTAGAATGTCAAAACGAATTGAGCACTGAATGTTCATCATCATTTCACGTTACCCCTGGGTGAACTGCGGCAGAGATTGGCAAATAGACGATGACACATGAGATATATTATTATACTATAAGGAGATTATCATCCACATCTCTCTATCGCTTTTATGGGAATACGTTTTCTATGACAAAAGCATTATATATCAATTAATATATAAGGTTTTCTTTCTCAGTGCATTTATATACTTATATGTATATAGTAAACTCTGAAAATAGTTGTATGGCAATCAGGCAGCACAGAGGTGTCCGCGTTTACAATTTTACTAAGCTCTTGAAGTAAATACTGAAATTTTATATGTAATATAGTATATCTTTTTTTTAAAACATAGTTCACCTCGAACAGGGCAGGCCGGTACTATAGATGTATAGGGTCTGCTGAGAAAAAAAGGTAAAAGTTTGGGCAGGTCAACCTAAATTGGGAGCTGCGCAGCGAGATGTCTGTTTACATTAGTTTTAAAGTTCTGCATATCAATACTGTCAGAAAAACCGGGAGCAGGGAGGGAGTTCCAGAGTCCACCACCACAGGGAAATAAGCTTTTGGAGTAGACAACTCTTCGGAATCTGGGGACCTCCACAGTGAATGGAGGTGATTTGGAAGTTTGTCGGGTTGGTCTAGTGAATTTACGTCGTGGGGGTACCAGAGCAGCAAGCTCACCAGAGCACAATCCATTGAAGTAGTTGTAAAACAGGCACAAGGAAGCAACATTGCGGCGATGGGACAGCGGCTGGAGCTTGGTGGATAGAGAGGGGCCTATAAAGTTGGCGACTCTTTTTTGGACCTTGTCTAAGAGGGAGAGACTAGTGGATGATGCCCCAACACAGATGTAGCAACAATACTTAATGCTTGGGCGGATGGTGGCTTTGTAAACATATAAGATAATGTCAAGTGTGAGAAGTTTACTAGCACGGTAGAGGGAGCCTTCTTCTTTGCAGCAGCCCTGGCAATGTTTTTAATGTGTATATTCCAATTCATGTTATCTAGTTAATTTACGTCGTGGGGTACCAGAGCAGCAAACCAATAAGAGTACAATCAATTCAAGTACTTGTAAAACAGACACAATGAGTCCAAGCTTATATATTCGTCTAAGAATGTGGGTTTTTTATATACACTGGTTACAAAGCATTCAGCAGTTCTTTAAACCAACACGTCCAAGAATGCTACCAAGTAATTCCTTTCTCCCTCCATTGTAAACGCAAGTGCCGGATGAAGGAAATTTATCTGCCGAAGAAAATCATTTACCTATATGTGGGATTTGAATGTGGCAAAAGTGTCATCTACATAACGAAAATAACAAAGAGGCTTCAGCAACTGTTGGAACAAAAACTGTTCCTAGAACATATGTGTATATATATATATATATATATATATATATATATATATATATATATATATAGTTACAAATGTACGGAGATCTATCGAGATTAAGAATAGGAAACTGCGAAAGACATCGGTAGTATGTATACATATATATATATATATATATATATATATATATATATATATATATATATATATATAGGGTTCATCTCCACATATTTGTACATGACGAGATTCTATGAACAATTCCAGCAGCCAGGTTGGACTTTGTGGGGTCATGTCTATTTTTAGCCTACACGACTGAGAGGAAGAAGAGTGGGCGAGGGAGAAGAAAAAGGAATTTAACTGCCCGCGATGAAGGATGAGTCACCGGGTTAAGACGGACACACTTTGAGGACACCTCCACGAGAGGACAGTCGTACGATAGAGAGGAGTGAGTGAACAGCCGTCGACAATCAAAGATGTGCGACTACAGTGTCGCAAGAAAGGCAGGGCCCTTTGGAAATGGGATTATAACCCCGTGCGAAGACATCCGAAAGACGGAGAGATGCCTCTTTTGAGATATTGTCAAATACCCATACGAAAGCCGGGAGAAATACAGAATACAGAATGAACGAGCCGGAATTGCTTTCCCGAAGAAAATGCGTGAACCTCAGTGAGAGATAAGACCCGCTGTTGTGAAATCCTTGAAATACACGGTAACGAAAATGAAAACGACATTTGCAGAGAAGCGCGACTGCCAGAAATACCGCTTCTCAAATGAACATTAAATTCACCCGTGAGTTAAAAATTGTTGATACCTCTTCTCGGACATTGGCCCCCAAAGCTACCTTATACATGTATACTTTTATGTGAAAGATGAATCATGTTGCTATAGGAATATAATAGACAAGTTCCCCCCCCCCCACTTTTATTAATAGACTTTTGTTTTCATGCTTTCTTTTGTTTTGTTTTTATAGATATATATACCCCTTTTAGTATATTGTTTTTATTAAATAAATGAGTATAAATTTAACCCTAATGTTTTGTCGTTCTTCGCATTTTCTGTTTTGTTTCCTGACGCGATATCTTATATTGGAGAAATCCCCATCCCATACCATTTAAAACGTTTTATTTGAACCCTGGGATATTACGAGCCACCCCGGACGCCTTTTTTTGTTTTCTTTTTTATCATTGTCACGTATTGTCATTCGGTGGTCTCGACCGGCGGCATTTGTGACAATATATATATATATATATATATATATATATATATATATATATATATATATATATATATATATATATATATATAATTTATTTAAATACTGTATATTACATATGTCAGAAATGTACCGCGGTTTCATCTAAAAGGGTAGATTTAGACATATTTAGTAAATCTCTGTGCCCGGTGGAATCGTCGGCATGCTGAAATTATTGTAGTCACGCTCCGATGGTTAATGGCGTCAAAAATGACAGAACACGGTGTATCTCTGAGGGGGTCCTCGTAAAAAAAAACCGTGTGGGACAGTGATTAATTAAGATTTAAGTGGGTTCGATGTTAGTTCGTGTTTGAAAAACCATGTTATTCCCTCGAAAGGTGTATTTATGTATTCATGTATCTGTTCGATTATGGATTTGATACAGATAATCACACAATCCATACTAAACCTAATCCCATCCACCACAGCTTATACATATATCTGTAGATTCCCCATCCCCCTGTGACCCTCCTATCACGCTAAATACATGAACCCCCTTTAAACACCCAGGAATACAGACACCCCACAGAACGAAAGGAATTATTGATCCCCCCCACGCTTCATACAGACCACATAAGAGATTCTCAAACGACCTACCCACCCCTGTATAAGTGAAGATGTGTGCGCGTGCGTGCGTGTGTGTATATATGTGCGTGTGTATGTACACATACCTGTGCGAGGATGCGCATTATTATGCATAGGTGCATATTATTAATAAATATAAAATATAAAATAACATTAATAAAATAAATGAAAGATTAAAGTAATAATAAAACAAAAACACAAAGAATCAATACTTAAAAAAGTCATAATCCCCTGTGCATGTGAATGTAGATGTGTGTGCGTGCGTGCATACGTATATGCGTGCGGATTTGTATGTGAATATGTATGTGCATCCGACGATTTCAGATTTACTAAAGATGTCTAAATCTACCCTTTTGGTTGGAACCGCGGTAAATATCTGAAATATGTAAAATACAGTATTTACATAAATTATATGAGCTCTCTTATATTATCGAGCACTTTTTTGATTTATTTTCATATACAACCTGACAATATATATATATATATATATATATATATATATATATATATATATATATATATATATATATATATACAAGGTAAAGTAAACATCCACAGGATTACAATCTAAATAATTTCAACTGGGTTTAAAATAAAGAGTGATCAATATCAAATAAAGCTTTTATATTTACTTATTATGTTTTTTATTTATACAGACATATGCATAATCTACGACACTGACATTTTTATTCCAAATAAGACCCAAGGGAAGGATCATATTTTCACTGATGAACGGTTTAGCGATACCATCGACATGCCGGTGTCGCAGATCATGTACATGTCTGTATAAATAATAATAATATATATATATATATATATATATATATATATATATATATATATATATATATATATATATATATACGTGCTCGTGCGTTCTCCTCATGGCGTAGTCATTCAAGAAGCTTCGCCGTTGCAAAACCTACGGATTTTTCTGAATAATATCATGAAAGCAAAGATTTTAAAAAATGTTACTACTTACTAATGAATACAGTTTACAGTAGAAACTAAGTTGAATTCATATAAATAAATATTTATTTTTAAAAAATCTGTAAAAGAGAAACAATTTCTGATCAATACACGCGGCTCGCACGCTCTTCTTATGGCTAATCCATTTTTCTTAAATAGTCGTTGCAAAACCTACGAGTTTTCTGGTGGCAAAATGTCACGAAAACAAGAAAGCAAAACCTTAAAACGTGTTACAATCAAAACTCGGTTGAGTTTAAATAAATAAATATTAAAAAAAAAAAATTGATTCGTTGCCTGAGTTTCAAAATACTTTTATACATTTGAACATCGATGGAAAACACAATGCATATGTATTCAACATTTATAATATAATACAATCCAAATAATAATATTTTGTTGATACGGTTCACCAGAAATACTAACCACAGAAACAAGTACACTGCTAACAATAAGAATCAATTAATTATTCCGTGGTTATAATAACAGTGGTAGTATTCTAACACAAATATACGGCCGTTCTATAGTATCTGAACTTACTCCTCTTATACCATACAAATTAACAAAAACACTTAATGTACTGATCACACCCATTTTACAAAGTAAATGTAGTGTGAAGTTTACCGTGGAAATCAAACATATACTTAAAGCCAAAAGCCCAAACAAGAAAATCACAGCTTCACTTGACGTTGACACCCGATTTACCAACGTCACAGTATAGGAAACAATGATATTACTGTTCATAACATATACAAAAACGCATGCATCCTAACACTTATAATTAACTCGATCATAGTTTAGGAGTCAGTTATTAACTGCAGTTAACTTCTATATCTTTAAAAGTAATATTTATACTGAAACTGACGGTGCTTCGGCGATTTTATATGATCAATCTTGATATTAAAATAGTTATTCTAATTAGAAAAGCCTTTATATGTGTACGTTGCGTTGAATATACCCTTATATTTGAGTAAAATTACAATTAATGAAAAAAATTTAAAAATATTTTTAAAAATAACTCCACATAAATGTACTTTCTAACTAATAATTTATTACACGATTCCGTTTTTGAGGTGCTTACTTTCACTAACACCAATATATTCTACAATACTCTCTGTTATTAAAAGTCTATTAGCATGAAGGCTGACATTAAAAATTCTGAAAGTGAATGACTTCATTGATATGAAATATTTATGATAGCGATTCTATGAAACTGTGAGAGCCTAGTCTCCTCTACCAGATGTATATTCTTTTAGAAATAAAAGTTTTCTGAAGGAGACATAAAATTGGAGCAATGCTGTGCTGTTCGGGGAAAGAATTTTATCAATTCTGGGACGAGTAATCTCCTAGTATATATTGATTATATATATATATATATATATATATATATATATATATATATATATACATATATATATATATGTAGTAAGCAATGAAAATATATATGACAACCATTGCTTACTACCTAGCTCTACTTACGTATCGAGCACTGTTGAAGTAAATACTGAAAACTGACACATAAAAAATTATATCTCCTTATAATATTTTATGTGGATACATGAAGTACTAATATATATGTATATATATAAATATATATATGTGTGTGTGTGTGTGTGTGCGTGCATGTGTGCGTGTTCCTGTGTATGAGTGTCTGTGCGTGCTAGAATATCTGATAAATCCCACATCAACGTGAACAATGTATCAATACTGAATGTAATTAACTTAAAACGTAGGGCACTCTTTAATGCGAGACGAAAGAACAAATAAACTAATTAAAAAGCCGAAATATATATTTACGCGAAGGAAGCACACACACGACTTCAAAAAAATGTCAGCAAATATATCCGACAAAGGCAGACATACCCAAATTAATAAAATTATAAAAGAAAATAAACGTAAAATAAATATAAAGGGATTATTCACAAACAATGGCAGACAAATTTCCGAAAGGACAATTAAATAATTCAATAAAAATCAATATAATACTTTCGTGTATTTATGCAGTTATACATCAAACTAATTTGTTAGCCTTGCCAATACTTATGCATACACCAAAGCCATGGATATTGCAACTCAGCACGTAAGAAAGCAATTGCAGAATAAAAAAATAATTAAACATAACGAAAATATATTTTATAGAAAAATCCTGAAATCTGAGAGAAGATTAATACAAAATGCTATATATTGTGATCATATAAGAGCTCGGAAATATATGGAATGAAATGCCAACACATACTACTAGTATTATCGATCGAAGTATAAATAATATATTTATATATATATATATATATACATATATATATATATATATATATATAAATATATATATATATATATATATATATATATATATATATTTATATATTTATATATACATATATATATATAGTAAGCTATGAAAATATATTTACGTATCGAGCACTTTTGAAGTAAACACTGAAAATGGATACATACAAAATTATATCTCCTCATAAAGGTTTATGTGGATACATGAAATACTAATATATATACATATATATATATATATATATATATATATATATAAATATATATATATATACATATATATATATATATATGTATATATATATATATATATATATATATATATATATATATATATATATATATATATGTATATATATATATATATATATATATGGATTTCATTACTGATGTACAGTCCCAATGAATCTGAACATGTTTACCATCTAACCGTGGTGTTATTATTATATTAATAAGACGTTGAACATTCTGCTGTGATGATTAAACTTCCTCACCGAATCCTTCAACATGCTTTATAGTTTTTACACCAACATAGTTTAAAACATTCAATGAAACTGTAACACGTTGATCTATATACAGACACCAGCTATGGGCAGACAAGTATGGGCTGCCTTGACGTGCGACATTGTAAATTCACCCGAAGCCCGCTAAACACATCTCAAATAAAAAATGCCAACTATCATGTCATACCTGGGACCAATAAAAAACTTACTTATATGTTAAACGGTGTGTTGATAATATAACTGACAACATAAAGATAATTTGGTTTGAAAGTACTCATTTCGCGAGATTAAAAATCATAAGTCCTTTTGATTTTTACTAATGGGTCGCCATTCGAGGATAAGGTTTTGAGAGATCTGTAGTTGGACGAGGATCGCTCTACGAAAGGACAGGACACAATGGCTGGGATGCACAGAATATTTCCTGATAAAAATTGATCATCCAAAAAGACAGCTCGACAATTATGTGTTTATATATTAGATTTGAAGACGACAATGCTGTAGTCGGTTCGTATGCAGACTCGTGGTATCTTGTTCGACAGATTGGAACGTCGAGGAATTACACTTTGTTCATGGAAATTATTTTAAGATTTTGATAAAGATAGATAGAAAAGAAAAGTTATTTGCTGTGCCTATAGCTAGACGAGTATTTGCTGTAAATGTTTTACAGGGGGTGGCCAGGGATTTGACCTCAGTCGAGCACTCACTATGACTCTAACAATATAGTAAAGATGAGCTAGGAACATGTTTTCAGTATGAAAGAAACTCTAGAGAGAAAAAGGGATGACCCCCTCCCATTAGATCGACAGAGGGAATAATTCTATAACAGCAGTACGTTATCTAAGGGCGTATTTAGCTCTTCTAAATGTAGCGGATTGCCTCAGGGGTGAGGTACTTTATGATCAAACCCTATATATTTGTTTTAATTAAACTGAAAATAATACAATCGTCATTTGGTATTTTCCCATAAAATATTTTTAAAATATATATATCAAGAAATTAAAGGTTCGAGGTGTATTTTATTTTGTATTAGTACTATACATCTTAGTTTATTTTTGATTAGTACTATACATCTTAGTTTATTTTTGATTAGTACTATACATCTTAGTTTATTTTTGATTAGTACTATACATCTTAGTTTATTTTTGATTAGTACTATACATCTTAGTTTATTTTTGATTAGTACTATACATCTTAGTTTATTTTTGATTAGTACTATACATCTTAGTTTATTTTTGATTAGTACTATACATCTTAGTTTATTTTTGATAAGTACTATACATCTTAGTTTATTTTTGATTAGTACTATACATCTTAGTTTATTTTTGATTAGTACTATACATCTTAGTTTATTTTTGATTAGTACTATACATCTTAGTTTATTTTTGATTAGTACTATACATCTTAGTTTATTTTTGATTAGTACTATACATCTTAGTTTATTTTTGATTAGTACTATACATCTTAGTTTATTTTTGATTAGTACTATACATCTTAGTTTATTTTTGATAAGTACTATACATCTTAGTTTATTTTTGATTAGTACTATACATCTTAGTTTATTTTTGATTAGTACTATACATCTTAGTTTATTTTTGATTAGTACTATACATCTTAGTTTATTTTTGATAAGTACTATACATCTTAGTTTATTTTTGATTAGTACTATACATCTTAGTTTATTTTTGATTAGTACTATACATCTTAGTTTATTTTTGATTAGTACTATACATCTTAGTTTATTTTTGATTAGTACTATACATCTTAGTTTATTTTTGATTAGTACTATACATCTTAATTTATTTTTGATTAGTACTATACATCTTAGTTTATTTTTGATTAGTACTATACATCTTAGTTTATTTTTGATTAGTACTATACATCTTAGTTTATTTTTGATTAGTACTATACATCTTTGCAAAAATGAGTTTCGGCGTAGTTTAACTGAGTATCTACAAATCGATTTACTTGGTTATGAGTCTTGAAGTGTATTGTGCAATGAAGATAAGAAGTACAGACTAATATCAATTTTGCTTCTCATTTTAAATGGTCACGGCCATTGCAAAATCATTATCCTTTGATATTCAGCTTTATTTTTATTTGAACCGCTTTTAATGTTTGAATTTTATATAGGAGATATTAAACGGCTATATGTAGCCGAACCATATCTGGTAATATCATATTGAAAGTGTGCTTATCCAGATAATGCATTACACATGTACACATTTCATTTATAAGTTTAAATGTGAAAATATCCAGCAGGTGATCAACTTGTGTTTACGATTTAAAAACCTTACCCAGAAAACATGAACTGTGCCTGTTAATATACACGTATATGCCAACAATTGAATAGTAGTTTTTTTGTAATAGAACATGCTACCATATTGTCAATTGATTGGAGTATTTTCACATGCATGTAATAGAATGGCTACTAGTAAAATAGTAGAACATGCGAAATGGCTTATTATTGGTAAGCCAATATCGTTAGTCTCATCTGTGAAAATACCCAATAACTGAACTCACAATGTAAGTTATATACAGTGTATGCGCTTGAGACAGAAAGACATACATACATACACACAGAATGCCGGAAATTGGCCACCGATTGGAAACAGGAGCGATACAAATACAAAAAAAAACATTTTCCAAAATCGATATCATCTATGGGTCCAACACACATTCAATTGAAAGTTCAACCACCCCAAAATAGCACAAGTAGAAATATTCAACCTATATGTTCACTTCTAAAAAGAAGCATAATGTTTTGTATTTATTACTGTACACATACTTGTTCAAATAAATATTCGTTATTATTTACATCAAGTCTTTCTTGTGTTGGGGTTGCCGACACATTGCTCACTTATAAAGGTCTACAGCTAAGTTACCATGTCATCAATTTTTTCCGGCTATTCTAAAAACAGCGTGTGATATAAATGATTGACGAACCAACCATGTAAGCGTGGCATATACACATTACAAATCAATACTATTCAGGAATACATTAATGCTTGATTTACTCGTCGCTTAAATTGTTGCTAATATAGCTACATCTGTTCAATTGATTATATAAAACGAATCATTTCCGATATCTATTATATTTCGCCATTAAATAACTAAAACAAAAGTTATAAATCATAATATATGTGATGTCATTAACTCTTTAATCATAATTAGTGATAGATCTAACGAGGCAGAATTGTTCGTTCTGGGACTTACGTGCCTTAGTTGAAATGTAATTAACGAAATGTTTTTTGTTTGTGTTTCAAATATGTGATTAGTTACAAGTCTGTTTCCTTGTTTCCTTCCAAAAATAATTCTAATCTATGTCATCTAATTTCCCGGGAAATTGATCACGTATTGTTCAACAGATGAATTAATGGGGGAATGCCTACATTTTCTATTACAACAAACACAATGTAATTGATAATCGGCAAAGTGAAAACCGACAGTGATTTAAAAATGTGACTGACGAAAAATATACGAACATAAAATACTATCTTGATGGTCATCTTATTAATGTTTTCGATGGAATAAGAGGACGAAATCGATTTATATAAAAAGGATCTGAACCCCGTCGCCACACATAGCCAACTCATTTAATACGCAAATTGATAAAACTTAAAATAGAAGAGAAATGACTTAAAAGGTACCCGGAAATATATTGCAAATTTCAGGATGATCAATTTAATTATAAAATTAGGATGAAAATATCCATGGGTAATGTGTGCCGCCGACAGACACCAAGTATAATTCTATACCTTTGTATCGAACTAAACTGTGATGATAATTATAGCATTAGGTCTCCATGTTTCATCATACGTGTAGCAGTGCTAGAAATAAAAGACCACTTTTTTTAAAAATCAACCTTTGCATAGACGGAAACTTAGTGATTATGGATAAAAGAAGGTATCGTCTCGTATATATATATATATATATATATATATATATATATATATATATATATATATAGTAAGCTATGTAAATATATTTTTGGAAATTAAGATACACAGAGGCTCCCGCGGTTCATCCCCGGGGGTAATCTTCAGGCTAAAATGCCGCCATAAATATATTTTCAAAGCTTACTACCTAGCTCTACTAACGTATCGAACACCGTTGATGTAAATACTGAAAATTGATACATAAAAAAGTATATCTCATCATAAAATGTTATGTGGATACATGAAATAGTAATATATATATATATATATATATATATATATATATATATATATATATATATATATGTATATATATATATATATATATATGTATATATATATATATATATATATATATATACATGGGAGCTATACCGTTTATACTATGACGCCTCTTATTTCCATGTAGAGGCATACATGTATATACATATAGCGGTTATTTATTACGTTAACTTTGCCAAAACCTTTGATTCAGTGAACCATACCTTCTGTTCTACAAGCTCCACGCCTGTGATTTTCAATCACATGTCGCAAGATGGATCGACACCTTCCTCGCTGTTTGTACCTTTCGAGTTAAGGTCAAACGTTCTTTTCCTGGTATTTCTTATGCGGTTAGTGACGATACTTGATCCCTTGCTATTGTTGCATAATCTTTGATTTCTCGTACTTCTCTGCCTCGTCGTGTGGAGGGCTGTGTCGTCTCGATGTCGTCTGCTGTGTCTGCAACAAAACATTGATGACCGATTCAGGAGGCAAATACACTTTTACATTTTGATTTGTTTATCTAATTCCTTTAATCATTTGAAGACTACATAGAGAAATCGTCCGTTCGGCTTGTTTCCAAAACTCAGACTGGCAAACTCCGTTTCCCACATAAAAGCCCGTGACGTTCAGAACCCCTATGGGAAGGTGCACCTTGACTCTTGACCTGAGGTCTCGTCAACGTGGCGGCCCTGTCAACGTCTGTGAGCTCCGACTGTGAGAACCAGTTTATTTTGCACTCGACTGTACGGGTCCGCTCGCACTAAATCGTGCAAGCAAACCCAAACGATATCCCACACATACGTCAGGCCTCACAAAGCCATTAGCTAACCCTATCAGAGAGCATATTTCAGTTGCTTCCTTTTGCCTCTGACCCCAAAATAATTTCTCCCAATTATGTCTTCCAAGATCTCCGTAGATTCCTCCATCAAGTCTTGAAATGATCATATCTATGTCATTTATCTATCAATGTTAACAAATGCAACCCCCGTCCAGTCGTTTCTTTTACTTAAAATGCCACTTGATTTCAAATTTGTTTGTTTTTATGCTGAACTAGACAACTCAGTTACAAAATTCGGGGGTTGTGATTGATTCCTCGTTTACTCCCACTGGCCAATTCATTTAGGCGACAGATAAGGCTAGCAGTGTTCTCTTTCTCACTTACTGCTCCTTGCCACGGTGACTACTGTCAAGTTCCTATTGTTGTACATATCTTTTGATGAAGCCCTTCTGGAATATGAAATCCAAGCTTCATCCCCCTATTTCGATCGGGATATTCAGCACTTAAGCGGGGTAAGAGACTTGCGACGCCGATAGCTCGTGGACTCTGCACACAGTCTTATAAACAACTATTGGAGGCCCTCAACCTCTATTCGCTGGAGCATAGACGGCTGTACTGAGACCTAATTCGCGACTTTAACATCATGCCTGGAAACTAACAGTTGTCTTGTTACGTTTTCGTCATACCGGCTTTGCAGAGAAGGCTTCGTGAAAACGCAGATATAGTGTACCTGAGACGAGTTCGTCAACATCGTCTAAAAGAAGTTCTCTTAGCTGCACCGTAGAACAGGTTGCCAAATTAATCGGGCAGCCTACAGACGACACAAACAGTTCAGGTGCATCATGATATTTGGATGACTATCTCCTACTTTATCAGGAGAAGATGCATGGTGACTCGTTCATGGCGTAAAACACTAACGGGGATTTGCATGTACTTTTCGAGTTTTTTGTAATCATTGGAGCCAGACAATGGTCTCAACGGAACCCAGCGGAGGATTACCATGTCTGTGTTTATGCATCGTAGAACAGCCTACCAAAGTGGTAACGATGTCTAGTGTATCCATGATTAAGGTTGCCTTGGAAAAACTATTCAGACATTATTTACATATGTATGTATATCTTCTAGCTGACAATTAACATTTCTTGTTTCACTTTTCTATATTTTATCTATAAATTGTATTAAATGTATCGCTTACTCAAAGTCTATTTTTTTTAATTTTCATTATCATATAACCCCTAACATTTTAACTCAAGTCTACTTAGATCACAATAATTCGAACTACTACGTATGCAGGGTAGTTTCAAAACATATGTAGTATGAACTTCATGAGAATAAATAATACTTAAATGTCTTCATAGTTGGAATGATGCTCAACACATCCCGAATATCAAAATGTATTACGTAAGACAAACCTGTAGACTCCGGTATGACGGCAATAATGACATACACAGCGTCTTCGTCATCGAAAAATAAGTAACATTATGAAACTATATATGTAATCTTAATCTAAAAAATGCATTTCAGTAAAAATAATATAATATTTAACTGAGAGTTATTATTTGGGATTAAATCTGTCTTCAAATATCTTACGCACACACACACTATATATATATATATATATTCGTTTCGTCTCTTTTCAATCAAGACTCATCAGCATAGAAGTACGACTATTCACCACCGGTCACACGATTCGAAACCCTGGATAACAAGTATTTTTCAACCACAATCCAACGCCCCTAACCGATAGGCCAGCTCTGAACAGCTTATAAAAAATGATAAATTTAACACTTTTAAAGGCGGCGAAACGTACAGGCATTCAACTTCTATAAGTGAGGGAATGATGCATATATATATATATATATATATATATATATATATATATATATATATATATAATTTATAGCATTTAACACCATCAGCTAACGTGTTCACAAATACCATTTAATTGTGAACTACTTAAAGAAATATATATATATATATATATATATATATATATATATATATATATATATATATATATATATATGTATATATATATATATATATATATGAGTATATGACAGGATAAAAATAATCCGACGGTATGAAATTAAAAATGGAAAAGCGGAAGACCTTTTCGCTCAACGTTTCGTCCAAATTCCCTATATATATATGTGCGTGTGTGTGTGTGTGTGTGTGGGTATGGTCAATTTCAAAGAAATTGATATTTTATTCAAAATCGTTTACTTCAATCAACACGGTAAATATAACAATGGTTGTATTTATTATAATAAATATAAGAACTACACATTATCTTTGACCGTAATATAATAAAAATCTAAATCGCATTAAACTATATTGTGTTGAATTACTGATTGCTTGATACAACCTGTTTTATGTCTCATTCTCATATACCTTGCCCAATAATAGAATCTGTTATAGAAGTACGCCTCATAAGCTCGAGGCCATAACTGTCACATTTATCTGCAAATAAATCTTAGATATTACTGTATTTATTTTGTCTGTGTAAGTCGATTTAATTCTGAAACCCCTATGTAAGTATTTGCTCAGTGAGGAGTTACTGACATTTTTCTCTTCAAGGGTGTTTTTCTGAAGTCCGATTTTTTCTTCTTTCTTCTTCGACGTTTGCATTCGAGAAATTACTTGTGGAACTGGTCACTCGATCGTGTCAAACACGATTTCCATTAATTCTTCTGTAAGGTTGTACTATACGGTATTGGAATATGTGTTCCTGATTTGCTTAACTGTGTTTGATTGGTAAATTTCAGCCATTTTACCACAAAGAGCATATTGCCAATTCTTGTATTTACAATCCTGATTTCACAAAATAACTTATTCTTAATTATTCAGTAAAAAAAATTCGCCGATTTGAAAACGTCATTTTTTGACATTTATTTTTCGTTCCAGTTACTGGTAAGTCGGCGACAGTTTGGCGAAAACCGTATTGATATTTCTTGCAAACCTAGCTAGCGCTGGCAATCTGCAAGATGTAACGTTATTCTGAGGGGGCATTTTATACACTTGTAGACAACCTTGTATGGCTTTATCCGAAAGATTTCACATCGATTCCTAACACTCTTTTAAGAGTATACACAAACACCTGAATTTTCCGTTGCTGATGTTTGCATGCAACGTACGTCTGCTTTATTTACGTGTTTTGTATCAATTCGAATTTCTTGCCGTCAAAGTCATGTAACATGCGCTGTAATAGAAAACAAGTGTTAGGCTGAATAAATTTTAGTACCTTGACTGCATGTTTGTGGAATGTAGATTTCGAACCCTTCGCTTCTATTGTGTGTGACAAACGTTTGTGTAATGTTCGAATAAACCCTGAACGTTACTGTTGTGACATGTAGTCTTCGAATCATTTCCGCTAGTGCCGCTCTAATGTAAGCCTAAATCCCCTGTCGCCAGTGTGTTGGCCTTGCAGACCTATTATAATCAAGGCAAACATGGTGGTATAATAAACAAAAGTGCATTAACAGAAGTATTTTACAGAACTGAATGTCATAAGCGTGGGGCTATAAGTGCCACCATTCCCTGCCAATGACGCTTAGATGCTAGTGTATTTTTTCTGTCTAGGTAAGTCTATTTATTTTTTAAATAGATAGATCAGCTTACCCCATAGCACATCCAGCCACCAATAATAAAGAAGTAAACACTTTCAACCTGCTTCAGTAGATAGATGCGCATAAAAATAGAAAACAACTAAAAGTTCGAAAGTCTTTGTTTAAATACGAGTTTCAGTTAAATGTGTTGTATATATTATGCCCTCATTCTGAGTAATATGAATCATTTCCGAGTGAGACCATTATTATTTTTGTAAAATTCCAGAATGTCGCTAGTAGAATTCCCCCCTTCGCCGACGTTCATTGTTTTATTTTGTTAATTTTGTTGGGATTTATTTTATCTTGTTCAAGTCTTCATCGTCTTATATATGTTTAGCTTTCAGTCGGCGGAAGAAAAATCCTTAAAGACTGGATCAATATTAGTTTTGGTCACACTCACGAGTGAAGGTGATTAGGAGTGGTGTTGTCTCCGCATTAAAAACTGGCACTGTTTATTACTTTGTCTCTATAAAAAAGCGAATAAATATAGACAATTTGTCATTATATACAATGAAAACACGTATACGTAGTGTGGTTTTCCATTTCATTGTTTAGTAATTCAAGTGGCATTTATTACACAAGAGGATTTGTATACGGTGAATTAGCTTGATATGTATTTGTTAAAGAAAGCTAAATGAAATAAGTAATCCAAGTTTTTAGATGATGTTAAAGAGGATCGGGACAAGGGGCAGTGGTCTCTTCAAAACGATCCTTCAGGGAGCAGTGCAAGGCAAGAGAAGGAGAGGTAGACAACACAAAAGATGGACGGACAACATCGGAGAGTGGACGCGCTACAACTTCGCTACAACCCAGTCCATTGCCCATGATCGTCAGAAGTGGAGACAGCTGGTGTGGGGTTCGTTGGTGCAGCGCCCTACGACCTAGGAGGGGGTTAAGGGACCAAGTCAAGTCAAGTCAAAGATGATCAATAGAACTTACTGATTGATTTGTTCAGAATTTGATTATTCGTACTGTTACTTACTTGGCGTGAAATCTCGAGAGGTATTTGCACATTACTTAGAAGCTTTAGTCGTAAGTTACATTTTTTGAACGAGTGTTATGTTTACATCTGTATTATTATATTATTTTTATTAAAAATGAAAAAATAAATACAATAATTTTAATGTGTTATTTGTTTTAAAATTTAATAGTTTACACAGATTCTGCGGATAACCAAGAGTGCGGCCAAATAAATAGCCATTATCTAATTGGAAACGGTCTAATACCGGTGTACAAAAATGGATCCTATGAAATAAAGACCAATTTTAATGAATAACAGTAAGGTTATTGATTTACTCCTCTCCAGGAGTTAGGCACAAGGCCAGTTTTTTTCTTACTCCCACAAGTAAGATGTGACCCAAGGTCTGGTCGGGAAAGTGGGGTTTAAACATTACCTGGGCAGCCCCGTCGGCATTCTCCGGTAGAGGCGCCTCAGACAGTAAGCAATAAACTTACTCTTCCCCAAAGAGGGGAGGCAAAACCTGGGAAGGTGGACCTCCCCTAACTGCACAGGACAGCCCCATTGACTGGCGTAAATCAAGACCCGAAGGCCAAGACAACACGAGTATGGGATGCAGTATCCATCGAAACAGATACTACACTTTGATCTTAGCCAAAAGGGCAAGAAACATTTTGAGTAGAAGCGATGAAAACGCAGGATAGAATATACAGAATGAAAGGTGATTTCTGAACAACAACAAAAAACGGCTAGCCTTTCATTTTCCCTTTAATCATTCTGCATGTATTTCCCTCTACTGACTTTATATTAGTTTCATCAATTATTTGTTGACTATTTCTTAAAGCTTTTAAAATAAACATACTTGTACGATAGCTTCTGCATAACTAAAAATAAGACCTAACTTATTCTTCAACAATACATGATTATCATATCATAAACATATTTCTGATTATTATGTATATCATACTATAGGATCGTTTCAAAATAAAAATCAATTCAATAAATACCCTAATATATGATAATTATGTTCCAAAATATCATAGATATGATACTGTTTGGTGTGTCTAAAAATTGTACTAACATATATAGATTGAGAGATAGCCCTGCATTATACACCCTCATACCCACGAAGGTGAAGCGAAACACAGAAAGAATACAAATACAACTATATTGGTATGATCAGATGTATTATTAAGCCATCCCCAAAGCAGCGATTAATTATAACATCACTCATAGTTTCCTTCGAATATTCTTCTTCGGTTTATATCCAGTTGATAAAATGGACTCTATTATATACGCTATCGATGTCGCCACTTCATTACTCTTATATAGATGATTTACAAACAATATAAATGAGTTCTCCTTTATAGCCACCGCTTAAGCAGCCCTCCCCGACTCACTTGGAATGAAACAAACACTCACCACTAACCTCAATCTGTTCCAGCTGTGGCTTCTCATGAAGTATTAGTGAAATGATAACTCGTTAGAATTTTCACCGAGAATGTGTGGGGTAACGGGTGGTAGTTGGTGAACTAAAACGACCCGTGTGTGAAGTCTAAGTGCAATATAACAGATGCTATTCAATTCTGTAGTGAAATTATAATACCGTAATATAGAAAAAAAAGCAACATTTACTGTCTCAATGTATTCGTAAGGTCTAATTAATTTCTTAATAACGTTAGAAGTATATGTCGGCAAACAGACAGACAACAGACACACACACGCACACACATATATATATATATATATATATATATATATATATATATATATATATATGAGTAATAAAAGAACCAATGTTTCAGACAAAATGTAAACTAAAAATGGAATAAAGGATAAGCAAATCAACAGCAAGAAAAAATATAAACTCAAACACATATTGAATAGTTCTACCAAAATATATCTATTGTTAGGACAATGATCATCGGTTGGAAGCAGAACTTTAATTGAAAACGGAAAAGCTTCACATTTGTACAAAGAACGCAATTTGGAAAAAAATATAGTCACGTGCAATAAACAGTAGAAAGGAAGAAAGAAAGAACTGTGAAAAAAGAAAAGAAAGAAAGAAAATCAGCAGTTAGCTTTGGTTTAGCATGTAAAGGCCGGTCGAAACGCTGTGTGTTAATTACAGTGAGGAAGGAAGATTAGTAGTTATATAAAATGAATGGCAGCAGGGAAATAAACAATGCAGGAGGAGGAGGAGGAGGAGGAGGAAGACGGACTTGTAGTTGTAGAAGTTAACCGTTATCATATTGATTTAGGTTAATTTCGATTAGAATCGATCTGGCAGATGATGAGGAAATATTGTAAAACCCTGGTCTTTGAATAATTGTGTTATTATGACGTAGGATTAAACATGATTCTATGAAAGGGTAGAGATCAGTGTATTGTATATGTGTTATTGAAATCGCCCTCTGTGTATTGAAATGATGACCAAAATAAGTGATGTGGGTACATTGAGGTCTCGCATTGTGTTCATCGATTCGGTTATTAAACGGGCGTTGTGTCCCGCCAAAATATATGTTTCCGCAATCAGCGCATGATATAGGTTAAATTCCAGCTAAAGTGGGAGATGTAGGGACTTTATTATTGTTTTAATTTTTTTTTTAATGTTTTAATAGTAAGTGAGGTAGCTTAGATAATTCTGAACCCATATTGGGAAAGAGAAGAGAACAGATGTTTGTTGCGAGAATTAATAGGAAGGAAACATTTCTTAGTATGGAGTGTGTAGTATTCGGAGCTGTTTTCTTATTTCTGATATTTTTAGATGTGTTTGGATAGCTGTCTTTTTAGCGAAGATAATGACATGTTTGGGGTACATTAAAGTTGTGAGAGAGGATTCTATTTTACTATATTCGTGAGAGCGATATTCAGGGCTACAAATACCCAGAGCTTTAAGATAAAAACAATATTGTCATACTGTTTTTATGTAGTTAGTATGATGTGAGTAATAGTGCATGTAATCATTTTTTTTTGGTTGGTTTACGATGGACTTGAAATGAAAGGCTATTATTGTTTTTGAGGATAAGAATGTCCAGGAAAACTAAAGAATTGTTGTGTTCACTCTCAAAAGTAAACTTGATGGAAGGTTCAACTTCGTTGAGTGCTTGTGATAAGTTATCTATTTTGGTGACTAACGGGTAGAATAATTAAAATATCGTCAATATATCTAAAATAAGTAGCAGTTTTAGGGATACGGTATGAAAAAGGACCGATTTCGAGGAATTCTAAAAAACAAGCAAGCTAATACGGGACGAAAGGGGTTACCAAATGTATGTCTATTATAGTTATTGTTATATTTAAAGAAAGTATGATATCTATAATGCTTTTAATTGGGAGGGAACAAGAAACACATAGTTTGTTTAAGTGTTTCGAGAGTAAGTTAATGCATTTTTACGGGTATATGTGTGTATAGAGAGGTAATATCAAAGCTGTTCATAGTATTGTTTTGTGAATTAATATTTTGTAATTTTTTGAGGAGATGACCTGAATTTGTTATTTGTGCGTTTTAGGGGGTACCTAAAAGTGGTGATAGAATGTTTGCTAGTGATTTAGAAATATTATGGGAGGCACTTCAAATGCTGGAAATAATGGGACGTAGAGGGCATATTATGTGTGTGCGTTTTAGGAAGATCGTAACGTGTTGTTATAGTAAACTGGTTAGAAATGAGGGGAGTCAAATCATTTAGATTGTTTAGTAGAGATTTTGAAAAATTTGATAAACGTTTCATTGTCTTTGTTGATAATATGAAGATCGGTGGATTCATATATTGAACCGTCATTGAGTGTATCCATGATTTTGTTATGGTAATCAATTTTGTTGAGGATAACTACGCCACATTTTGGTATGGCGGCTAAATTAAGTAAGGCTATAACGTGTCGTTTGGGAAGTGTTCGTTCCTGAGATGTGGTAGGAGCGGCGAAAGAGAGACCTTGTAGAAATCCTTTGGTCATTATCGGAATTCCTATAGTTGAAGAGCGTGTTTTGCGTAACGTAGTAGTTTTGAATCCCGGTAGCGAATTTAAGACTAACACTGAGTGCTTCAAACTCTGCATTGTATAGTTCCCTGCTGTCATTCATTTTAAATAACTACTAATCATCCTTCCACAATTATAGCGTTTCGATCGGCTTTTACAAGCTAAACCAAAGCTAACTGCTGTTTTTTCTTTTTTTTCACATTTCTTTCTTTCTTTCTACAGTTTATTACACGTGACTATATTTGTTTCCAAATTGCGTTCTTTGTACACATTTGAAACTTTTCTGTTTTCAATTAACGTTCTGCTGCCAACCGATGATGATTGTCCTAACAATTGAAATATTTTGGTAGAACTATTACATATGTGTTTGAGTTTATATTTTTGCTAGTTGTTTATTTGCTTATCCTTTATTTCATTTTTATTTTACACACACACATATATATATATATATATATATATATATATATATATATATATTTATATAATACACGTATTGTATTAGTTTCTGTAAGTGTAAATCCGTTGAAACTACAGTGTTTATTAAAAGGTCTCAATAACAAGTAGATATGTTATTTAGTATATTTTTTTTACTTATACAAACATCATTGGTTATACATGGGTATACATGTTTCGGTTGTACTCCTCACAGAGAGTACACCTCTTGGTCTGAAGAGGTTGACTCTCTGTGAATAGTACAACCGAAACATGTATGTACCTATGTAACCAATAATATTTGTATAAATACACATATATACTATATATATATATATATATATATATATATATATATATATATATATATATATACTTCTGTATGCATGTAATAATATTAAAAACAGTTATTTTATTTACATCAAATCGATTCATTTTTGAAAATGGTGTCATTCTTTTAGGATCACGTGTTACATTTATTTGCTTTTAAACTGACAATAAATCACATGAATAAACTTTCAATAATATATACCCCCATATATATATATATATATATATATATATATATATATATATATATATATATATATATATACATTACTACTACTATCCACGTTTAGCATATTGTGAATTTTCAAGTGACATTGTAATAGAAATTAGAAATATTATGTTAATTCTTGAGAATTGATATTTTTAAATTTACCAATCACAACCAAACATGCTAAAAGAGTTCTGCCTGCTTCCAAATTTACATTTTTTGGTTCTTAAATTTTTTCAAAATACTGGTGAATGTCTTCAAATTAATGTTTTTTCCCCGGTCAAAAAATCTACTACTCAGTTTTGAGATGCTGCCACAGATATTTTCAAGCAAAACCTTCCTCTACGCATTTTCTATATATCACTGGATGAGTAGTAGACATATTATACATATTTACCAAATAAACTGGAAGATATATGCTACAGTTTACATGGTCATATGAAAGACTCAAGGTAGTATCGTTCTAATACTTGCATAGTTAAGTTCCACAATGTTCCATAATTCTACGGGCAAATAGAAGAATATCTATAATGTCGATATAAGACCTCCAGAATTTAAAAAAAGTCTGCTTCTCGTTGCCAACCTGTATTAACTCTTCATAGGATGATGGAAAACTTTCAAAATGTTCTCTTTTGATAAGTTATTGGTACCGAGGTCCTGTGAATGCTTGTGACAAGGATATTATTAGCTGTTTCACTTTTATCTGTACTTTTATCAGGAATGCTCTCTAAGTAGGTAGCCAGACGCATATGCAGCATTACGTCAGCCAATACTTTATAGGCTCTAACTGCTCTGTCATAGTACACTTATCATTTATTGAACCTACAGCAATAAATTCTTATTTTATTAGAATATCTTGAAGCCCATCATCTATAAAACGCTTTCCCACACACCCAAGAAAGGGCATTGCTGTATTAAAGACGCCAAGTCGAATAATCAATCTCTTCCTGAAATTTCTTAATCTGTGTGTGTGTTTTAGTATATTGCTTAACCCATTAAAATGACAAGAGTCTTTAACTTGAGTTGATCTGCAATTCAAATACTTTTGTGTAGAAGTATAAACTCTGTATCCATTTCTGTTGGGTTACCATCACTTATAGGTAAGATATCTATAATAGATTTTGTTATATACTTTCTCTTAGCAACGATGTTGGTGAATCTAATCATGGTAGTATATTCTCACTGCCGAATATTGGTGATATAGTATGTTTTATCAAGTTTTATAGGATTTTGCAGATAAAATATTTGATCAGACTGAAGTGAAAAATGTCCATCAGTGGGCCATACATTCTTTCCTCCAGATTATGTAGCAACATTTTCTGCTGGCCGCTCCAATTATTGTTTCTTTATTATCTTGAGTCTTATTTCTGCAATGATAGAGGAACAAGGTGTAATTGATGTATGGCATACATTGTTCTTTATAATCCTCTTATTTGGGTTGTGAGCTGTCCCATGTCCAGATAAGGTTTCCTCGCCAAAATTATTTCTCTACCAGACGAAATGTATTGGAATACTTGCTGGATATTGGATGAAATACAATTTTCTCCCCAATTAATCTCAAGTTAAGCTAGCGCTGTATCGTGATGTAAAAAAACGAGTGAGAAACACAATTTCCCTACCCATTAAATAAACCAATTAATTGGACATACTCAGACAGATGGCATACAACCATACTACGTGATAAGTGGTTTAATATTAATGTCCGTCAATTAGAAGTCAAGAATAGAAGGTATTGTGAAATGGACAAAAGCTTTCTGTGGAAAGATTCAGATGTGTCAACTATAATTTCTGTATATACTCTTTAGATGCCCTAACTATCTATGCAAGAAAGTTAAACAATATATGATGTACTGTCTTTCAGCATCTTGCACATTTAATGTTTCTGCTGTTCGTGACCATACCAAAAACGGTTTAACTTGTCTAATAGTGTTTCCTAGATCCATAGCAGTTATGTACAAGTTAGAGAGTTTGGTTTGAATATGCATGACTTGTTTGCTTTTTTATTGCAAGTTGGTGTAATTTTCTGACGAGTCTGTTTCAATTGGAAGTGTGGTATGTGTTAACTCATGATACAAGAGAAGCCACGGTAATGCCATTTACTTAGATTTACCCGTTTTATATGTGTCAGTATGAACTCCATGCGTTTCTTTTTTCTGTTTGACAAACAAGTTCTTCAACTTTTTGAGTCTCATTATTTCCTTGTTTTCAATAATTCGGGTGTTAGTTAATTTCACAAAGATCTCAAATACTTCACTGTATGAAGTTTGCTTCAGTTTTGATTAGCTCGGTAATGTAACGGATGAAGTCATTGTCAATCTTAATTTCTTAGTTTCATGTGGTGTGTTTCCATTTATTTTCTTTGGTGCTCGTTTCCAATTAAAAGCTTCTATTGTCGAACATTTTACAAGCAGTTCCCTGTTTCTTTTGCCATATCTTTTGCACAATATAGTTCTTACATTTTTCTCACAGTATAAATCATCTGTTAAAATATGCTCTAATTTATCTGGCCATGATGGTCGGTCAAAATTGGAACGAATAACCAATATTTTTTTTAGCAGGTTGTTCATCTTTTTAATCGGTTGTTGCACTATTCCTTTCCTGCGATAGAGACCCTGTAAAAATAAATATATTCATAGGTTACATGTGCTTTTGAAGTGAATAACTGGCACAAAAAATGATATGCAAAATTCAAATAAAAAATAATATCCAGACATTATTTTATAAATCCAGACCATTTCATTATTTTTTTTATTATTTTGTTTCATGTAGTTTAATATATCCACAGTTAAATGAACGTTGAAAATTCTAGAATTAAATCGTCCGGTGAATCATTCTTAATCAGACAAATGATTATTTATATAATAATTCAAAATGCTTATGATCGGAATAAGCCGATAAATTCGATATGCAATGCATTTTATTGTATTGATGAGTTATCACATTTCATAGTTAAACGCAACTTGCAGATAATAATTAGTAAAATGAATTGTCAGTTGATGTGTTTTGAAAGTAACGAACTACTGGAAGTAACAAACTATTGAACGTAACAAACTATTGGAAGTAACAAACTATTGGAAGTAACAAACTATTGGAAGTAACAAACTATTGAACGTAACAAACTATATATGTATATATATATACATATATATATATATATATATATATACTTCTCTCTCTCTATATATATATATATGTAAGATAAGTGGGATATATATATATATATATATATATATATATACTTCTCTCTCTCTATATATATATATATGTAAGATAAGTGGGATATATATATATATATATATATATATATATTTATTTATTTATTTTGTTACAGAAAAAATTGTACAACACTCGTACCGTCGGTTTCAAGCGCAGAAGTTCTTAGCCATCCGGCTAGCCTAGGCTTCTGCTGTTTCGGAAATATGAAGTCACGTGTCACACTCGTTTGAACGCGTTATTCGCTTAGAGTGTGATGTGTGTGTTTAAGTGTTTAAATTTAGTGTAAGGAAGGTTTAATAAGGTTTTTAAAAAAAGGGGGGGGGGAGTGAAAAGTAACAGTTCAGTTTTAAACCGGAGACGATTTAATGAGATATAACAAAAATAAAAAAATAAAAAAAAATTTCTATATAAATCCCGTGAGGCAATATTATGAGTATCGTATATTTGGTCGTTACTGTTTTGGGGTTTAATGATGTGTCTTCTAAAGGAATTAGGGAGAGATAATAGGTGTATGGATTAAAAAGGTTAAAAGGAACAATTTTAATGAAATTCAAGTCTTAATCCTGAATTAAAGGACTTTAAATCAATCCGAAAGGAATTTAAATAAAGATATCATTCGAGCGGTCTAAGGTCAGTAACTGTGCAGGGTTTTTGAATGACTTGTATTAACTAGACATTGTTAGTTATAAAGTTTATGAGTTAGTTTTCTATAACAGCGTTTTTTTATTGAATTTAAATGTTATATATTTCCGAATAATAAATGGCAGCTCTTATAAGTGCATCACAAATGAAGACAACGCAGTTCTTCTGACTGTAATTACTTAAAATAGCAATTACTGAATAACACATTTTTTGATATCGCTTAATCTTTCGATTTCAAAGTTTCAAATGAGATCAACGTTTAACATGTACATTTATGAGCATTATGAAAACGTAAGATATACACTAGATACACGGATTGCAGCTAAATGACACGCACATGACACCGTTGGTGGTAATACAAAAGTATCCTTCATAGCGATTGCAAAAAAGACGCCATTTATCTGAAGTGTTAGTATGATATATTTCCACACATACATCAGTTATAGTTTTTATGTGATTATTACAGCCATTTTAAATAAGAAAAGATAACATAAATACATTCATAACAGTTAATTTAATTATTTAAGAAATACTGAAGTCGATCGTAATTTTATTGATTATATGAGCCCTTATATTTTGACTGCTAGCTCTCCAGATCTTAAAAACCTGTAATTCTATAGTCTGAAAGGTTAATGAGAAACGTTATGAGACCAAATAAAAAAACACCTGCCTAATGAGATTGATGTATAATATGAGCAATGGTCAGATGGCCGTAAGAGGTAAGGGAAGCATACCTTACATGCACTCTGATCCTAACTAAGGTGTTCAGTAAAAATATTTTTTTCTAAGAGTAATTTGTGTGTATGCATTTTGTATATTTCATTCATTCTCCACAAATATATTACGCAACCTACCTAAATATATATATATATATATATATATATATATATATATATATATATATATATATATATATATATATATATATGTATATATGTATATATGTATAGTAAGTTCTGCAAATATATTCATGGCAATTAAGCTACACAGAGGCTCCCGCCTTTCATCCCCGGGGAATCGTCAGGCTAAAACCTTTAGGCTAATAACTTACTACCTATCTCTACTTACATATCGAGCACTGTTGAAGTAAATACTGAAAATTGAAACATAAAAACGTATATAACTTTATGAAGTGTTATGTGGATACATGAAATAGTAACATATATATATATATATATATATATATATGTATTGATATATATATATATATATATATATATATATATATATATATATATATATATATCTATATACGAAGTTAATATTGTTTATCAAGTCTTCTATAAGTGTAATTACAATGCACAATGAAGAAGTAATGTTATCTCTAAAAGCATGTCGAATGTTTATGTGCAATTTACTGTAATTTGTACACTTTTCCCTGGCGAGAGAAAATATCCTTTTGCAAACACCTTCGGGCAATGACGTTTCTTCTGATATCGAGTCTAAATCTTCGTTGATTATATGCGTACAAGAGGAAAACGCCGTGTCTTGATGATGGTCTATAATTATAAGAAAACCGCCTGTATCAGCGTATCAAAACTCTGGTAGATCTGAAAATACGCATTAGGATAAGTTTTCACAGTTGAGACGCCAGACAAAGTTATTTACTTTTCTTGAATTGTCTCTAAGCACTAATGTATGCATATATCTCTTCCTGGTATTTCCATCTCTCTCTCTCTCTTTCTCTCTCTCTCACTCTCTCTCTCTATATATATACATATATATATATATATTTATATATATTTATATATATATATATATATTTATATATATATATATATATATATATATATATATATATATATATATATATATATATATATATATATATGAGGATAAAATACACGATATATCATTAAATCAAATCATGTGGAGACAATAGGAAAAGAAATAACACACAGGGATTAAAGATCAAAAACGAGGTCTACCGGGTTAATTCGGATAAAGAAACGTTTTCAGTAATAGTGAAGATGTCAAATGTATTGAGTAATGGTTAAACATAGTAAAAAGAAAAAAAAGCACTACAGGGTGCTTTTTGGCACGGTTGGAACTATTCGCAAAAGTACGTAGCGCGTGCGACAAATCGTTAAAATGGAACATAAAAAGCGAACAAAAGGAACCATCAATCAAATGCAGCAAAAAGTAAGTCGTGTTTAACCTAGATAGGATTGTGTTATGCAGTGGGAAGGGATATTGCATTGTTTGAGTGTGATTTTTGTCAGATCTTTGGGTAAGGAATAAGATCTTACTCTAAGTTTTATGTAGCTGATTGAATATTACAGCACTTTAGATATACTTTCGGTGTGCGAAAGAAGAGCGTGCATGTTCACCCACAATTGCGACTTTACAAACTACCTCTCCTCAAGATTGAAGTATCACTCTCACGCCGTAAGTGCATCGAAAGTGCTTAATGGTGTGTTTTCTTTTGTCTTGCTCATATATATATATATATATATATATATATATATATATATATATATATATATATATATGGGAAAGGAAGGATGAGAGTAATCCGACGCAATGGTAAATGAAAAAAGAAAAACAAAGAGATATGTGTTCATATATTCATCAACGTTTCGTCTTTATTGTAAGATGATCATTTTAAGAAAATGTCATGCAAGTGCATCGAAATAGTTGGTTGACATGATGGGTTGCTGAAAAAAAGTAATAGCCGTGGCTAGTAAGAGTGCTGGACCAAAGTCCGGGCTGAGAAAAGTCAGTCAGTGGCAGCCGTCCACATTCATTTAACTCTCTGCTACTGACTGACTATTCTTCTACATACTTTACTAATATTTGTATCTTATCCATTGCTTTTGTCTGAAAATCTGTGAGTAATTTCAGTAGCAGCATCGGACATAATAAATATGAATACACAATCCAATCCAAACAGATCATATGAAAATATATTGACAATATTAATCTAAGTATATATGCATTTTGTACAGCAATATTAGTCGGTCTATGGACATAAGTATTGTACAGTTGATATTGCATTAGAAAGCTCAAAGTTCCCAACAAGATCACACTTTCTTTCTCACAAAATTCATTTAGGAAACATTGTTTGATATACATCTAAGTTGTTTTTAGATTATAAAAAATAATATATACTCCGGGTTTGTTTATGACATGCATCACTAATGAAGATTTGGTATATGTTCCTCTGAAGCCGAAACTATACGATTACTTCTATTCCAGACTAATGTACTATTTTTCAATGCCCAATTAAGAGGGGGTATACTGTAGTATCTGTTCGGTTGTTATGATACCATCTTCTCAAGCATACATCTTCCTTAGAAGGGTGTTAGGGTTAGTATAGTATATGAAGTATAATGAGTAAAGGAGAAACTAAAAGAAACAAGAGTTTCAATGCTACAGAAAGTAACTCATAAGGTGCACTTTATAATCTTATTTTGCTAGTACTGTCGTGGTCTGATGTGTTCTGCTGATGAACATACTACTGCGGTTTCCTACTCTGCACTCTGAAATTTATTTTGCGCCATTAAAATGTTCTGAAATTTCAAGTGTAATTTTTTTTTTTATTTACGTTAATAATGTGTTCACGTCACCTTCTAGCACATTTTTCCAACGCAGTTTCTACTTTTGCTACGACCGCCCCCGTTCTAGCGTGGCTCGGAAATTAATGAGACACTCCCTACAGACTCCTATTCCCATCTCTGAACTCTATTTACTACCGATGACATTTTCTGTATTTCAAGTTGTCCTTTCTTTTTTTTCTTTCCAAATTTATTCATATACTTGCCTCAATCTCATTTTTGCATGTTGTCTCTGCTACTGCTGATACTAACGATTTAGTAATTATGAGATATAGTTGTATTTAAGCATTGTGTGTAATATGTATATAGAGGAGTATTAGAAAACTATCACAATGCAATAAATCTAAATATGTCGGCGTTTAGAAGAAAGACAAATACAAGTGTTTTATTATTTTTTTTTTATATAGTAAATATGATTTGATAAAGAGATATTTCATCGAAATATATAATGGAACACGGTCACACACATTAGCTCACTATATAGAAGTTTTGTCTAATCAAGTAATATTTACTATATAAAAAACTACAAAAACACTTTTGTGTGTCTTACTTGTCTTACGCCGACATATTTTCATTTCTTGCATTGTGATAGCCTTCTAATACGTCTCTATATCATAATTTAGTATTTTAGTGTCTTCCTTATTGAGGTGATACATATATATATATATATATATATATGGGAAGAGAAGGATGAAGGTAATCCGACGTGATGGGAAAATGAAAAAGGAAAACCAAAAAATGGATGTATTTTATGTGTACATCAACGTTTCGTCTTCATTTATAAGACTTCATCAGGATGATAATATAGAGAAAAAATGTCATGCAAGTACAGATACATGTAGGGTAGACATATTGGGAGGAAAAATAAAATTAAATAATGGCTACTACTGGGTGGACGTCTGTACTTGTTGGAGAATGAAAGTACGGACGTCCACCCAGTAGTGGCCATTATTTCATTTTATTTTTCCTCCCAATATGTCTACCCTACATGTATCTGTACTTGCATGACATTGTTTCTCTATATTATCATCCTGATGAAGTCTTATAAATAAAGACGAAACGTTGATGTACACATAAAATACATCCATTTTTTGGTTTTCCTTTTTCATTTTCCATATATATATATATATATATATATATATATATATATATATATATATATATATATATAATACATTCAATTACTTCCCCATCTTGTTACTATACTTATTTTCTAATCCCCCTTACTATTTCCTTTCCTCACATCACTTTTAGTTATATACGACCTGCCATCCACTATGTAAAATACCCCTCGTGCGAACAAACAAGCAACAAACCGAAATTATTGGAACAAATACATTGAAGACATTGCCAAGGCTGCCGCAAAGAAGGTTGACTCCCTCTACCGTGCTAGTAAACTCCCTAGACCTGACATTATCCTGTATCACTACAAAGCCACCATCCGCCCGTGCATGGAGTAGTGTTGCCATATCTGGACTGGTGCATAATCTACTACTCTCTCCCTCCTTGACAAGGTCCAAAAACGAGTCGCCAACCTAATAGGTCCCTCACTGTCAACCAAGCTCCAGTCACTGTCCCATCGCCGCAATGTAGCATCCTTATGTTTGTTTTACAAATACTTCAATTGATTATGTTCTGATGAATAGGCTACTCTAGTGTCCCCTCGACGTAAATTCACTACACCAACTCGACAATCAACTAAATCCCATCCATTCACTGTGGAGGTCCCCAGATCTTGGAGAGCTTTCTACTCAAATAGCTTCTTTACTCGTGCTGCTGACCTCTGGAACTCCCTCCCTGCCACCTGTTTCCCCGCCAGTACTGACATGCAGAAATTGAAAATTAATGTAAACAGACATCTCGCTGCGAACAACCCAGTTTAGGTTGACCCCACCCCCAACCTTCTCCCCTTTTGTTTCCTCTCAGTAGTCCCTTACGTCTATGGTAGCGTCTTGTCTTGTTTAGGATGAACTACTTAAAAAAATGTGTTAATTGTATTATCATATAGACATGTCAACCTGCTGGATCATCTACATTAAGCGCACATCTATTGAATTACGTATATACAATATAATACTTCATATATAAAGATAACATAACGCTTTCGTTTTCAAAAACGTATATCAATAATAAAAGCGTACAAATGTAAAAGCAGACGGCTTGCTAGACAGACGCTCGCAAGACGTAAAACCGAAATTAGAAATAGAAACTGCTATCAAGTAAAGACGGCGAATAATCAATACAATTCTGACCTAACTCAATCGATACGAACGTAAATTGTCGTCTCTCTTGCTTTTGCATTGGCCTCCCGTTTTGACGTCGCAATCCACCATCCCTGCCTTGCTATTTTGTCATATCGTGCTCCGGGAGTAGCCAATGTCTGCGATGAAACCGTTCAACTGAATTCAAGGAAATTATTCCGTTGGCTGCAGTCGCTGCGATCTAGAGAAGAAAAAAAGATTCGATTTTACTTTAGCGATTTAAACTACCAGACTAAAAATGGCCACGGTACGAGACTAGTTTTTAAAAAGCGTAAATCGTCGTTCGGATAATCTAAGATGATATGGGTATTTCGTTTCAAAGGTTGATATCTAAATTACAAAAGAATGCACAAGAAAATTACTGGTCCGGAAAGTTCAGTTTTAAAAACGAGTTTACTTGTAATTTGCATAATATATGTGTCTATCTATTAACTAACTAATATATATATATATATATATATATATATATATATATATTTAAAGAGAGAGTGACAATAGATTCCCCCTTTAAGGGTGCCTGCACGGGTAATTATGAAGCAATGGGTTGCGCAATTTCTACCAAAACTGCTCTGGAATCCTGACTATTTTGATTCCAGTGACATGAATAAGTTTGCAGCGACTGGAAACAATGCTGAGATAAGCGGAGAGCATATACAGCACCTGCTATTCCAAAATGGTCACTCGTTTAGTACTGACCAAGCTCAACGTTGCTAAATATCGGTGAGGAAGTCTGAGTAGAATGTATATATATATAACCACCAGTACATATGGATTGATAGGTTATTTAATTGCCTCCATACGACCATTCTATCTCTCTCCCTCCCTCCTCTCTCTCTCTCTATTTTTTTCTCTCTCTCTGTATATATATATATATATATATATATATATATATATATATATATATAATATTATTCAATTATATTATTTAATTTATTTACCTACGTACGACGTCGTTTCAGTGTTCGTCTATCATCAGCACAAGGAAATGAAAGTTGCACGGTCACAGGTGGCCGGTTCACAGAAACACATTGAAACTATAAGCCCGGGAAGTTGCCATGTGATAACGGAGAAATCAAGTTATTTTTAGGTTGAAAGCGGCTAGCGTTAAAATCGATATATATATATATATATATATATATATATATATATATATATATATATATATATATATATATAGGATCAAATATATACCAAAAGTAAAACTTATATATATATATTTATATATATATATATATATATATATATATATATATATAGGATCAAATATATACCAAAAGTAAAACTTATATATATATATATATATATATATATGTATATATATATACATATATATATATATATATATATATATATATATATATATATATATATATATATATAATTTTAGTACAGATGAATATCGCGGCGTTTTTTTTTCTAAGTTCTGTATAACACAAATGCGTCATTTGTTGTATTTTCGTAGTAATGTAATGTTTTAGGTGTGGGAATATTTTTAAAAACATATTGTGTACTTTTTGTGTTGTTATTAAAGTTTTATACGATTGTTATTCTTGAAAATATGTATGTTGAGTATTTTTTATAGATTATTTAATTATTTTGATGAGTAATGTCTACGGAGTAAGTTGTTGAGTAACAGTCTGATTCGAGTGTCATACTACCTACACACACTTTACTTTGCGCGCAATATTTTGCATACATGTTGTATCAAACAAATCATCAAACACCTCCACTGCAAGCTACACTAACATATCAACTATATTGCAGATACAAAATTCCCTTCCCCCACACATCTTCTACCCCAAATCACCACAGCTTAACACCACTGTTTCCACACGGAAAAAAACAGACTCATGCTTAAATTCAACTGGCTTCATCTAAAACAGAACTTACAGACACACACCAATTATGAAACTGTACACAGCCCCTCTCTCCGTAATCAAACTACTACCCAACCACTCATCACTGACCTCACTGGTTCTCTCTCCACAACAGAGACTGATCTCCTCAGCCTGGGACCCAACTTTGTCATTACCAAAACACTTAATTACATCACTCTCTTCGATATTGAAACGCATACCATTTTAAATGGTTATCAGCCTTTGAACCACCCACCCAAGACTTACTTAATGACTCCATCCTCCCCCCAATTCCCCTAACTTTTCTTCAACCCCCTTTCGCGTTTATCAACCTGACCGGCCCCTACACCCGCCTCCTGACAACCACCCATTAGACCTAAAGCTAGTGAGACTTAAACATAAGATTTTCTCCATTCTACAACGAGAAAAACACCGCATCACACCTAACATCTCCCATTCCTAACGCCTCACCCTCAAAGGCCTTAGAGAGAAAAACATGGTATACCTACCCTCTGACAAAGGCAAGGAGTTCTGCATCATCTCCCAGGAATCTTACAATACTATCGCCCTTGAACACCTCAGCAATACCGCCCTATACACGCCACCTAATAACATCTCAGCTACCTACATACACACCTCTATTAACAACGCTTGGTCCCAAATTTGCGCTAGATGTAATCTTCCAGAAGCATAAAGTCTCAATCTCACCACTAAGAACAGCAGACTCCTCACCTTTTACCACCTGATTAAAACTCACAAAACTAGCAACCACACACAGATCAGACCCATAGTCTCCAGTACTGAGGGACCTCTTTACAAGATCTCCTTGATTCTCTTCCATTTACTCAAACCTCTACTCTCCACTGTCCCGGCACATGTCAGCAACTCTGACCAGGTACTAAACAGACTCAACTTACTCCAACCCGCACAACTTCGCCTCAGCACGTACATCTTCAGCCTTGACGTGGTCTCCCTTTACACTTTAATTCCCGCACACTCGCCACAACCTCATAATTGACCACATCTCTTTACATAACTGTTATTGTTTTGGGCTTACCCCGACGAACATACATACACTCCTACGCATCATTGTGGATAATGCTTATTTCAGGTTTCAGCAGTACACGTACAAACAAGTCTCTGGCTTACCCATGGGTTCCAGTCTCTCCGGCCTCCTCGCCATATCATACATGCACAGACTGGAACAACAAGCTCTTAGCACCTGCCATTCCCATATATTTTTCTCGAGATACATTGACGACATTCTGATTCTCACTTCATCTTGAGAAGAAGCTACTTCTATATTTACTACATTTAATAACACTGACCCCATTAAATTCACCATCAAACATCTCAACACCTCAGACTCTCTCTCACTCCTAGACTTTAAACTTAGCATAAATGACGACGGAACTTTTCACACCACCTTCTATAGAAAACCCGCCTGGAGGAACCTTTTGATCTATTACAAATCCGCCCTAACCTCAAAGCTACAATTATTCATGCGCACACCGAAACCACCCGCATACAGAACAAATTCTCATCCACTACTAACAAAACAACGCACAGCAAAGTCTTCAACCAGACCCTCTTAACCAACGGTTTCCCCCTCTCAACTATATCCACCGTCAATAACACCAGAAGACGTAGACACCACACTCGCACTAACATCTGCTTCCTTAAGCCCCCCTTCTTTAACGACCGCATCACTCCGCTATCCGCAAAGCCATACGTAGTGAGAACCTCGATATACAACTCTCCCACACAGGCACTTTTCTCCGACAATATTTGGCCAAAAATGCCACTACACCCCGGAACCCTGCTCTCTAGTTAATTGCCCCATCCCCAACTCTGGTCTCTGCTTGCGCTACCTATTTCAGAAGCCATTCTAATCTCTAAATATAGCCCCCCCCCTTTACATAACCGATTCGAATTTTTTTCTCCATTCTTTCTCTGATACTTACATTCTTTGCCTCTCCTTCTTTCCTTCCTCTCCTTCCTTCCCTGCCCGACCCTTTTAAGCCTACCATCTATCTGCCGAGAACCAATCCACGCCACACCTCGATGCATATTATTCTGTGCTTAAATATCACTTATAATTACATGATTAATTTTACATGAAACAAATAAAAATTAAATAAATTAATTTAAGGTATAATTATGCTTTATAATATTACATAATAATAAAATAAATAAGAATTAAGAAATATACACTTTATATATATATATATATATATATATGTATATATATATATATATATATATATATATATATATATGTATAATCTCTAAACTTTCCACCCACCATCCCTTTTCATTCAACTGAGTCTTGATCTTCTTTAGATTTCATAATTCATATTACTATAAAGTTAGCTTTTATTTCACAATTGATTTAAGTTTTGAATTTAAATTAATTCTAACCAGATCTTTGATTTTACAGTTGCCTCTCCTTGATCGTTCATCGACTTTCGCTGACAAAAATTTATCAAATTTCAAGTTAAAATTGAATTTAAAAATAAAAAAAAAATAAAATAATGATAATAATAAAGTATATAAATATTAATAAAATGGCAAGCTTAAAGCTGAATAATTATACAATAAATTTGAAATAAATTATAATAGGAATAATTAATATTGATATCCAATTAGCTTATCTAAACTTATTGTCTGCGAATCTGCCACCAATTCTCTGCGGCATTTCGTCAACAGTTGTGTCCATCTCGCCTTTTCGACCACTCTGTCATATTTTTGATCTTTTGATAATTGGAGGTTCCACTCTCGAAAATTAAAGTTTACCTTTTCCGGACCTTTTAATTTCTTGACAGTAAACTTTAAAAAAATGATTTACTCTTCTGGTATATAAAGCGTTAAACCGTGAAATATTAATAAATTGAGTTGAGATTCCATTCCTATTTTCTCTTCTCATTTATTTTCGTTCATCTGTTCCAACGTCCGAATCCTATATCACATTGTGTCTGCCTCGGATTACGAACGTACATTTATATATATTTATATATATATATATATATATATATATATATATATATATATATATATATATATATATGTATATATGTATATCAGGTTGGAAAGAAAGTAATGTCGTTTAGTCCAACATATTGATTTCATCTGAAACATACATATTAAGACATTTTTCATATTTACAATAATTTCCCTCATTTTCTATGACTTCTGTCAAACAATCAACTAGCTTTCTTCAAAAATATTCTCTGATTTTTTAGAGAAAAACACATTTAGGTCATGTTTAAGTTGGTCGTCATTTTCATGAATTTTATTGTTCAAGTGGTGCTGCAATGATCGGAAAAATATTGTAGTCGGATGTAGGAATGTCAGGTGAATAAGGCGGATTAGGAAAAACTTCCCAATTGAAACTCAGGACCTTTTCCTGTGTGAGGTGTCGCGTCATCATGCTAAATCACTACACCTGACCTATTGAGTAATGCTATTCGTTTTTTTGATCAATCAATTCTTAGATCATCCAGCTGCGAACAATATTTTACTGCTTTGATTGTTTGATTAGGCTCTAGTACCTCATAATGAATCAGTCCTCTCATGTCCCACCATAAAGAGAGCATAAACTTCTTTGGTTATAGTCCTTGTTTTGGAACATGCTATTGACGTTCGTTTCAGTCTTAATATTAACTTTTGCGTTGGGTATTCTTGTAAAGAACCCATTTTTAATCTCCAGCCACAATTCTTTGTAAATATGGGTATCGATGATTCCTAGAAAGCAAAGATGTGCAAACAGTCAATCTTTGATTTCGTTTAGCGTCGGTCAAATCGTGGGGAAATCAGTGTCCAAGTTTTGAAACTTTACCTAACTCGTGAAGGCATGAAATAATTTTGGTATGGGTTGTATTGAATTGTTAAGCTAATTCCCTGTAGGTTAACTTTACATTGACCCCCACAGCGTCTTTAATGGCGTCTTTATCAATTGGTTGTGGCCTTCCCGAACGTCATCGACCTGACAGGGTAAAGTCTCCAGAAGAAAATTTTACAAACTACCGTTGACATTTTCGATCATTCAGAATATTTATCACATAGACAGTTCCAATATTCCTTGTACCTCTTGCAGCTGAGTCTCCTTTTTTGAATTTATAGAGCATGAAATGTCTCATGTGCTCCATACTAATATCCATTTTTTGATGGCATAGATCGTTAAACTTAACATTTTCCAACTATTTACTATATCTGAAAGGCATAGTAAGATATTAAGACACCCATTCACCTAATAATCTATAACTGTCTACAACTTAGGTAGCTGCAAAGTTATGAAGTAAAAAATACGATATTATTTTCTTTTAAACATGATATATATTACGTGCTAAGTTTAGAATGCCGCTTTAGTAAGATATGTTATATTCAGAGATTTAATGACGAAAAGAAAATGCATGTTGTAAAAGATCAATGTTAGATACAAGTTGATATGTATATCATAGATGGGGGAATTATGTGTTTTCACGTCTTGTACATACATGAAGAACTCATCTTCTGTTGATATTTGTGATCACTATTGAACCCCTACTAAGAGTATTTCCGATTGATCTTGACTTATAATGAAAGTATAGTCGTATATATCGATATAAATTATCCACTCTATGATAAAGACACATGCCTATATGTATATATATATATATATATATATATATATATATATATATATATATATGTATGTGTGTGTGTATGTGGTTGGCTGTAAATGTGAGTTTGTGTGTACGTTTATTCCGTCACTCGAAAGTTACAGAGTAAAATATTCACATCTTTCTAGATTCAAGACCAAACCATTTTGAAATATTGAGTGGAAGCGATGGAAATAGGTACGTTTACTAACGACATCATGCGTACTATGTTGCATGAAGAAAACCATCTTCACTCTAGAGAAAAAACATAAACCGTGTGTGTTTTTGTTAATAGTTAAAGGTTAATAACAATTAATATATGAATAAATTAAATTCAAGAGGTAATTTAATGACCTTTAAAGAATATAAACTACTACATACAGACACATGTACAGAGCTTCATAGACATATATATATATATATATATATATATATATATATAAACTTAAATAAAGAGGCAAAATGCCCTCAACAACAATGTGTTAGATGCAGATAGTTTTTATTATAGTCAAAATAAAAAATAAACATAAAAACAAAAAAATAAAAATATTTTTTCTTTCATCTTGACTTTTTAATCTAATACTTCGCTTATATATATATATATATATATATATATATATACACATAATATATATAATTCTGTATTTTTTCTTTACATTTAAAATGAGGAAATATTTTTATTAAAATCAAAATCAAAAATCAAAATAAAAAATACAAGAATAAAAATATTTTTTCTTTCATCTTGACTTTTTAATCTAATACTTCGCCTATATATATATATATATATATATATATATATATATATATATATATATTGATACATAATTTTTTTTACATTTAAAATGAGGAAATATGTGTTACTACAATAAGCAATCAATTAGCGACACCAACTAAATTATCTATGGGGTGATGGTCAATCTCGTAGTTTTAAAAAGATAAATAAACCAAACTCTTGTTATAAATACAATGAAATATAATGTTGTGTTGTTTTTTTTCACTTAAAGGTAAAAATGTATAGTTAGAAGCGATTTGTTTTAAATACTTTAATTATTAAATACTAATACTGTTATATATTCGTAGTCGGTTTGCTGAGGCGCTTGTTATTCTCATAGTATATAATCAAACCAATAGAGGTTTCGAACTTCACCTCCAGTTTTGGAAATAGCCTTATTAGAACCATTTAGACTTTTGAGCAATACTTAATTATAAATAAGAGTTAAAAATAATGTACTTATTTTTCGCGGTAACTTCGAGCGTATTTCCCTCTAATATACAAATTTTGATATACCAGCAGAAATAGTTTCGGTTAATTTCGTAAATATTAACTTTGAGGGCATCGTTTGAGAAATGTGATTAATGTGTTTTCTCGAGCGTGAAAATATTATTGGAGAGGGATTTTTCTCTTATTTCCTTTTCTTCAGAATTTATCATGTTTTTACCAAATGATTATTTTCCTTTTATATACTTCAGTTTGCCAAATTTTTATCACTAAATCAATTGGCATTTTCATCGTATTTCTCCTACAGTGTTTTTGTTATGACATTATTTTTCGTTGCTCAACAACTTATACTGCAACTCTCTGAACGTTGACAAAATTGGACTAATTAGAAAAATATACTAATACGAATTCTCCATGAAACGCGTAAAGGTAAGGAATGAATATTACATTTGTATAAATTACTTTTGTGTGTTAAATGAAAGATGTAAAAACACATCGAAGTATAGAAATAACGAAGTTGTAAAAACCAATAGAACTTTATGATTTGAGATTTATGTAATGCAAATATATATATATACATATATATATATATATATATATATATATATATATATATATATATATATATATATATATAGATATAGTAAAGTAAAGAATGTAACTCGATACTGATTTCACTGCGCCCCCATTAGTGGCTATTACCTTTTTTCTCATCAACCCATCATGTCAACACAATATTTTCACGTACTTGCATGACATTTTTCTTAAAAGTATCATCATGAGGAAGTCTTACAAATAAAGACGAAACGTTGATGGATATATAAATAACATCCTTTTTGGTTTTTCCTTTTTCATTTCCCATTACGTCGGATTACGTCGGATTACCTTCATCCTTTCTTTACTCATATATATACATATATATATATATATATATATATATATATATATATATATATATATATATATCCTTCTTATTATTATCATTATTATCATCATTTACTTACTTCAACCATTACTAGGCAGGTTTCGACTGTAGACGTAATTGGATACTGAAAATTCGAGTGACAATTCACTGGGTCATGCTAAAGTGGGTTCTGTGCGGGTGAAATGCTTGTTCACATTTGTGTTACATTTCAGTATGTCGTAACAGGCGAAAAACAGGGAAAATGGATGGAGTTCCAAAAGCCAGAAGCTCGAGAAAAGAAGCCATTGGCGTAGAAAGCTCTACGGCATCTGGAGACCTCCACGTTAAATGGATCGGATCTAGCTCACTGCCGGGTTAGTCGAGGATATTTACATTGAAGGGGTACCATAGCAACAAGTTAAATTCCATTGAAGTACTTGCAAAACAAGTACACAGATTAAACATTGCAACGGTGGGACCGGGGCTGAAGCTTTCTGGATAGTGAGGGACTTATAAGGTTAAATACTCTTTTTGGAACCTTATATAAGAAGAAAACGTGTGGATGGTGCACCATCCAAGATGTGACAACAACACTCGATGCATAGGCGGAGTTTGGCTGTGTAGAGATATAGGATACTGTCAAGGTGTCGAAGTTTTCACGCACGTTAGCGAGGCCCCACTTGTTGTAGCAGTATTGGCAATGTTTCTACATCAGTGAATTGTTGACTTGTAGAGATATAGAATACTGGAAAGTGTGAGAAGTTTTCTAGCAGGGTAGCAGGGTTCCACCTGCTTTGCATCAGATGTGGCAGTATCTTCAATACATTTGTTCCAATTAAGTTTACTTGTAAATGGTAAGCCGAGATGTTTGACCCTTGAACTCTTATGTAAAATGTTATTTACTATGTAAATTGGTGGTTGATGAGATGTCTTGTAGCTGCTGAAAGACAAGTATATTTGTCATAGTAACACAAAATGTAACCATCCATTTATGATCCCTTTTCAGTACAGAGTTCAGCCATTTTCCAGGATACGTGCGCGTCCGTTTTACCCACATGACGAGAGTAGAGCGTGGTGCCGTCAGCAAATATACCCATACTTAATGGCATCAGCGAGGTCGTTTATGAAAATTAGGAACCATAATGGTCAAAGGATCGATCCATGGGGTACGCCTGCATTTATGCAATGTTGTTTTGATCAACGGCTATCGAGGACAACCTGGGTTTTTATTTTGGTTAGGAAGGATACCATTACATTAAATATACGTCTAGTAATACGATATGAATTATTTTTATGAGAAGACCTTTATGTTAGACCTTATCAAAGGCATTGGAGATATCAAGCGCTACCGCCCTATCTTACCTGCCTTGTCTAATGTATAGTATGTGCGTTCATAGATGACCGTTAGGATATCCGCAGTAGAGCGCGCTTGCCTAAATCCATAGAGATGGTCAGATAACAGTTTAGAATTAAAAAAGTACCAGACTATCGCTAGATAGATTAGTGATGTTACGATTTTAGATAATAGAGGTAGAAAACTGATGCGGCGATACATCTGGGGTCACTTCTATCTCAATAATTTTTGAAGACTGGTACCACAAAGGCAATATTCCAACTATCAAGGATGCAACATTAAGAAAGGCATTTGTTGTAGAGTTTGAAGAGGCAATAGGCTTGTTGGACAGATCATTTATTTATTAATATAACTAGTATAAGATTCGACTCACATGCTTGGATGGTGTCAAGTGTCTAATGCTGTTCCAGATCTGAGATGGGGTGATGGTCAGGTCTTCAAATGTGGTTTTAGTATACAATGGACATATTGGAGGGACTGGTTAGCGGAGTCCAAAGTGTAATTCAGGCGAAACACTGGGCAATTAGTGCAGCTTCATCAGTTTGCCGTGTAAACAACATTTGTAGTTGAATAGCGGTGAACGTGTTGCATGCCCATTGTTAAACACACTATTGAAGATATTCCGAAAATTACGAGTACCTTGTTTCCCCGATTGAAAGCGTTGTTGGTCATATTTCTATACCTGTTCTTTGCTGCACCTATTACAGTCTTATTTTTGCTCATGCCGCAATGAATTTTTCTATTCATAGTTTACTTATGGCGACTAAATTTTCGGAATGTGTGCTGCCTCTCAGCAATAGTAGCTGCACCGTTCGAGGCGAACCATTGTTGAGTGTGGTCGTGCTGTATAAATTGCGCATGGAAGGATGTGTTTCAATACCTGCTTTGACCCATTCAGTAACTTGATTTGCGCGCTGATCACATGGGATAGAAAAAGTTAATTATCATGCGACGTCTCTGATATGATATCGGATAAAATAACACTAAGCCTTCTTGTAGTAAAACTTGTTTTCGAGCAACGGCTCATCCGCTTTGTGACGAGATTTTGGATGGATATCAATTATTACAACAAATTGATCAGCGTTCCCGAGCGGGCTATATGCATTCGCAACACACGCCTCGGGCAGTAAGGTCAAGAACAAGTCCAGAAATTAGGCTTGCTGGTCACCACAATAAGGGAAACCGGTCGGGAAATTGACAGTCTTTGAAAGGGAGTGGGCTATGGAGAAACTATATGTGGAGTTACTAGCTGCGTCTGTATAGCTGGAGAATGCAGGCCAGTTACAGTGATCTACATAAAAATGCTCAAAATACATGTATTAGGGAACTCAACTCAAATGAGAGTGATGTATGTATACTTTCAGAGACACAGTTAAGTATGGTAGAGTCATTTGTCGAATGGGCACGGTATAAGAAATATAAAGAACTAGCGGAACCCGTCGCCCGGCGTTGCACGGGAGAAAGTACTACCTATTGCATGACGTCGAATAAAAAAAGAAACGGCCTATTGTTGTCCCCCCTCTACCGTATTTGTGAATGCTATAAATTAAAAAAACGAAAAAAGTGGTATAGTAGAATGGCATCGAAGGCTGAAACTGGCGACCATTAAACCATGAAAAATACATGTGAAAATAGGTGAATTAAGCTAAGCCTTATTATGGGCATGCGTGTTATGTTAAGATTCAGCAATGCCACGGTTTAGGTCATTTGAAGTTGATGAAATGACTGGATTTAGGCAAGATTTCTATAATATGCGTGGTAAAGGTGTATGATTTTGAAAATGAAAATGTATAAGGGTCTACCAGTATCTTGGCGCTTATTGAATTGAATAAGATGTCGATTCGATCAAGAAATTGTAGCCGCCATGTTGAATGAATAAATGTTGCAGGAACTGTGTTCGTTAATTTCATTCGCTTAATTCCAGAATGAATCTAAATGTAAAAGTCATATGTAGAATTAAAAATAAAGTAATCTGATACTCGCGGAAAATCATCCGAGTGAACGGGAGCGGTCATTAAGTCTTTGCGTATTGCTTTATATTATGTAGTAAATTAATACCAGGCAAATTATAAATAAGAACTGGTGTTTTGTGAAAATTAAACTGAGTGTATTAGTTCCAGGTGTCGATGAGTAGAGTGACAGATTAGAATTGTTAGGGAGAAACATTTTTGCTACCACCTATATGGAGTTGGTTACTCGGAGAGACGTTGATCGTGGGCTAAATGTAATATTTAGTGTTAGGAGAAAAAATGATGACAAATTTACTAAAACAAGCTCGAGTGAATAAGTGTAGTATAGTGGTGAGTTTAGTAGCCTGTGATGCATGGGGTTATTTTCCTATACTCTGAGAAGGTACAGGGGAAAACCGTCTCTACTTTATATATTAGATCAGAAGCTAACGCTGTGCTGTAAAGTTAATCTAAATCACATCTAAGCTTGATAATATGATTTCAGTCTATGTTCTCAAGTCAAGGAGCGGGCGTTCGTAGAATACAACGCTGAGCCGTGCATATGATTGGCAGAGTTTTTACAGTAGAGTAGGACATATTAAGTCATGTTCAAACGGTGTGAGAAGATAGAGAATTGTAGGTTTGTTTCACTTAGTGCTAGAATATACGACGAGTTAACGGGGAGTAAGGATTCTACGCCACTTATGTTGTATCTAAGTATTTGTCAATGCTAGACTCAAAAGCGAATATAATATTAAAAATAGTAATAATAGTAGTTTTATCGACAGCAGCAATTACCCCAGTAATCTTAACAATAGTCATAATGATAGTAAAAAGTAATAAATAATAATAGAACAGTACAAATAGTTGTAGTAATTATAATGATGATAATGATAGCAATACAAATAATAACAATAATAATAATAGTAATAATTGAAACAATAATAATAATGGTAATAATAATAATTGAAATAATAAAGTTATAGATAATGACATTATCATTAATGACAATGGAAGCAAAAGTCAGGTAACGGTAAACATGGCAATATCAATATTATTAATAACAATAATAGTAATATTGTCAATGTCACTACCACAAATAATAATAACTATGATAGTAACAGCAGACATGATACCACCACTTACAACAATAATAATCTTGATAAAATACAGAAATAAAAAATAATTCAATGTCAAATTATTAACTTTAAAATATTTATAATGATAATAATAATTGATAAAGATAATCTAAAAATAATCTAAAAATATTTAGCAATACATGGATAAAAATATAAGGGAATATTTGAGGGTAAAGAAAAATACAGAAGATGACAATTAGTATTAATCATAATAGTTGTGAGTATGATAATAAAAATAACATTTTAATAATTGTAACTATAGTATAATGAGGGTTAAAATAATAGTAGTATTATAAATGAAAATATAAAATTAAAAAATTTAAAAATTAAAACATTCTAAAAAATTAAATTTTAAAATTTGCTAATGTACCTTATAATAATGATAGTAGCGGTGGTTAATTAAATAATATATATAACGGTGGTTATAAGTAGTGATTGTAGTAAAAAACGTAAAAGAGTAATCATAATAATAATAATCATAATAATAATAATAATAATAATAATAATAATAATAATGATTAATAAAAAAGGTATAAGATGATAGTTGTGTTGACAAAATTACCAGTATAGGGGTAGGTGAATTTTTTTTTCATGAGATAGTAACAGCCTAAGGGGGTACAAGTAAATAACCAAGAAGGTGTAATCTATTATGCCTACAGTTAATTGATGTTTCTTGTTTTTTGTTTAGAAGTTTGCCCCATCACTAAATTTAATTATTTACAATTTTTCTGTTAGGCAAAGGTAACAAAGTGAGTTTAAGGAACCACAGGTGCTAGTTTTTCTGATTGTGTTCCAGGTCACTGTTGGTGGTTGGTTATTGTTGGATAGTACCCAGTAATATATAGAAAGTGAGGTTCTTTTTTTATATGTAGGGTTATTAAAAGAACACTTATGGCCAGTATATCTTTCTTTGAAGGTATTACCAGCCATACCTATGTAGAATTTTTTCAGGGTTGGGTTTTCTTTAGTAGAGATTGTTGCTTTATATACGGATTGAGTTATTTGGCATTTTTGTTGTAATGGGCATGCTTTTTTGTTTGTTCAGTTATAGGCCTTGGTATTTGTTGTTTTTATTGCAGTAGTTTTTCCTTCCATTTAGAATTTTATTTTTATGTTTTTTATTATATTTTCTAAATTTTCGCCACAGCTATAGCTTAATTTGAGGGTGTTTTTCTTAAACATTGTATGCAGTATATTGTTGGGAGGAAAGTGTAGATTAATTAAGTCTAAATTTGTTTTTACCGAGTTTGGTTTTAACCATGTTATTATATGCGGGTGTGAACCAAATAATTTTTCTACCTCTATTTATGCGTCTATTGTTGGGAGGTATAGGGTTGGTGAATTTAATGCGGTTGTTTTGTGATCCACTTTGCTTTAACGCTTTATTGTAAAAGTCCTTATGTTTGTTAAAAATGTCTTCATTAGAGGAGTTATCACTAATTCTTTTTTCAATTGATCTGGGAATATGTTTAATTATGGTTTTTGGGTGGTTAGAGAGTGGGTGGACGTAGATCGGGTTGGCATTGTCTTTAGTATACGGTTCATATGTTTTTTTATTTAAGTTGAATGTTACGTCTAAAAAGTAAACTATTTTAATAGCAGATGTTATTTCTACTTTGAGATCTAATCTTTTCATTTCTCTAAGGATAATTTTTTTACTCTTTCACATTTTTGTCCATTTGAGTTCTTTAATATTAATAATCCGTCATCCCTATATAGGCGGATATCTTCTATGTTAATGTGTTTTGTGAGATTATATAGTATGTATAGACCAACTAGATCAGTGACTTCTGCTGAGTCCATGGAGCCCATAGAAACATCAAAAGATCCAAATTAATTACTTTTAGTTCATTGTTCATGTTTACAGATTAGTACCGTATTTCTGCAGTTTCTAATTATATTGATTTCATCTACGGAAATATCAGATAGAACTGTGGCAAAATCGATAACGTTTTCAAAAAGTTATTTAGATATAGATGGGTAATAATTTATAATGTCAAACTGGATGAACAGGCAATTGGTTTTATTTACTATGTTACAGAACCAGTTTATTGTATCTGCAGTATTTATCCATTGATTTAGTTTAAAAGTGTTTTATCTGCTTATTTATTCTTTTTTAAAAAATTACTAATTTTCCGTATTTCTTGTCTTGTGGGGTTAATTAGTCTAGTGGTTGGTTTAGTTTGGAAATCAGGTTTATGATCTTTGAGAAGAATATATGCTTCTTTCTCTTTTAGTTTACTTACTCTATCGGTTATCTTAAGTTTATCGGTGATAACTTTTCCATCGGTATTGATGTTATGGACTAAATTCATATTAGATGTTTTGTAGTTTTTTTGTGATGTTATTGTCAAGTAATTTATAGTATTCTTGTGTGGTTAGTTTGTAAAAGTTTTGAGTGTTATAATCTTTAGTTAGTATATATTCTGTACTATTAATTTCCTTAACTATTTTGTCTAGTTTCTTTTGAAATGGTTATTTTGTGGTGAAATCTGATGTCCCTAACAATATTCATTAAATCCATTTCGAACCCGTCAAACTGTTCAACGTGGGGTGCCGTTCCTTGATTTTATAATCCATAATAATCCCTCGATTCATTGCATTTAGATCTCTCCAGGAAAACACTTTCCTTCCACTTCATCCTCCTCAAAAGTTCTTCAATCTTCATGATAAGTATAAGAAGGTAGTTCCGTTTGTTGGTAGTCGGAATGTTTTTTAAGGAGTATTAAAATTGTTTTTTACATGTATGCGAATTAATAATCTACGGTTTAGAAAGTGCTCAACACTAATGGAGCCCAGAAAAAAATGGTAATAAATATCCACAGGGTGGTAATCCAGAGAATTTTAACCGGGTTTATAAAAAGTGCTCAATATCAAATAGAGCTTTATATATGATATTTTTTTATTTACACAGACATGTACAAAATCTGCGACACTGGCATGTCGATGTTATCGATCAACAGTTACTATAAACTGAGATCTCATCAGGCAGAGTAAGAATCCGATCTTAACCTCAGATCATATTCGGAAAGAATTAAATGGAGAGAAAAAGAAAGTGAACAACAAGAAAATAAATGTAACATTTCAAAAATTGGGAGATCACGTGGTTTAGGGCCGTTTAAAATCAAAAATCAAAAAAGTTAAAATCTAAAATCTAAAATAAAACAGGACAAATAAATCAATAAATAAAATCAAATAAAATAAAATGGAAAGAGATGCATATAATGAATAGAGGGAGTAGGGTAAAAAAGATAGGAAGGTAGAGGAATAGAAAACGTCTGTTGATTCAGACCGAGAGAGAAGAGATAAGAGGGGGGTAGACATGCACGATTCAAGTGTCGAAAAACGACAGTTATTTTCAAATCGAGCGGATAAATGTATTTTCAAGTAGACTATGATATTGTGTATATGTGTGTATGCGTGCGTGCGGACTCACCGATGAGACATCAGTTTATAGTAACTGTTGATCGATAACATCGACATGCCAGTGTCGCAGATTTTGTACATGTCTGTGTAAATAAAAATTATCATATATATATTCTGATCTACGTCTTCAAAGGTCGCAGGAACAGAGTTCAACACTACTGCAACGCTTGGAAAGAAACTACTGGAATACGAAGATGTATTTAACTTAGATATCAAAACAGAAAATGTGTTCAGACGACTAGATAAACGAGTACAAACGAGCTATAACATAGGAATCAAGGAATATATCAGATAATTCTGAAGCACACATGTCATCATAGTATGTTTTGAAAAAAACTGAGACTAGCAACATAAGATTTGTTATAAATTGGGTGACGAGAAAAATGGCCAGGCAAAACAAAGTTTCTACTTTCGTTCAATTTAATGTATGCATATACTACTAGGTGTAGTCCTCGTCAACGCTGAGTTTCCTAAAATGTTCTCTTCTGCACGACATTTCGAGTGAAAATCGTTATTGTTTCATGTTAACCTGTTATAGAATAATAAAAAAAGTATATTACTATGATCGATATCGGTTACATAACAACTAGGCACTCGTGATTTCTGGAAAATCTACAATAGTGTAGTGAACAATGGTCAATCAACGTTTATCCCACAATCAAGCCACAATGATGTCGTTTGCACGGCCACTGATAAGGCCGAACTACTTGCCAAGCATTTCGCTTCTAACTCCACTTTGGACTCACATAACCACCCCCTCCCCAAATTCCTTTTGCGGACCGCAGCCACACTTGATAACCTGGTCATCACCCAATCCCAGGTCAGAGACATCATAACAAACCTTGACACCTCCAAAGCTTGTGGGCCTGATCTTATACCTGCAATAGTAATAAAGAAATTCTCTGCTGAACTGGCCCCTGCCCTCTTCAAACTCTACAATAAATACCTAGCTGAATCTTGCTTCCCCGATTACTGGGAAATTGCCTCTGTGGTACCAATCTACACGAATTCTGGGAATAGAACCGATCCTCTGAACTACCGACCAATCAGCCTACTGCCGATCTTTGCTAAAATCTTTGAATCCTTAATCAATCTAGCGATAGTACGCACTTAGTTAATGCTACACTTCTATCTGACCGCGAGTATGGATTTAGACAAGCACGTTCTATTGCAGGCATCCTAACGGTCATCTCTGAACGCATCTATCATACACTCGACAAGGCAGGATACGCTAGGGCAGTAGCGCTTGATATATGCAAGGCCTTTGATAAGGTATGTCACAAAAGCCTTCTGCTGAAAATACGCTCATGCGGTATTATTGGTCAATTACTTAATATAATTAGATCTTTCCTAACCAAAAGAAAAATCTAGGTTGTCCTCTAAGCAACATAAATGCTGGTGTACGCCAGGGACCTATCCTTTATTGTTCCTGCTTTATATAACCGAACTCCCTGATGACATAGAGTCTGAGATTGGTTTATTTTCTGACAACATCACGCTTTACTCTCGCCATGTTAGCAAAACAGACGCCATCATATCCGAGGCAATGGCTGAATCCTTAGAAAATGATTTCCAGGCTGTAGTGGAGTGGGGTCATAAATGGTTGGTAACTTCTACTGCCGAAAAGACAAATCTCTTTTTCTTCAATAACTACAAGATATCGCTCCAACCACCGATTGTCATGGAAAATTACACTCTACCTGACAATTCATCATTCAAACTCCTCGGCCTAACCTTCACAGGTAACATGAATTGGAACAAATACATTGAAGACATTGCCAAGGCTGCCGCAAAGAAGGTTGGCTCCCTCTACCGTGCTAGTAAACTCTTCACACCTGACATTATCCTGTATCTCAACAAAGCCACAACCGCCCATGCATGGAGTATTGCTGCCACATCTGGGCTGGTGCATCATCTACTAGTCCCTCCCTCCTCGACAAGGTTCAAAAAAGAGTCGCCAACCTAATAGGTCCCTCACTGTCAACCAAACTCCAGTCCCTGTCCCATGGCCGCAATGTAGCAGCCTTGTGCTTGTTTTGCAAATACTTCAATTGATTATGCTGCGATAAATTGCCCGTCAGGTGCCCCCTCGTCGTAAGTTCACTAGACCAACTCGACAATCGACTAAATTCCATCCATTCACTGTGGAGGCCCCCAGATGCCGGAGAGCTTTCTACATAAATAGCTTCTTTCCTCGTGCTTCTGACCTCTGGAACTCCCTACCTGCCCCCTGGCATGCAAACATTTAAAACTAATGTAAACAGACAGTTCGCTGCGCAGATCATAATTTAGGTTGCTCCCCCAACCTTCTCCCTTTTCATTCTTCTCAGTAGACCCTTACGTCTACAGTGGCGGTCTGCCTTGTCTGTGGTGAACTATGTTGAACAAAAAAAAAAAAAAAATAGTACATGACAAATACGTGCGATGATTTGACTAAATAAAATGATAATAACTTGAATGTTTAATCATTTATTTTTTTACTTATCGTTTAAAGTTCAGATGAATATAAAAAAGTATATTTTACGGTAACCTAGAAATTGAAGATAAAAAGCAGAATATTATTTCTAAAAGTTTTGGTATATTTAATTTCAAATAATTATTATTTTAAGAATTCAAGAATTTCGGACATCAAGAAATGCATAGGATCGAACTTGCTGATTTCAATACAACAATAAGTTGTCATATTAAATCAACGCTTAGATATCCCACTAGGTAAGATGTGACACAAGGTCGGTAAAGTGGGATTAGATAAGCCAGCGCTAGAGAGGTGAGCACTCTGGCTATTTAAAAATTGCCTGGGCAGCCCCGTCGGCATTCCCCTGTAGGACCGTCTAAGACAGTAAGCAATAAACTTACTCCTCTCCAAAGAGGGGATGTAAAGTCTTGGAGGGTGCACCTCCTCGAACTGCACAGGACGGACAGCCCTTAGATATAGATGTCGACACACATGCACACATACGCACATACCGCCAATATATATAAATATATATATATATATATATATATATATATATATATGTATGTCTAAATACCCTTTCTTATTCAAACCGGCGTCACCTCGCCTACATACATAACGTGATTTTCTGACCAAAAAGTCCATTTCCATCGGACGATGAAAAAAAAAGAAAAGAAAAACACTCTTTGAAAATGAGAAGTATATTCTCGAAAGATAAGATTAAAATAAATTTTATTTATTTTATACCACCATTGTTATGTTTTTTTCAACAACAAAAAATATAATAATATATATATAGAGAGAGAGAGAGAGAAAGAGAGACAGAGAGAGAGAGAGAGAGAGAGAGAGAGAGAGATAGATAGATAGATAGATAGATAAATAGATAGATAGATAGATAGATAGATAGATAGATAGATAGATAGATAGATAGATAGATAGATAGATACTAACATGCTTCAGTATTAATTTAGCCAAAAAGAGTTGATTTTTCTCTAAAACACATTAAACCGAACCATCCTCTACTTCAACTATACACTTCCTCAGGCTATCTAAAATGCACTGACTGCAGAGAACTACATTCCGTATCATCAGTTTGTACTCGAGAACGCCAGGCACGAATAATTCGTCTCAGTGCGTACAAAATCCACATAGACTGTGTAAAGTATTTCTCCAGGTTAAAATCATTGATTTTTCAAGAGATTTGGTTTAAATGATTTTCCAAGAATTAATGTCGAATTAATTCGGTATTTTGCCCGTGGACGAAACAGACACAAATCAATGTACATTTTTACACCTATACTTATACTTGCAATGAGTGCAGGAAAGATTCGCCAAAATATGTCAAATTTTGATAGATGTTAAAGAAAAAAAAATGAAAACATTTAGTCAAATCAGAATGTATATATATATATATATATATATATATATATATATATATATATATATATATATATATATATATGTATTCCATAATAAATGCCAGTATACTGAAATCATATGCCCTTAATAGGTTAAAGATGAAAATTCATATACGCTAAATGTACAAAAGCAAGGAAATTGCTAAATTTTTACACTAGTATTTGCATTAAGGGTATGCGAGCACAACAGGGCTATGTATTTTACTGGGAGGAATTTTTCTTCAGCGCAGCTCACACACTTCATACACTCATGCATAGAGATTTATACTTTAGTGATGTGATAATGAAAGGGTTTGGTTGATCTTTAGTCATACCCTTATAACAATAAAAGTGTAAAAATTTGGCAATTTCCTTGCTTTTGTACATTTAGCGTATATGAATGTTCATCTTAACCCTATTAAGGGCATATGATTTCAGTATACTGGCATTTATCATGGAATGTCACTACGTTTTTAAAGACTATGCCTCAAGACAATGGTAATCTTTAAGTTTTTTTTTAATTTTCTGGAAAACTAACGTATATGGTAAACTGAAATTAAAATGCAATCAACTAGGCCCTAGAACCTCTATCTCTGCCAAAAAATCAGCTGAATCCATCAAATAGTTGATGAGATACAGGGTGGCAGGCACGTACGTACGTACACACTGATAACACAAAATCACTCATGACCGTTCTGAATCTCTGGGTTGCCTTGACTAATGATGCTGAAGTTCTACACACTTATAGAACCTATCAAATGAAAATTTTGTGCGAAGTTTTAACTAATTTGGTTTATTGGTTTTTGAGTTATGACTAATCAAAGAAATGAGATTTCTAGCATAGGTCGTTTTTGAAGTCTATTAAGGGATAGAGCGCTATCGCGCCTCCCTTGGTATATATATATATATATATATATATATATATATATATATATATATATATATATATATATATTATATATGTATATCTGTATATCTAGAAAAGAGAGTGTTCGCAAGAAACGCATGAAGGTGTGTGTTAGCGGTAACATCGAGAGATCCTTGATACTTGAAAAGTACCCACAACTATAGATAGAGCAGGTGCGTTTAAACGCCAGAATAAACCAACTTATCCGTCTTTTTTTACTCAGTGTTGCCCTGGAACATAAGAATAATAATACAGTATTATATTTGGTAAGTTGTATATGTTAAATCAAAGTGCTCGATATCATAGATAGGGCAGGTGTATTTACTCAGCATTTATCTTAGATACAGAAATCCTACACAGAGCAGATGTTCTTACACTCCGCATTGCCCGGTTGACAGCGATCCACTCCATCTTGCTATACTATTGTATACTAAAAATACACTCTGCGTGGCTCGCAAGTCAGTGTGTACTATCCTAGATAGAACAGCTATGTGCAATGATACAGTAGTACATTTTCTAAAGTAGTATATGCTTGATGGAGAAGGGGGTCAAAAGAAAGTCAGCGTTTCCCGATAATAGGGTAACATAATTAACGGTTTCATTATAATATTAAAGGGGGAAGGTGAAGATAAGAACCGTGGCGTTGCTTAGGAATCAAATTAAAACAAATATAGATTTCAGTATATTTTTTGGAAGTGGGTAAGGAAAACACTTGGTGCTGCCTGGGAGGAATATCTTTAAACCTGAAAGCTTGAGATGTAGTAGTAGTAGTATTATTATTATTATTATTATTATTATTATTATTATTATTGTTGTTGTTGTTGTTGTTGTTATTATTATTATTAATGTTATTATTATTAATATTATTATTATTATTGTTGTTATTATTATTATTATTATTATTATTATTATTATTAGTATTATTATTATTATTATTATTATTATTATTATTATTATTATTTTCTCAATACATTGAAACAAGGGAGTAGAAAGTGTTGAGCATACGTAAAGTAAAAGTAGGGGAGAGTTATGTAAACAACGTGGAAGTTGCAAATATAGAACGCTAGAGAGACAGAATGAGATAGAAAGGTAGGAGTTTTAAAATAAATATCTTACATGCACTTATTAGCCCTTCTGTTTCGTCTATTATGTCCGGATAGAACTGCTAGTTATACATAAAAGGGAATATTACCAGACTATATTTATATTGTTACACATTGCTGGATTAAAATAAAAATTAAACCGGTTTTGCAAAGTAACTCAATATCAATCAACCTGTGACTGTCTCGTCTCTTGGCAGATTTTTATGTCCGAATTAGGTATAATTCGTATTTATTCTAAGTAGAACATTATCCAAAGCCTTATCCTGTCGTCTACAATGCATTTGTTTATTGCATATAATGTGGGTAACTCCAACCAGGGAATACCGACTCATCCATGCACGGCTATTTTTGTTCTCTTTTAGAGTGCGCCATTGAGGTCAAGTTTTTTGTCCCACATTAAACTGACTGTATGGCACATTTTGCTGACTTCTTTTATTTACATAGCAACCGTGAAAAGTTTGGAATATTCAATTTTTAGGGTCTACTTCGGAGATGTCTGACCATTTCGTCTTAATTAGCTATCGTTCGGTTAGATATTACCTCTCATTTGTAAGGGGGTTATTGAAGATCGACGTTTCCTCATTCAAACAATATAACTTGAGCTCAGTGTCAGACCGAATACGTCACATTTTTAGTATATATATATATATATATATATATATATATATATATATATACATATATATACATATACATATATATATATACATAAACCCTGTGTATCGCTTTATTGCAGGTCAATATTTTTTTAATTTTGAAATTGCTATGAAACGCAGAAGAGTGAAATTTGGTACAATGGAAGAGCATAACAAAGTGCCTTATTGCCCTGATTTTTGTGGAATTTGAACAAATATTTTGAAAGTTATGCTAATTTTTCTATTTTCTGGTAATTTTAAGTGTGTATCACTTTATTGCAAGTGTCTAAAAATGTATATTTTCGGTAATAAAACAATATTCTAACTTCATATTTCTATTTATATGAAATAAAGAACATATCCAGTAACAATATTAACCAAAAACAAGAACGAATTTCACATTATTTTGTTTAAGGAAATATTTATTTATCAACATAACTCCCATGCTTCAAAATCACTTTGAATAGCCTCTTGTCAACTGATGATGTCAATCGGCGGATTTGAGATGATGTGATGCTATAGGAAACTTCCAAAATCTTCCTCCAAAGTTCATCCTTCGACGAAAATTGAACACCTCCTTCATAAACTTTCATCTTTATTATTGACCAGAGCTGCTCAATTGGATTTATATCTGGAGAACAAGGTGGCCATGTCATCAAATTTTCTCCACTAATGACTAATGACTTAAGGTAGGATGCCGTAGCCTTGGCTGAGTGGGATGGCGCATTGTCGTGCATAAAAATCAATTTGCGGTGACGCGCCAATGGAAGGTCATCAAGCCATGGTGACAAATGCTCATTTAAAAATAAAATATAAGACTGGCTTGTCAGTTTGACACCTTCTGGCACTCGAAATGGTCCAATTAGTTCATCGCAGATTATTCCAGCCCAAAACATGACACCTCCATCTCCCTGTTGACGACGGAATCGATGAGGGGTAGGGAATCCAAGAGGACTCCAAACTTTGGCCCACCCATCTTGTCCATCAAGGGTTGCTCTGGCCTCATCGGTGAAAAGAACATTTTCAAAGCTGGTTTTCATGTATTTCTGAGCCCAAGCCAAACGTTTTTCCTTATGAGTTTGGTTTAAAACCGGTCTTGCTATGGGCTTAATGTTTCTTGCAATTTCGTTTAAGACATTGCAGCGTGTCTTTCTGGACAAGGAAGATATTCCAGCCTTGTCAAATATAGCAGCACTGTTGCTGCCCGGCTGCTTGATAAGTTGACGGCGAATCTTTCTAACATCACGAGCAGAAACTGACTTTCTTGTGTTTTTGTCCTTCCTTGGTTTGATGTTTGGATTTTCAACGAATGAAGACAATGTTCTTCGATCTCTTCCAAGCTCCTTGGCTAGATCTACAGGAGATAAACCTTCTGCAAGGCCTGCAACAACACGTACCTTTTCACTAGCTGTCAATCGACCCTTTCTAGGCATTTTGGGAGACCTGCAATAAAGTGATACACACTTTAAATTAACAGAAAATAGAAAAATTAGCATAATTTTCAAAATATTTGTGCAAATTCCACAAAAATCAGGGAAATAAGGCACCTTGTTATGCTCTTCCAGTGTACCAAATTTCACTTCTCTGCGTTTCATAGCAATTTCAAAATTTAAAAAATATTGACCTGCAATAAAGCGATACACAGGGTTTATATATACATATACATATATATATATTGGTACATATTACAACAAGGCGAATACACATTTAAGAAGCTATATTTGTTAATCAATTGTTACACGAAAATACCAACCTATTTTCTAATAATTTTATTATCACTAGGTATGAACAAAAGAAAAGGAAAGACTCCCTAAAAAGTGAAAGATACGTGCCATTTCTGTAAAGCAACCAAACTACTATGTCTATGTCCGTCCGGAAACAACACGTGTCATAGTCTTAGTTAAAATACTTATAACCTGTCGCAATGATTCGATCACCCACCAAACGCCTACTACAATACACCAACGCATTCGGTCATGTGACTGAAACCCATATAAACATTAAGGTAAGGAAACACGTCAAACCGTTTCACATAACTCTTCTAGACATTAGAAGAAACTTACGTCGAAGGACAGGAAGTACTTCTGTAACATACAATGTGGTACTTGGTAAATACCCACTTGTGTAAATATACCGTAAGTAGTGTTGGCTTCGCTTACATTGTACGTAACAAAAGTAAGTCAATCCGTTTTGGTGAATGCTTTTCTACAGGATTGAACTATGAACAACTACAATCTGCCTAATCCAGAAGAGATTTTTTCAACATGGTTCACCCAAACAAGGCAGGCCGCCACTGTAGACGTAAGGGGCTACTGAGAAAAAAGAAGAGGGGAGAAGGTGTGGGGGTCAGCCTAAATTGGGATCTGCGCAGCGAGATGTCTGTTTACATTAGTTTTACATTTCTGCATGCCAGTACTGTCAGGGAAACAGGGGGTAGGGAGGAAGTTCGAGAGGCCAGTAGCACGGGGAAAGAATCTATTTGAGTAGAATGCTCTCCGACATCTGGGGACCTCACCAGTGAATGAATTAGATTTAGTTGATTGTCGAGTTAGTCTAGAGAATTTACGTCGAGGGGGCACCAGAGTAGCCAATTCATCGGAGCATAATCCATTGAAGTATTTGTAAAACAAACATAAGGACGCTACATTGCGGCGATGGGACAGGGACTGAAGCTTCGTTGACAGTGAGAGACCTATTAGGTTGGCGACTCTTTTTTGGACCTTGTCAATGAGGGAGAGACTAGTAGATTATGCATCAGCCCATGTGGCAACATTACTCCATGCATGGGCGGATGGTGGTTTTGTAAAGATACAGGCTAATCTCAGGTGCGAGAAGTTTACTAGCACGGTAGATGGAGCCAACCATCTTTGCAGCAGCTTTGGCAATGTATTCAATGTATTTGTTCCAATTCATGTTACCTGTGAAGGTTAGGCCGAGAAGTTTGAATGATGAACTCTCATGTAGGGTGTTATTTGCCATAGCAATCGGTGGTTGGAGAGGTTCTTGTAGTTGTTGAAGGAAAGTAGCTTTGTCTTAGTAGCATTAAACATTACCAACCATTTATGACGCCAATCCACCACAGCCTGGAGGTCATTTTCTAAAGATTCAGTCACTGCCTTGGGTATGATCGCGTCTGTTTTACCAACATGGCAAGAGTAAAGCGTTGTGTCGTCAGCAAATAAACCAATCTCCGACTCCATGTCATCAGGGAGATCGTTTATATATATCAGGCACAACAAAGGTCTAAGGATACATCCCTGGGGTACACCTGCATTTATGTCATGTTGCTGAGATTAACGACCATCGAGGACAACCTGGATTTTTCTTTCGTTTAGGAAGGATCTAATTATATTAAGTAGTTGCCCAGTAATACCGTATGAGTGTATTTTCAGGAGAAGCCCTTTCTGCCAGACCTTTCAAAAGTCTTGGATATATCAAGCGCTACTGCCCTAGCTTCACCTGCCTTGTCGAGTGTGTGATACATGTGTCTAGAAATGACCGTCAGGATGTCTGCAGTAGATCGTGTTTGTCTAAATCCATACTGGCGGTCTAATAGTAGTTTAGCATTAACTAAGTGCCGTACTATCGCTAGATTGATTAACGATTCAAAGATTTTGGCAAAGATCGGAAGTTAACTGATTGCACGGTAGTTCTGAGGGTCGGGTCTATTCCCAGAATTCTTGTAGACAGGTACAACAGAGACACTTTTCTAGCTATCGGGGAAGCAAGATTCAGCTAGGCATTTGTTGAAGAGTTTGGAGAGGACAGGGGCCATCAGCAGAACATTTATTTATTACTATTACAAGTATAAGATCACGCGCACAAGCTTTAGAGGTGTAAAGGTTTTTTATGATGTCTCTGATCTGGGATGGGGTGATGACCAGGTTATCAAGTGTGGCTTCGGTCAGCGAAGTGAATTCAAGGTGGGGGTGGTTATCTGAGTCTAAAGTAGAGTTAGAAGCGAAACGCTGGGCAAGTAGTTCAGCTTTTTCAGTGGCCGTGCAAACGAGATCATTGTGGTTTGATAGTGGGGGAATCGTTGATTGACCATTATTCACTACACTATTGTAGATTTTCCAGAAATCGCGAGTACCTAGTTTCTGTTACTGGATGCGTCTTTTTGTTAACTCATTATAGCTTCTCTTTGCTTCGCCTATCACGGCCTTGCAATTATTTCTTGACTATAAATTCATGTCTATTAATAGCTGACTTATGGCGGCCGAATTTACGGAATGCTTGTTGCCTCTCAGCAATGGCAGCTGCACATTCTGAAGTGAACCATTGGGGATAGTGTGGCTTGCTAAAGAATGTTTGCATGGGGACATAGGCTTCAATGCCTGCTTTGAGCCAGTCAGTTATTCGTTTGCACACTGGCTTGGAAGTAGTGAGAAGGTTTCCCTCCAAGAGGCGTCACTGATGTGATCCCGTATTGACTCGAAATCAGCCTGCTCGTAGTATCTTTTTGTTTTGAGCAACGGTTCATCAGCTTTTGGACGACTTTTTAGGGTGATATGTATGATTAGCACAATGTGATCAGCATTCCCGATTTGGCTATGAGCTTTCGTCACACACGCCTCTCGCGTTGAGGTTAAGAAGAGGTCTAGAAGTGAGTCTCGCTGATCTACTCGATCGGGGATGCGGGTCGGAAAATCGACAGTCTGAGAGAGGGAGTGCGCTAAGGAGAAATTATACGTAGAGTCGCCGGCTGCGTCAGTAAGGCTAGAGAACCAACCAGTCGCGGCGGTGGGAATTGAAATCTCCAAATACATGTATCTGGGTATTCGAGTCAATTAAGACTGCTCTATCTATGCTTTCAGAGACAGAGTTTAGCAGAGTACAGTCCTGGGTCGATGGGGAGCGGTATAATAAATATAAGTAACTGACGGTGTGATGTAAAGTCAATCAAAATCACATGTAATCTTGGTCATCTGATTCTAACTTATGTTCTCTGGTAAGGTGGAGGGAGTTCCGAAAATAAACTCCAAGCCCGTGCATATGTTTTTCAGAGTCTTTACGGTAGAGTGGGAGGTATTCAGTCATGTCAAAGTGATGAGACGAGATTGAGGATTTAAGGTTAGTTTCAATAAGAGCTAGGATATCCGGGGAGTTTGTCAAAAGAAAGGTTTCTACGTCATTAATGTTGGTTCTAAGTCCCCGGATATTTGTGAATGCGCCCGTTTAGGGCGGAGGCGAAAGTGTTGTTTGTTGGGGGTCTGGTTTAGGGTTGCTTTTATTTCTTTGTAATGACATGTTTGGTTTGATTATAGAGTGGGTTGGCCAAAGTGGGTACTTGTTTGGTGCCAATAAGCTCACACAACCAGTCCATTAGTCACGACCTGGTCCATGGGGGGTTGTGGCCTCGGGAAATCCTACCGGAGATAATTACAGGGTCCCTTTCCATGCGCGACATGGCACATACAACTACTCACGGTATTATACAACTGACGATAGAGCAGCCGTTCTTGGCGCTACCCGAGAGTTTGGGCTCCTTCCTATCAGTCGGAAACAGCAGCCATACAAGTTGTCCAACCTGTACCCTCAACCTGTCGGAACAAGAGAGACCCATACTGGTCATGTAAGATTTAGTAACGACCCCCCCAAAGTTGCCCAAATAGGGAGAAAGAGGGCGGCGTTCATTGTCCTAGTAAGGAAACAAGGCTTGGCACTGAGTGTTTTGAGGCGTTCCAGCGCTGTTACCTCTGCACCTGGCTAATAAACAAAGAAGGAGTGCAAGGGCCGGCGATAGGCAGAACCTATCAACTCCTTAAGCAATTGTAGGTTTGCAAACCGGATATTTTGTTTAAGATTCCAAATCTAGGAAGGTTGTCGATCAGGACTAAGGTGGCCTCCCTCCCCAACGACTGCCACGGCGTAAGTAGCTGGTAGCTAGTTTTTTTTTGTCAGCGATTTCCTTCTCTTAGATGGATGACCTTACGAGGTCTAACGGGTCCAACACTCCGAGAGGGGTTACGACAGCCTGCGCCCGTATACTAGTCGGGTATTTCCTAGCCTCCGCAGGTAAAAAACAAAAACAAAAACATATATATATATATGTTGATAGAATAAGTTCATTGTATACTAAAAAGGGAACGGAAAGTTGGAGATAGGTTTCCCACTCGCAAATAAGAAATAAGAAAGACGCAAAGCTTCAGGCCAGTATAAGATTAAAAAAATGTCTTCAGTGGAAACTCGAAAAACAGGCAATAGGAGAGTGTATATAAGGAAAGGAAAGGAAAAGAAGTAATAAGTTTAAGAAGACACAAGGTAAATACTAGTACGCTTGGTAGCATTGTTTGAAATTAGTAAAAATGCCAAATACATTTAACTTTAGTAAAACAGAAAAACTCAACTGAAACTTTTGAGAAGTCATTCAATCCGACCATGTGGAAGGAATTAAATGGACTTGGGCTACTTGGCAAATGACCATCTCAGTAATATCATGTTGTGTACATCTGAGGAATGGCGAGCTTTTGAAACGGGGCGGGACATCGAGATTTACAGCCACTTAAGCGTATACGTTTGTTATTTATAAGATGTATAGCTAGAGTAGATAGTTGAATCTCAAAGTTAAAAAAGAAAAAGAAAATTAAAATTATAATAAAATAAATACATAATTAAAGGAAAAAGGAAAGGAAAAAAAAGAAAAAAGTTTAAAGATTTTTGAAAACCTTAACGGAGGAAAAGTCTGAGCTTGATTTAAGTAATTCTTACTTACAACTACTTGTGGATGACGAGTGCTAAAATATACTGCATATAACTGCCCATATGGGTTTGTACGAACTATTATAGTGTGGGCTACGTTTGCAGTAGCCATATTTCAAAAAGCAATGACCACATAGCTTAGCGGACGGGAATTGGCGAGAGCGTACCTTGATAAAGTTCTAGTGACCAGTAAAATAACTGAGCAAAATAAACCATATGTAAAATAAGTGTTTAAGAGAATCCAGAGCCACAATTTAAATTGAAGAAGACAAATGCGATGTTTACATAGAAAAAACACAAACAAATATCTTGGTCAGATAATAGTCAAAAATTGTAAAAGACCAGACTTAGGGCAATCTATCGCGAGCCAATATCTGCCGACTCCGGAAAACTTTTCGTAACTAAAAAGTTATGTGGGTTGGAAAATTATTATAATGTGTTTATTCTTAAACATACACAATTCTCGAATTTCTGTGAATGCGCTATTAAAAAAGAAACGAAACAAACTGGGTCCGGACGACAAAATGCTAGGGGAACTTTAAAAAAAATAACAAGATATCCTCACATCGGAATTGATTTGACGTACTACAATACACATTTCAAAACCTTAGTGGCTACTTAGTTTAGTTCGTAGAAGACAAGTTGCTTAAAATCATCGCACACGTGTCTCGTATTTTACTACTTGCAGTAAAGTATACTAAACATTGAAGCATTTTGTATAATTTTAGCGGTCATCAAATATCATTTTTGTTCTTATCCAAGACCTTTAGCTAACGTTGTATGTGTAAAAAAGGATTAACAACGCATATTGCAAACAGACGGCATTGATGGGAGGCCACCTCTTAGATTACATTTATGAGATGGAGTTTTCCACGTCTCAAGGATTAGTCATGCTGACGGAGTATCTTGACTGATGTCTGCAAAACACAGTGATTGTATCCTTACAACCTAAGGTTTAAGTACAAATACAATGGCTAACACTATTATGAGCCCTCCGGAAACACTCGAAGACTAAAGAAACATTTTTTTTAAATTAGGAAAAACATCAAAAACATATCGGGTTTACTGAGTATTTTATGAAGTACGGTGACCGGGTGATAATTCCTGCATAATTAGTGGAAACAATAGTAACAGGATGGCATGTCCATAACCTGGCGATTTAGAGAATGAAAAACCTCATAAGAAGCTATATTTATTAGACGAGTGTAGACAAATATTTTGAAAACGCGGTAAAATACGGAAAGGTTGTTCTTTAGCAGCGTAGATAACTTCAATACAATTCAGACGCTGGCCCCAAACTGACCGACTGCTGTTTAGGATCCACATAGATTTTGTTGGTCCATTTTATTGTTTCTATTACCTATTAGTAAACCGTTTCTAGAAAAAACCGGAGACATGACACTGTAGACAGAGAAAAACAGGAACGAAACGATTCATTTTGTACATATATAGTGTGCCCGTTTACTGTATTGAATCAGAATATGTAATATTATTCACGCCTGTTTAATTTGTCAATTATTTCTGTGGAACATATCATTATCGCGCCGTATCATCCGAGAAGCAATATTTAGGTAGAAGGAGTCGTGAATGCATTTTATAGAGCGTTTAATAAACCGAGGTGTACACATAGCAAAAATGCAAGTCAATATTTTTTGTAGGTGTATAGGATAATCACAAATAACAATGTTTGTCTCCCATAACGCAAGTTGAAAACATTTTTGCAAAGAAGATTATTGCTAACCCATACAATACCATGATGTGAAAAACTACCACAAAAGGGCACTACAGCTTTAGTGAAAACATATTCTTTTGGGTGTCTAAAAACGACAAAAACGGAATAGTCGATTAACTGATTGTGAGCATGATTTACATGGTATACGGCTCAAGTTTATTCACAAAAGACACGTTGACCTAATGAGGACACACTATTAAGATACTGCCGAGAATAATACTCCAGGGGACGAATTAATGTATGTCGTGTTCGACAGATTTGAGATACCAATAACACAACAATCTTCTGAACAGAGAAGATCAAAGAAAAGTAAGATTACGGACTTGATTGTAATAAACCCTAGAAGCAAAATGATTGACTCCATTCAGAGAAAGGTTTAAACGTGGGTGTTATGTAATGTTAATCTACTTCATTTCGTTAATGTATTCTCGATATTATGTAAAGTGGAGCCGACGACGAAAGACGAGCAGTCTTCTGTGGAATACTATTCTGTAATTCTGTAGGTACATTCTAGTAAATCTATCACAGTGTTGTACTATGTATTATTGTCCCTACAATGTCACAAGATCGCATTTTCCGGATGGGTATTGCTACAAATAATGCAATAGGTAAGGGAGATCCTGAAAACGGTAAAAACATCCTTCTGGGTCGGACTGAATTACAACCATATTTTATGGCTACAGAGCACAACACGCCGTTAAAAAAGAAGCATCTTAATGCATACGAGGAGTATGTGAATACTTACTAAACACCACCTTAGTATATTTGTCCTCTCTGTATGGGAGTTTTACATTTCACACTCACCCTCAGATTCTCTGACCTTCAATTACTCTTTGCCCAAACATCCAAAATAACATAGTATTCGAACCCCAAATAAGATCCCCTCAACATGTCTACAAATTGATTTTTGATGAGAAATAGTGCATTTTCTCCTAGTTATGCGACATCAAGCAACAGCACTAAGCTGGATATTTCGCCAGACTAAGTAATTATTTTCCTGGAATCTAGCAAGACCAGGCAAATATCACAAAAATGATAAACTATAACATACTAAAGTGGGCGAGTAATATTTCTTACTGATTTATTAAGTCAAAGTTATAAAAGTAGAGAAGAACCATAAGTAACTATCTGCGCCCTATTGATAAATCAAGTCCACGGTTCTTTGAGAGCGAACTTAGCAAAATACAAAAAAGGTGGTACAAAAGCCATTTTGTCTTATGTGAATATATACTTAGAATGTATTAACTCAACTAACAATAATGTTGAATTGTTCGATGTTTTATGAGATTGTATTTTTGTTTTCAGTCTACTACACTTCAGTTGTAATTACTAATTTTGTTATCAATTTTCCCGGATCTCTAAAAAGTTCATGCACATCAGTCAGTGTAAAACATACTTTGAATAAATACTTTTAAATCTAAACATAAATGTACAGCTTCGAATACAGATTTTATACGGATGATAAGAAAGTGTGTGTGTTTTTTTTTAATTTTAGAGAATATTCTAAATACACGTAGTAACCCTATTTAATATCGAAGTTCTTACTAAAATTGAATCGTTGTGTGTATTTTCGTAGATCTGCCAAACTTATGTTTGAAATATTATATTTGTATTTTTCATGCGTAAGCATCATGCTTCACGGACTTCATGAATGTTTCCATTGATTGATGGACTTAAGAGATACTATAGTAAGTGTTATCTTTCGCACGTCTCAGTTATAAATACCGTCTTCAGTCTAACTGAAGTTTGTAAAGATCATATCCACTTCTTTGTTACTTGAATTATAGATAGATTTGTTGTTGGTTTGTTATACTTAAACTTCAAATACTAAAATATTGTTTGGGCATGCTTTATTCTGAAAATTGGATTTTCGCAAGTGTGTCAATATATATTTATATATGGCGTGCTTGTTAGTCTGTTAAGTTTGAATAGTATTTTCGTCGATCCCTCACGCATACATTTTAAATATAATATTTTGTAGTCTTTCTTGAGTATTTTTAACACTAATTTATTTCTGTGACGCTTTAAAATGTAAATTTCATCGCTATACTCGCAGATTAAATGAACGTACTTTAAGAACATCAATTCTTATTTTTGTATGTATCTTTATATTTCTCTTTCAATGTCTCCATTATCTGTTTTCCCTTTTCATAAGATCATGTGTTTCAATATTTCAATTTTATTTTACGAATATGAAAACATTCTAGGCGTTATACAGCCTTACTTTTTAAAAAAAATGAGAAATAAGCAAGAACAATTATTGAGCTGTGTCAAGATGAATAAGTGTATTGGCCTGGACATAGAAAGCCTGTCAGCTTGTCTGCGGGTAGAATTTTTGTATGACACACTGGCCACTATTAGCGTATTCATCTGACAGTTTGCCGTTGTCCCACCTTAAATGTGGCTACTTTTCTAAGAATTCAAGATAGAAAGCGATGGAGGCGAAAAGATATTGTACATGTCATGCCAACATTTGCTTCGATATACATAAAATATTTCACAGAGAATGTTGACTTATAAAAAATCAATCGATTGAAACATCTATCAGAGTAGGTAAGTGTCATACCCTAAATCCCAATGTGTAGTTATCAACCTTTATTATTGGTAAATGGCATAGTCAAGATAAATTATGTCAAAGATCATTTATATATATATATATATATATATATATATATATATATATATATATATATATATATATATATATATATATACTAGAAAGATGTGACCGAATGTGTTCGGATTATATTGTTTGAATCAGAAAAAAGGTGTGCAATGCCACTAAAATATGTAAATTAAAAAATGTTCGCCATATTTCATCTCTCTATTCTTGATGTCTTCCTTTCATCAGCCACGGATTCAATAGCATATTCCTTGTCGTTCATAATGACTACTGAAATCATTTACTTATTTTCCCTTTTTACAAAGCTAGATTGTCCATGAAATAATTCAAAAGAGAGAGTTTCAGAAGCGAGTTATATGGATACGTATAGAATACGAGCGGCGTTTTAAATTCATACAGTTAACTACAGTTGTATAAGCGCAGTAAAAAATTAAAAACTGGTGAGTGTTCCTAATAAGAACTATAAAGATTGAAGTATTTTTAAACATATCAATCCAGCAACATTTGGAAATAGCTAAGGGTGTTATTTGTTTGAGTTTATATAAAGAAAAAGGCCTAGAAAAACATCTGTAGATTACCTCAGATATGAAATCCCAATACGACTACGAATATATATATATATATATATATATATATATATATATATATATATATATATATATAGCGTGTGTTAAAGTGAATAATTTTGGTAAGAAATCCGAGTAAGAGAGCTCAATGTAAAAACATAGCAAGAATAGAGTATAAAAAGAAAAAAATAACATACCCATTGCAACTGTCAGCATTTATGATTTATTTCGACTTCATAGTCTCGACGGAATGCTTACGATACAGTTGCATATTTGAAATATGTAAGTGCCCCGTTTGCATTCTAAAAAAATAGGAAGTCGAAATAAATTATAAATGCTGACAGTTGCAATGTGTATATGATTTTTTTCTTACTATATTCTTTCTCTCTTTATATATATATATATATATATATATATATATATATATATATATATAGTGCAATTCTGTGGTATAGGTGAAATAAGGATATATACTCTACATTAGTTTAGTCTTCCATTTGTGCATAAAGTTTCACGGAAACACTGGTAACTCGACCCGCAGGGTAATATATGCCTTTTGTTTGCTTAATAACCATACAATATATATAGTGGGGTCTGATCAACTCTGCTGGGAAGCCATGAAATTAAATACTGTCTTGTTTTAAAATTCCCGAAACAGTTTTTCATGTTCCAATGCCCTATGGGAGAATGTATCTCCGACAACAATAACAAAAAATAATTCTTACATACGTTTCACTTCCACAACACTATCCCGAAGACTCACCCTACATCTCTCCGACACTAGCTCTATATGCCACCACCTAAAAAAACATAATCGCACCCCCTCCCAATATAGAAACATCTTTGTTAGCAATAGCAAAATAATACACCACTATACCAATATCAAAAAATTAAAAATACTCGAAGCCCTCTACATAAAAACTAAACATCCCACAATTAATAATGTCAATAATGAAACTAGTCGCAACATTTTAAAGTGTCTAGCATAATAATTAACTTTACCACATTTCTAGCCATTAGGTAGTTATGCGTTTGAATTGTATGCACTTTCTTTAACGTCATCAATTTCTTTACAGTTTAAACAGTCAAACTTTTAAATCTTTCATATGTGTAGAACGCCATCACGCTCTCATGTACATTTAAACTTTACAGACGCTTTTTCAAGTTACAAACTACTTGCCGCTATAATTCAAAAAATGAGCACAACAGTAAAGTCATAATTTGTAAAGACACTAAAACTAATACCGCCTGAAGATGATTTGACGATTCAAATCGAAAGTACTTGACCAAAAAAAAAAGAATGAAACAAGAAACCCATGGACCATATTTACATCAATTGGACCGAAACATTAGATGGACAATTCGGAAAATTGAAAAAATAAAAAAGTCGCATCAAACAAAAGCACTCCGTGTTATTTAATGATGTTTGCCTGAATCAAAATATGCTGCTTTAATACACACAATATATATATATATATATATATATATATATATATATATATATATATGCATACTATCACAACATGGTCTAAGAAACCGGCCATGTTTGGTCTGAATATTCCCTCCGGGGATGAAACGCGGGAGCCTCTGTGTAGCTTAATTGTCATAAATATATTTTCATAGCTTACTCCATCACTATACCTACGTATCGAGCACTGTTGAAGTAAATACTAGAAATTGATACATTAAAAATGTATATCTTCTTAAAAAAATGAATGTGGATACATGAAATACTAATATATATATATATATATATATATATATATATATATATATATATATATATATATATATGATGATCCGCAATACAAACATATAACGGTTTGATGATTTTATCCGGAAGTTTTTGATATTCAAATAATTTTTCAGCGACGATATTTGCCTGTGAACAATAATTCGAAAACAACATTAAATAGAGGAAACTACCCGAAAACTATTACTCCTTGACGATCGTTTGATCCATGGAACGCAATAAATAATACATATGAGTCTATTTTTTATTGCAATAACCATTATTATATATTTGGTCTATTTCAGAAAAAAATTCAGAACTGTATTTGTTAAGAATAAACTTTGAAAAATTGATATATGTACATTGATGCTTGTTTGCGACACATGTGTAGAAGATGAAAGGTTATATTATAGTTGGGTCTCAGTACATGCCTACTCATCAAAGAAAAAATAGATCCGAACAAGATACGAGTCTGTAGGTTTGGAATAGGATCCCACCTGATGCCTATCTCGGAAGAGTCGGGAGGCTAATGGTCTTTCGATTATACGATAGCCCGAATAAAATCTACATAACTGTAACCTCTTAATTTGTAGATATTATATATTTTATATATATATCACTTAATAGTATCTCCTTAAGTTTGTGCCAGAACGGAAATACAGTGAAGTATAATGGTATATAAATAAAAGAGTAGTTTTAAAAATATATCTCTGTCTTTATGATCGAAAAACGTGTGTTGTTGTTGATATGTCATATGGCCTAATTCGCCTATATATTATTTAATTTTAAATTGAAAGTTACATACATAAACGCGCGCGTCCACCAAACGCAGCGAGGCACATTTTTCGTATACATAAAGTATTGATGCTTCTCCGCAATCTATAGCTACCGTAACAAAATACACATACATACATCTATCCAGTCACTTCATTAGTGCATATATGTGTCTATAATCTTAGCAAACAGCATTGTGCATGTGATAGATTGTTTTCACATTTATATCCAGTCGACCAAAAATAACACAGGCGACATCAACAAAGCTTAACAAAATATGTTATAATGTCTGTAAGGGAGATTTCAGATTTTAATATCTTCATTTTCAGATCCGTTTTAATGTGTATGTCTTAATCATCATAGGCCTACACAGATTAAAATCGTCAACAATTTTCGGAACCATGGTAACCAACTGGTTAGATACAAATGCAAGAAAAATGCATGAAATAAATTTGTTATGTTGAGGTGTTTAAATGAGGTTATTTAGTTGTAACTCATATGATGTTCCAGTATGTGTAAATAAAAATTACATATGTTATGTTATATGTTATGTTATATGTTATATGTGATGTTATATCTTACCGTTATTGTCCCCACTAGAAATTGTTTTTATTACGCGACATACATAGGATAGAATGTGAAAATAAAAGAGTAAGAAAAAGAATAAAAAAGGTGTGTGCATGTAAACGTAAGTTGACTGTGTGCCCATAATCGATTGTATTGGCTCTTACTCTGCATTGCCTTCGAAATTTATCTGAATATTGTTATTCCACCAAGTTTTTTATCCAATATAATTAAAACCTATGGGATCTGGTACTTCAAGAACAACAAATAAAAAAGGTGAATAATTTGTTGGATGTACCTTGCCTCATTCATAAAGTAATTACTCGTACACAAAACATTTTATTTACTAGTTATATAAGAATTTAATTATAAATACTGAAGAGTTATAAAGATGAATAGTATAAATGACTGTTAACGAACGATGTCCCTATTACTTCCAAATCTGAGAAAATAAGAATAATCTTAGATAAAAAAATGTTATTTGCCAAATAGCATCTTGTACTATTAAATATTTTTTCTTCTCAATCCAAATTTAAATGAACGCAAGAATGTTACAGACATGAAGTGTTACTAATAAAAATGTGCCAATTCCACCGACTAAAAGTCTCTTATTACTTCAGGAGTAACTTCTATTTTATCAAGGCATCTTTTTCATTGTTGCTTTCGTTGACGTACTTGGTTTCCTTCATAACTAATACATTTCTAGTCTTCCACCGATTTTCTTTTTCAAAATTGGATTTGTGAGACACAGACGTTATTTTATTTTAGCTTCGAATCAATTCAAGATTACATTGCGGAGTAAGGTAGTGTGCATCTATTATCCATCGCAAGTTAAGTTCTAATTCCGTGGGTTTTGCACTCTACTATTATTTCGCCTACACGTCTCTCAAATCTGTATGGTAATCTGTTTTAGTTAACGCGAGGCAATACGCTTTTGTAAGCCGGAAAGCAAAGGTTTAAATGATTTGTTTCTGCAACACAGTGTGCCATTTGTAAAGCAGCCCCGATTTAATATGACATAATCTAGTAAACGTATGCTAATGCGATTTTATCTGACTTTATTTGATACTCTTATGCCACTAATAATAAATCCTGAAAAACGTTGTTGCAAAGATTTGCAATTTGAAATATGTTTTAGCTAAACCATTTTGTTTAGTTTATATATTTATCTACATTCTTTCTTTTTTAGTATCGGCAAACTGCACATAATGCAATGGAATAATGTGAATGTTAATATGCTTAATAGAACATAATTTCCTATTCTACCCATAGCTGGAGAGAAATTGCGACGCAATAAGCTTCTGGAAACTATTGATACATAAACGAGAAGAAAGAGAAAACTGGTTTCGAATCCGGTATAGCTGGCGATGTGAACTTGATTTCATGTGCCTTCATTCGCTTCTGATATGACTATCGCACACAGCAATATATTATTATTCGTCAGGAATTACTTCCGTTCCCCAGAACATGCAATTCTTACCTGTTTTTTTAACACTTATAATCGTATCTCTTTTAAATGAAACAGCATTGTATATATTTCTCATGTATCTAAGTTTTATTTAATCTACATAAATGTGATAATGTAAAGTGACTCCTTACTCTCTACTTTTAGGCGAGTCTAGTATGTTCTAACATGAAGTACTGCATCAAATAAATTCTAGTCGGAATGACGTCTTCTAAAACTCTTTTTATACAGAAGAGACGTAGATAACATCTATCCCATGTATGTTTATATAAAAATAACCTCTATTTATTATTTGTTAAATATTTACAAGAGAAACTGGTGTTTGTACCACCCCTGCTAATACATTTCCGTTCTTCCGATGTGTTCATATATCAAACGTACTTTACATGAACATAGTTCATGTCTAAGAACTGTAGAACATACTACCACGGAAGCTAAAATATAAATGATATTATATATATATATATATATATATATATATATATATATATATATATATATATATTAGGACTTATATAAGATTTTAAAACAGATATGAATTACTCAATGTATGATTAGAAACTTCGTTTAATTGCAAGCGCTTCACTTCACATATACTGAGCAGCGTTTTTACTAGTATTAATTGCCGAGTAAAAACATAACCAACTCTTCTCCCAACCCTCTCCTATACCCAGCTTATTTTTCATTATCGTACTTTTCTATATGTTGATTATTACCTGGCTATTGTGTTACACATTATTGTGTTCATTTTATAATGTACACTTTCATTTTTTTAGATTTGTTTAGATATTTATCTTTTATTTGTTTAATTTTCGCATGATTAAACATTTATTGTAGGTACTTTAAATTCCAATTTTAATCGTTATACTTTAATATTTAAAATTCCAATTCATACTTTGCTTGTTTGCATGTAAATCCGCACACCCGTTTAATTCAATAATATATTGCAGTAATATATCAGTTGAAGATGTATAGGGCACGTATGTTATCACTCTATGTACGTGTGTTTAAATTCATCCATATTGAGAAAGAATCATTATACGTGTGGGTGTGGTGCGGAGATTTGTATATGTATGTGTGCGTATCTCTGGAGATTTATTTAATTTTACTTCAGTCGAAGTTCTCAGAAATATGATATACATAGATATTCGAATATTTTATTAAAGTACTATTTACCTGTCAGCCGTTGAGTTATTTATGAAGTAAATATTAATTTCCCTTTACTCAATCGACCAATTAACTATGTTATAATATATCTTTATTGTGGACTCTTGGTATTACCGGATTCCATGCCAAGAAAGAACACGTTACTGTAAAGATCCTGCGTTTTTAACATTTGTGTAACATTTTAAATTTGTTTAGTCATTAATATAGTGGCGATGGTGCGTATCGTCCTGTTAAATTATTTTTATCGTAGTGAAACTATAGATATAAAGCTCTAAAAGTAACTATTGATATTATGTTGCATGCGTGCACTTTCTGCCACCTATTGGTTTGATAACATTCTGTTTTCATTTAAAATACACAGGAGGTAAGTTTAATTGCTAAAAATAACCCATTTATTTACATGTTTACATGACTGCAAAATGGGAAATGAGAAAGTTAATTCTGTAAGTGAAATAACGATAGTGCCCCCTAAATTGTTCATACACTGTGGTAATTAGTGTACAGTAGAATGCTAACAATTATTGCAATTAAAGACTCAGTTTTATGTTGTTTTTATGAATAAGATTTGTATACAGTTAGTAACAGATCGTCTAGTGTTTTTTTAGTGAAAAATGTCTTTAACAGTTATTGAAAGAGTATATGTTCTGTTTCGGTAATATGAAAACAGTTAAATACTTCGTAATCGATTTCTTATTTTGGTTTTGAAAAAAGAAATTCCTTTACAATTTGTGCTTGTTATTATTACAATAAAAGAAAACAGTCGTGAAAAAAATCATGTAAAAGTCGTTAGTGATTAGCTGTTTTTTTTAAATAAAAAAACAGTCGAAGACTTCGTAAATATTTAAGTTTTAGAAGAAGTAAATAGTCCGTAAATGTTATTACTCGATCTTGGGTTAGTAATCAGTTGTGTATCTAGCTTTAGTAAAAAGGTACGCATCCGTTAACATGTAGTAAATGTGTTTCTATTTGGTTTTAGTTCAATAAGAAGTCATGTGTAAGTGATGTTCCGTGTTGGTTTTTTTAAATTTTAATTAGATTATCTTTTAAGAAATTACGTTGTATTTCTCATGCTACAAAACAAAAGGATTGATTGTTTTATTTCAGTTAAAAAAACAAATTGTAATACAAAGAAAGTTGTCGAATACTTCAAATGTGATTGTCGTATTCTATTTCATAAAACACCGTCTTGAACAGTTTGCTGATACTTCTGCAGTTTGCTGATAGTGCTGAAATAATAACGTCATTATTTAATAACGTTAATATTTTTCTTCGCGGATCAGTCTTATTAATGACCACGCTTATCACTGCGTGTTGTTTTCTCAATTATCCGCGGAATTTCGATTCTTCTATATGCTTCGTGGTGATACGTTCTACCTGTACGTGTTGAGACAAAACAGATTTTAGGTGTACATGAGCTACTATAGTAAGTATTTTTCTTACATATCGTAACATTTTACCCATGTGGTCCCAGTTCCATTGATTTTGTCCTTATCTACCGCGTGATCCTTTTGTTTGAAACAAATACTATTTTATGTCAACGTACCAGTAGTTGGACAGTTTCCCATGATTGTGTTGTTTGTTTCCGCACTCTATGATTATTTCTTAATGAACTATCCGTTTACATCAGTCGCCTATTCTGTGTTGTGTCTATGCTATTTTTATTCCAATACTTTTTATCTTTTACAATGAGTTTTTGGACAGTTGTATGACACGTATTGCTATTATGGTAGTGTTCAAGTAATCCTTCAGCTTTATCGTTTTATCAGATGACATTAAGAATTCTATCATTTAGAAGATGTATTTCGGTTGACCATTATCATCTGTGGAAAAGAATTGGTGTGTTTATTTAGATTATTTAGATTATTCGGGCTACTATATGCATATAAAATGTTATCTCACACCGTTTCTGCCGATGTAACCTCCGAATTGTTTTCAGGTTTGTCTTTTCGAACTTGGGAATTAGTACGGAATATCGAAAGAACCCTTTATTTTGTTCCGTTCGTCCTGACCAGGTAGAAGTTTTACGTCATTCATAATTGTATTTGTAGTTTCACCCGTACTGAATAGTTAACTTTCGATCTCCATAAGACTATAAATTAGCACTGTGTATTACGCAGTACTTTTATCCCTTCCAGCTCGGGTACTTCGGCAAGACGCACCTGAAGACTGTCGGAGATAACATCCGCCGAAACATTGTGACATACGAGAAGAAAACAATCGTCCGAGTAATCTAAATAATACATATTAGTAATCCTCACTCAGAAAATTCCAAAATATATGTTTAGTTATATTTGAAATTCTCAGGTGATCTTGCCCATCAATATTACGTATATTTACTCAGTGAGGTTGGATACGACTTTAACTTCAGAATCAAGAATGAATTGATAGAGTTATAATTCATTTAATCGTGCTCTTTCTATTTAGTTTTTATTGAAATACGACCACACAGAAAAGCAGTTTTTACTTTTCTCTTAAGAATATTTTTAAGAAATACATTTTCTAAAGATTAAAAACAAAACTAAAAAGGAGTAAAAATTAAACATAAAAGGTTTTGAAGGAACATTTAATATTAATTATATAGAAATTATTGAAATATTTTTATTATTTTTTTTATTGTGATCATATTCTATTTTTACTAATCATATTTTAACTTTTGGTTTATTTTAATACGTTTAATTGTTCCTCAGAGTTGTGTTATGATTCATTAATATAAATATTTAAAAAATAATAAGTAGTCGACTAATGGTTTAGAATTATGCGAGCTGGATAACACATTTAAATATAATAACTAATATCCTAGTTGTTAGCACTATTTTGAATAGTAATACGCGGCGTCTGATTCGAATATATCAGATGCATCACTCTATATGACATAATTATATTGACACATCATTACTCGTTAGATCACTGAGGGTAAGCGACGTTGAGTCTGGCCTGTACTAAATAAGTGACTATTTAAAAATATCAGGTTGTGTATGTGGAAAAGTGTCGAAACCTCCCTGCAAAAAAATACAGCCCTAAAAATACCTTTAATAATAACTTCAATATAAAATTATAATCTACAAATATGTTCACACAACAGAACAACCGCCGCCTAGAATAGCAATTATGTTTTTAGTCATGCGACGAACTATCGGGAGATAGTTTGCAATACGTCTTCGTTGCCTATCTATGTTTCCCTTAGTATGAGTGGAAATTAGACACACAAAGTTCTGCATCCTTTCTAGTAAAAATCGTGTTGGTTCCCTTGTTCCGCATGTATTTCATCTCTCGTGACCCTCCACGACAATGATTTCTGGTGCCAATCGAGGTTGTGCTACCAGACATTCTTTTTCGGGGAGGCTTCTATTGAAAATGTAATTTATTTTTTATAGTTCTAGTTCCTTTGGTCTCAGTTGATTTTCTTTCTATATTTTTATTCTATTGTTATTTGAACATACATATGGTCTTTTGGTATTTGTTGATTCTGTGTTTAGTTTCGCATTCGGCGTTTCTTTAATACTCCTGCTGTTATCATCACTGGGGTTTGTATTATAGCCTTAATATGACCCTTTATTCTCGTTTCCTTTTATTTATTTTCATCTTTTTGCGACTTATTATTATTTTAATTATTATTATTTTTATTATGATTTTTATTATTATTATTATTATTTTTATGATTATTATATTATTTTTGTTATTATTATAATTATTATTATGTTTTTTATTTTTTACATGAAAATAGATTATTTGTATATATCATATTTGATGTTATTCTCATACCTCAAACTGATTATTATAAAGACATTTATCTATTGCGCCAAGGAATATTCCAAAAGTTCTGACTGACAGTCTTCTAAAGGTTGAAGATTACTCCTCATTACAGGCGATACTCAGAATACAGTTACGAATAACTCCAGACTTCTATCCGCTAATATCTGACGAACCGAGGGGCACTTGGCTACGATGGATTAAATGAAAGTCACTTTTCTTAATTCTGTACAGATGCATGAGGTCAACTTTTTTGTACAAGATGGACCTGGAGAAAATCGGTGGTAACATCGAATGAAACGTTGTGATTATGACATAAAAGATGAAAAATTAGTCCGAATGATCCAATTAATAAAAATTGGTATAATTAGTGCTACTATCCGGAGTATTGTTCTATTTCATTTCATGTTGAATAATTTATTTTAAATTTAAAACATATATATATATATATATATATATATATAAATATATATATATATATATATATATATACATATATATATATATATATATATATACATATATATATATATATATATATATATATATATATATATATATATATATATATATATATATATACATAATTGTAACCGAAATATTATCTATGAAGATACATTTTTCAGTAAGTAAATAAATGTAAATAACAATAGCAAGAAAATATATTGAAAAACAAATATTTGGCACACGAAAATAAAACAAAGATAAAAAAAAGATATGGGGTTGTCCAGTTGGTAATTGTCCGTTGATAAGGTGCCCAATTAAAGGAGATTTGGACGAAGAAGGGTTTTATTACCGAATATACCTTCGAGCAATCGAAGTTGAAAGAAATCTGGACATTCGTACATGTTTATCACTCTTCTTTCACCTATCTTTATATATATATATATATATATATATATATATATATATATACATAATTTTAACCGAAAGATTATCTAGAAAGATACATGTTTTAGTAAGTAAATGAATGTAAATAACAATAGCAAGAAAATATATTGAAAAAAATATTTGGCACACAAAAATGAAAGAAAGATAAAATAAAAATATATTCTGGGAAAGAACATGAAACCGGCGAAATACGAATGAAAGAAAAAACAGAAAACATAAAGAATAAAATATTATAAAATAAAAAAAAATAAAAATGTCGGCAAATATAAATGAAGAAAGCCCGATCAGTTCCATGCCAGATCTTAAGTAAAAAAAAACTTTTATTCGAAGCAAGCAAAGTAAAAGAGATGAGTTGTCTTTTATCTTCATGTCGACATCTGTACGTGGACGATATATTGATGATACGTTCTCCCTGGTGAACGGCTGTCATTAAAGTTTTCATCAGACACGACTGATGAGAGAGAACATACTATCATGCTAACCAGTGCCAACAGCACATGTAACACAGAAGAAAACCAAACAGACAAACAAATACGATAAGATACTAAACAAATAAAAACATTCATGTGAATCCTCAAAGTAATATATATATATATATATATATATATATATATATATATATATATCTACATATATAACCTGTTTTACAAGGTTAATGAGTGCATTCTTACTTTTTAAAAATGTTCTTAAATAACATATATTATTTGTAAGCTATACGATATAAAGTATAGAACGTTTTTATTCGGCAACGACAGATCCTCATTTGAGTACAGATTTAAAAGTATTTTATTTACCTCCTCTCCTAGACACACAGTAAGGTGGGCGTTTTGATGAAAGCGTTTCGGTGCAACGAACTGAATTTGAACCCGGTCCTCCCTGGCCATTAGTCCGTATCGTAAACCAATTAGCACACGTGCCATCCACTGTATTAAAAGTATACACAGTACCAATGTTACCGTATTTAGCGGGGTAGCAATGAGCAATTAACAAACTTAACATGATGACGATGGCCTTGTGCCAAACAACTAACAACGTAGTTAACGATCCCAATATACCGTACCAGCAGAATATTCCCTAATCAGCAGTATAGTTGCGTTTTCGTAACATACACTGAATCGCGCATGATTTCCATTTCAGCTTATCCTCGATAATCCCTACCATATCAAGCGCATGCACAAATCACTGGAACAAGTGTCCGTGATTGACAGCATGTCCGTTCGGGTAGGGCGGGTTTAGAATTGTAATAAAAGCTGTATTGGTAAAGTTGTAAATGAACATAATACATGATCACCGCACATATTTGCTTTAGATTAAGATTGTTCCATAATTGAAAAAGAATTAATGTAAAGTTCAAAATAATCCTGAACAAGATTATCATATCTACGTCTTCCGTATCATTTCTAGGTTCAGATGTAAAATAACAAATAATTACTTACAAATCCGATATACATTCATGGGGTTATATCATTCTTCACCGTGAAACGTTATTTCTTTTGTATTCCATTAAAACGTTGTTTTACTGTTGTTTATTTATACGTTGCAATTAATAATACCAAAGGTAAATCGATATATTGTAACGTATATTAAAATATACTTAATTATTACCAAAATATTTTCATAGTCACCTAGGTAATTGATTTTCATACACATGTCATTTTATGTGCATTTATTCTACAAGAAAAGTTCACGTTACGTCATATTATTCAAACTTAATTTCCATTTTATAGTATTTATTCAATTTTTGTAATTATTATACAGTATATTTTCTTTACAAATATTTTGAAAAAACTATCGGAAACTCAACGATCGTGTTGTGCCTTTCTCTTTAATTTTCCTGATGTTATGTCCGTGTCGTCTTGTGTTACATACCGCGCACGGCGTGTGTACTGGTTTACTAGACTACAAACACAAAACCACAACGCAGACTTACAAGAAAAAAACACAATATCAGATGCATTACTGTTATGGTGCCGTCCATGTACGAAGAACAAATGGACCCGTCCATCCAAAATAAATGCGAAAAGCATTTCAACCCACATTCTTCTTCAACCCCAGTACTATACTGGCAGTCCAGAATACCACTTCTTATATATATATATATATATATATATATATATATATATATATATATATATATTCTTTTTCTTTAATAATATATCTTAGTTCCTGTAACACCGTGTGTCCGTGTCTTTATTTTGGCCCCTAACAGGGTCACAACAATTATGTATGCGTCAGTGTTGCTCTGTGTGTGTTGACACTGTCGCGGAAAAAGAACCCCTAGACCCTAGCGTAAACATTGATAATTATTAAACAGGGAGAGCAAAAGCAAGAATGAACGAAAATACTTATCAAAGACATGATAAATCTGTGGACGCATTGTTTGAATTAAATTGTATAAAAACATAAAAAAATACATTATGTTGTAAAAACAAATTGTGCCAGAAAATGTAGATAAATTAATAAAATATGCAAGGAAACCCGAACGCGCACTTTACTTTTCCTAAGAAGATGAAAAGATAACAGTAAATGTCTCACTCGTTGGATTGACCATAATATTATTGCAGCCAGTGTTATTCTTGCAAAGGAAGTTGCTGATATTAAAATTAAGGTAAAATTTATCGCTAAGTTCTGAAGCTGGATTTTAACAGCTCTGGTAAAAAAGTCGAAAGAATTTCTTCTACTACTTTTGTGTTAGGCATCAAATAAAACATCACATGCTATTGTTTTTTAAGTACGTTATGCTTACACAAGAAGCATGCAGTCTTCTCTAGTAAGTACATTGTGTGGAACTGATTACGAAGTAACAATTACACTAGTTAATAGCTATGGTTATGTTTGTTGCATTGTCGTATAAATGAATAAAATAACCTGTGATAAGATACTTTTTTTAAGATACGATGTAAGTTTTTCTAGAGGTTCACTCTCAATTTGCTTCCTAGAAAATTGGACCAATCGATTAGGCAAAGTGGTTTACGTTTTTCTCTGTGCCTTATGTTATTTAAGATATTGAACATATTTATCAACAAGAAAGTATCACTTTATTGGATTAACCATAGGTAATTTGATTGAAATAAAGAAAAAAATCTGTATTTACTCAATGATTATCAACACTATATCTTAATATGATAAAACCTATTAAAACAGGCGAATTCGCAATGATGGAAAAAGCAATAACAACATTTTGGCCATTTGTTACAATCCTGTATTAAATTATGTTGATTCGCGCTTTTTTTAATAATAGGCTAGTATAATAAATAATGATACTAACAGATCGCTTATTTGCAGCAGTATTTCAGGCAATAGAATCAAATAGCACTTGCTCTACAATGTTCATTCACATACATAAAATTAACAAGAAGTCAATAATTTCGAAATATTAATTTTTGCAGACAATGAATTATTTACACAGAATAGTATGGTATAATGTTATGGAATAATACTTGAGAGATTATTACATGTTTGTACAGTATATATATATATATATATATATATATATATATATATATATACATATAAAGATAGATGGACGAAGAGTGATAAACATGCACGAATGTCCAAATTCATTTCAAATTTCGATTGTTCAATCAAGGTATATTCTGTAATAAAATTATGTGTATTATTCTTTCCTTAAGCCAATGCTTTTCACAGATCGAGATCTTATCATCAGAGGAATTATACAGATAGATAAGTTGGCAATAGAAAAGCCAAAATTCAACATTTTTATTCATATTTATTCTCATATATATATATATATATGTATATATATATACATATATATATATATATATATATATGTATATATATATATAAATATATGTATATGTATATATATATTTATGTATATATATATATATGTGATATTCATTGATTTGATTTTAGTTTAACACGCAAATATTCAACAAAGAGAAAATTAACATTTATTTTAAATAAAAGTGACGTCCGAAAGATAAATGTTTGTTAGATAGTTTTCCTAACACGCCATTTTACTATTATCGGTGAGCAACTTCATATGCTCTTTGTTTCCATATGATGAACATCATTAAATCGCATCAATGTTAAAGATAACTCAAAATAAGAATTTATAAATACAATAAGTGGATTATGTTAATATATTAATATTATACTCCATTCTCATAGGAACACTTTTCTCTTTCGAACAAAGAGGTTTAGACTACAGTATTCTCTTTTAAATACAGAAAAATACGACAATAGTAATATTTTACCCTGACACAAAAATAGTCAATTAATGGTTTCTATATATTATATTTAACTCGAAAAAAACAATAAAAAGCCAATAACGCATACGTGTGAAAAGAGCGTATTTGTTTGATGAAAAATGGTATTTAAAACATTACGTATATCTGGTATTTTATTGAGATCTGTCAAAGCAGGTAAACATATTATTCCAAATTAAAACGCGACATATAGACGATAATATTATTTTACATATAAGCCTCAGACATAAACAAAACAACTATTTTAAACAACCATGACATTCAGAAACATGCTTTATTAAATAGGTGTTTCGATGACTCATCTTAAAACGGGTTTGCTGATGAGGATGCTATTTATAACTGGAGCGTGAAAGAATGAGTGAGCTAAATATATACGTGAGATATAAGATTGGCATATCAACAAAAACGATATTACAAACGTATACTCCATATACAACCGACAGTGCTTTGATGTGTTTTATAATAGAACGAGTTCAGTTAAAATCATTTAAATCGTAAGCGTGATAGAACGTTATGGAAAACCCTATAACGAAATCGGCAAGAACGAAGATAAAGACAAAGACAACTGTCGACCCCAACGGTGTGTGTGCCGTGGTTTCCTTTCGTCTTAATCATCGTTCTTGACGTGTCAGGTATTCCACTGATGAATCGTCAAGGACACAGCACTGGTGTTAAAGTATAGAAATACGACGCAATGTAACTTACAGGAAAACGCAAACTCAGATACATTATGGATATGTCCTGGAGCCCTTAGTAAATGTGTTAGATCATCGTGGATAAGGGCCGTTCAAACGCAAATGTTCACATCTAAGTTAAGTGAAATTAAATTGTCTGGCTAGACTATTAGTGTCGTCACTCGTCAGCTCATAACTTTGCCGAACTCTCACTGCCGATATGTGTTCCTTCGTTCTCTCCCGAGGTGGACTCTAATCTGATCGTTTTCTCTACAAGTCACCAACTCATTAACTGTCCTAAACACACCACTCTTTACTTGCAGCAAACCGTCAAATATCCAAAGCTAAACCGTCACAAATTTTCTGTCTGAAACAATTCTCACTCACAACCGACCCAAGTTAATTCCATACTATCATTGTCTTTCCACGAATTCCGTGCTTCATTTCCCATCAACGTTTGGTGCTTCACCCCCTACGTCCATAGTATTATAGAGTTTCCAAAATGTATACGTGAGATATTGAGATCCTACTAAACATGTTTATTCAAATATATGCTTTGCAGATCGATAAACACGCTTTCAAACGTGTGCTTCATATACAACCAACAAAGAACGGATATTAAACATGCGCTTTAACGCTTCTTATAATAAAACGCATTCAATCCAATTCATATCAAGCTCAAGGCTTATAGAACGTTAGAGAAAATCCAATTTGGAAACATATTTACATACTTTCAAAGAGATTAATAGACACGTCTTAAAATAGAAGACGTTTAACGAAGTTATTTCTGCTTCATCCAAGACAAACATTGATAAAGTGGCGGACGTATTAATAGAATAATGTTTTTCTTAATTGCGATAAAACATAATTTTTGAAGTGAATAGAGTTTTAATAGAGATAATATCTATCCGCCCGTATAAAGAATGAAAATAACTATTGTCTTCTAAGCTCATATAATAGCATTAAAAAACAAAAAACACGCAAACTATTTAAAAACAAAATATTTTCTGTATTTAAAACCAACTGAAAACAATCATAACGAGTATGGACAAGAAAACAACCGGCCGCACTATATTCTTTCTTGGAAAGAAAAATAATCATTGCAAGTAACGTATGACAGTTATTTGTGGCATTAATTATTAGCAACAATGAAAGACGAGGCTGAACTGATTCATATTAACTCCCTATAATACGATTGAAAATAATCGATGTGTCTTGATTCCCTGTGCGGTTAGTTACGAGGAAATAATCCGAGTCAGTCAAAGCTCAAAAGAGAATAACAAAAAACAAACATGAAACAAAAAAAGATTTCCATTAAATTTCGACGGAATCGGCATGTAAAAAGATAAATATTTCCGTTCCTTTATTTTCTAGACATTTGGGTGGATACGGGAATTTCGGCATGATACTCTGTCGGGCGATCTATCACGCCTATGTTTTAGAGATAGGATAACTACGTCTGTCAGCCGTACACATTAAAACGTATTTTGTTCAGTTTGCCACGAGTGTAAAAGCTGTTGTCGAAATATTTGGAATAGGACGGCGAAATGCGAACAAAAATCTACGTACGTCAGTTGTTCCAGTAGCATCACTTAAATAAGTTTAAACTAGTCATCTGTGTAATCTCAATTTCTGACATATACTATTTGAAATTCAGTACTTTGTGATGTGCTAACAACCTATCTCATATTTCAGCTCAGTTGTATATATATATATATATATATATATATATATATATATTATAATTAGCGGGGGGTGTAGAAGTATTTGGTATAGAAACAAAGCACGATACGTACCTACTCGGCGAGAGTGACCCGTAGATTTTGTTAGATAATCCGTCTAAGAGATGGAAACTCCGACAAACTCCGACAGAAAACCGTCACTTTACATTGACTCTAAGTCATGTTTGTTCGGCTTGTTACTGAACTCAAACTTTGTAGATGGAGAGAGTAGTCTGCGTAGTGTTTCCTTGATATATGTTAGTTAGTAAGATTTTCTTGTATGTGGTGAGGTAGTTCAGTGGCAATGTACTTTCCTCGCGTGCAAGTGACTCAGTTTTCAAATCCTAAGTTCAGATATATTTACTGACAAGCCAAAAGGAGGGCGTAACTCGAATCTAGGACTTCGGATTTGTGAGTTCCCTGGTAAGTTTTGGCCGCGGCGTTGTCTGATTGTGGAAATAGTTATAAATATCATATTATATTCACAAACTTTAATGTGTATTTGCTAGCTGGTTTTGCCTGTTGCATGACATCGTCCTAGTGCGTACGAAATCCTTCTTGTGAGACATCGGTCTGGGTTCTCAGTAGTTTGATTACTACACCCCTTGTTGGGAAGAGTAGGTTATTTCCATTGTCGGACTTCGCCGCAGTTTCTTTGATCTGTGTTATTTAATAAAACTTTATTGTGGGTTCAGAAGAAGCTCAGTGGCAAAATATTCGGCTCGCATGCTAGTGCCTGGGGTTTCAAATTCTGAGTTCGGGCATGTTTTACTGATAGACCCAAATTCGAGTCTAAGACTTCCGGTTTGTGGTTTTCATGGCTTGTGTGGACCGCTGCGTTGTCTGATTGTGTGAAAATGATATATATATATATATATATATATATATATATATATATATATATATATATATATATGTATATATATATATATATATATATATACTTTTGAAAATGATTTGCGGAAAACTCTCTAGAGCTCCTTCGACTATGATTCGTCAGGAGAAAAAGATAGTATAAATAGAATCAATTATATTATATATATATATATATATATATATATATATATATATATAGAGAGAGAGAGAGAGAGAGAGAGAGAGAGAGAGAGAGATAGAGAGCGATAGATATAATACGAGTTCATTGTTTTTCCTATTTCTGTAATTCAATAGTTTAAGCATGCGAAATCAATATTTAATTATAAAATATACACCTCTGTCTCTGAACGGAGTATTTTCCGAAAGAGGATAAACCTATAACATCGATTTAATCGATTAAATACTTTTTTTTCCTTTGCACTTCGTGGTTTTCCAGAGAAAGTGGTGATGATATACACCCAATAACAATTATATGCATCTAATATTACTGATCACATCCATTAACTCATTTTGTAAGAAACATATTTTCCGCTCCACTTTTTTTACTGTGCAGTAAAATAATAATACAGCTTGTATTGTATGGAGTTTAACAAATATTAAATAATAATTTATATTAAATGCTCAAATAGTTTCCTATCTAATAAAAACAGAAATCGTTAGCTTTAACAATAACTTATGTGTTTCTGTTAGCTGAAATAAAAGTAATATACAAATTAATGTTAACTTCAAACTGTAAATCATTATTGCTTTCTCTACTTATTTAAACAGGGTTAGATTGTAAATGGTGTGATTAAATATAGAAGATAACTATATACGCATGTATGTGGTTCGACACGGTCGGCGCTATGTAAAAAATAATTGTATACTCACCGGAAGTGTTCGGTTGGTAGTTACTTATACCAGGTAATCCACACGGAAAAAAGTTGGGAGGTGGCATTTGCAGAATTTACATGAATAAAATGTAATACATTATTGTTTGCCAAACTGTTTGTTTAAAGTCACACCCCCAATATTTAATAGTTAACTTAGATTAATAAAGCATGTTTATGTTTAAGACGCCATTTTGAAAATGGTCTGCTCTCACAAAAATATGCGACATTAAACTAAGTCAACTCACGTTTAATTGATTTAGGACTTCTTTTATGTTTTTCTTCTGAAAAACATGTATACAGTATAGTAAAACACGCCATAACTTTTTTGGGAAATAATCAAGGGAGGAGCGAGAGCGCTCTATCCCTTATTAGACCTTACGAATGGCATATGCTGGAAATCTATTTCTTTGACCTATCATAACTAAAAAAAACAATAACCAAATTAGTTAAAACATTGCACACAATTTTTATTTGATAGGTTCTATAAGTGTGTAGAATTTAAGCATCATTAGTCAAGGCAAACCAGAAATCTAGAAAGTTCAATCATGAAATCATGTTATTCGTGTGTACGTACGTACGTACGTACGTACGTATGTGCCACCCTTTATCTCATCGACTATTTTATGGATTCAGCTGATTTTTGGCAGAGATAGAAGTTCTAGGGTCTAGTTGATGGCATTTTAATTTCAATTTACCATATACCTTAGTTTTGCAGAAAATTCCAAAAAACCTTAAAAATGACCATTGTATTGAAGCATACTCTTTACAAAAGTAGTGACATTCCATTATAAATGGCAGTATACTGAAATCATATGCCCTTAATAGGGTTAAGATGAAAATTCATATACACTAAATGTATAAAGGCAAGGAAATTCCCAAATGTTTACACTTTTATTGTCATTAAGGATATGCGAGCACAACAGGGCTATGCATTTTACTGGTAGGGATTTATCTTCAGCACACCTCACACACTTCATCTACTCATGCATAGAAATTTATACTGTAGCGATGTGATAATGAAATGGTTTAATTGATAGGTAGTCATACCCTTAATGACAATCATGTGTACAAATTTGGGATTTTCCTTGTTTAGTACACTTAGTGTATATGAATTTTCATCTTTACCCTATTAAGGGCATATGATTTCAGTATACTGGCATTTTGCATGGAATAATTGATGGGGTTTCATTATTCATGACTAGAATTGTTTCGGACGACGTTACGATTTTCCAACTACAAATCGTAAGTTGATTATTCTATGTAAATCACACGTTATATTTGGTGACACGTTTTTTCAAATAATATTGACTAATTGCTTATACACACAAACACATATATAGACATATATATATATATATATATATATATGTATATATATATATATATATGTGAAGTTAAGTGTATATATATATATATACATATATATATGACACTTTTTTGTAATATAGTAGGACAAATCGTAGCAGAGTACTCGATAAAGTAATAATTAAAATTACAATTAAGAGATTAATATTTTTTTTTTTTTGGTACAGAAATTAGTACCGTCGGTGTCTAGCTCAGAAGGACTTACTGTTACACCGGCCGTTCTTACACAGGAGAAACTACATCGGTTGTCACCATAAATAGTGCGAGTCACCAGAGACGACAAAACACAGTCTTTTAACTGTCTAGCCAAGTGCTAGTCACTTTCTTACTTTGTTAATACACTTGTTAAATCAACTCTCAACTTGACTTCCATTATTTATTATTTACTGTTGGACAACTTCACAACAAATTGGCGAGGCGGTATCGAAACGATTTCACTGGAAAAAAAATCACCCAAAGTGATTCGCAAGATCTTCACGGAAAAAACCCATCTTTGTCAGATATTTGGATTCGCACGGATTATAAGCAAATTAACTACTGTGTAGTTAAGCGAAAAAAAAAACCCAAAAAAAAACCCTAAATAAAAACTTGCTACCAAAAATCGAAAATTAGAAAACGCGAAAGACATTTTCAATTATTGAAATAATTGAATACAGTGATACATTTATTTTTTTCTCTTCAAGTTTCACTGACTCGTTAAGATAAATGTTATCCGCTTCAATTATTACATATATTGTGTAAGTTTGTCGTTATTATTAGGACACCATCTGATATTTGAGCAAGATCCGGATTGACTATTTATTAAAACGGTCTACCACAGAATTGTCGAGAGAAAAGAACAGACAGTGCAAAAATATATTCGCGTAAGTCATTTGTGCTTCTAACAAAGAACTGTTGAATAAGCAAGTCGCATTTTTGCAAAATGAAAAGGGGTAAAAAAGATTTCCCATAAAACTAGTCTTATTAGGCTTATAGCGACGGACTTGCTTTTTTAAAACTACGTACACATATATATTTAAAAAAATGTTCTTAGTTTTGTTTTTCAAACAAAGAACTGGGATTGGATTTTTTTTTATTAAGGAATAATATATTTCTTGTTTTGTGTATTAGTTGAGCAAACTAATTATATTAAGCACGTTGTGGGGAAAACTGATTCATTTTTACAAGTGTAAATTGTGTGGTGCATAATTTGAATTCGTATACGATGGTCACTGAATTCAAAGATTCTCTTTTTCAATTAGTTAAATTCCAAACGGAACAAAATGTTAAGTTACAAAGACAGCAAGTTGAACAACAAGTGGAACTTCAAAGAAAACAAGTGTAAATTGAGGAGAAATTGAAAAGAGAGTCGTTGGAACAGCAAAAAGCCCAAGAAAAATGCATGCTGAACGAGAAGAAAGATTCCAAGAAAAACTGCTACAACAGCAGAAACACTTCGAAGAACTCTTGATAAAAACACAGGAGGAACAGAGAAAATTTCTGGAGGCAACACAGTTAAGGAAAGCAAACGAGAATCATAATGCATTCTCCCAGACGGCTGTGTAAAGCGCTATCGAAATTTTCAATTATAATCCAGAAGACGATGTCACTTTTGCTCACTTCTATAGAATATATGAGGATATTATAGTATCGGACTGCAGTACATGGACAGACTCTAAAAAAGTTAGATTTTTGCTAAGAAAATTGGGAGCTGCCGAGCATACAAAGTTCGTGAATTTTATCCTTCCAAAAAAGACCAGTGACTTGAACTACCAGGAGGCAGTTACTTTACTAGCAGAACTGTTTTCTACAAAAACTTCTCTTTTCCACAGGAGATATAAGTGTATGAATGTCACTAGAAGAGAGGAAGGGGACTACATTATGTATGCAAGTATAGTAGATAAACTTTGCGACGATTTTAAATTAAAGGAATTACCATCGGATAATTTTAAATGTCTAATATTCTTGCAAGGTCTGGTCTTAAATAAAGACTCTGAAATCAGACGTCGTGTTTTAAATAAACTCGAAAATGAGCCATGTCTAACAATACAAAACTTAGCGGAAGACTGTGAACGTTTTGTTGCGTTAAAACAGGACAGTCAAGACATAGAGGAAAACGGAGTGTCGCACATTAAAAAAAGTCCATCAGAAGAAAATATTGTCTTCAATGAATAACCAGAGAAAAAAACATGGAAAAGATTCACCTGGACCGTGTTGGAGGTGTGGAGATAACCATTGGAACAATGAGTGTCCCTACATATTCAAACAATGTGACAACTACCACCAGAAAGGACATACGGCATCACGTTGTGGGAAAACATCTGGTAGAAAGGCAGCCATTAAACTGACAAAAATTGAACCTGAAGAACAAAATATCCGGAAATATGTACAGGTCAAAATGCTTTAAAAAAAAGTAAGATTACAGCTTGATAGTGGGTCTGACATTTCCATCATTAATGTACAGACATGGAAGAAGCTTAGGAGACCCACTATGATCAAATCACAAAAAACGGCGAGAAGCGTCAGTGGTGAAAAATAACCTTCCAAGGGGAATTATTGACGAATATTTATTTCCAGAATAAGACCGTAAAAGCCAAAATTGTTGTTATGCGAAAATCGAATAACCTTGTTGCAACTGATCTGATTGAAAAGTTTAGCCTATGGGATCTGCCTTTAAGCTCCTTTTGCCAAAAGGTTGACGATTCGAATGTGGAAGCAGAAAAACTCAAGAGGGGATTAAAAGAAAATTTTCCAGACGTATTTTCAGGCGGTCTTGGAAGGTGTACAAAAGCGGTAGCAAAGTTTGAAGTCAAAACAAATGAACGACCTGTGTTCAGAAAGAAAAGAAATGTTCCATACGCCGCTATAGAGCAAATAGACGGTGAATTAGAAAGACTCGAGAACATGGCTGTCATTTCAAAAATTGATCACGGTGAGTGGGCTTCACCTACAGTTTATGTTAAGAAAAAGAACATGGAGATTCGTGTTTGTTCCGACTTTTCCACAGGCTTGAACAAGGCATTAAAAGATCACCATTACCCTCTTCAAAGCCCTGAGGAAATATTTGCGAAACTGAGTGGAGGAAAATATTTTTCTTAAATCGATCTCAGCGACGCTTATCTTCAAATCCCTGTCGAATAAGAGTGTTCAAAACTGCTATGTATCAATACCCATAAGGGATTATACACATTTAACCGACTTCCTTTTTGAGTGAAGGTCGCCCCTGCGATTTTTCAACAAATTATGGACATGATGTTAAGTGGGATTGATTTCGCAGTATGGTATCTGGACGATGTGTTAATAAACAGCGTTAGCAAAGAACAACACAAGACTCATGTAAATCAAGTATTCAAAAAAATCCAGGATTATGGGTTTAAAATCAAAGATGAGAAATGTACTTTTTTCATGGAAAAAATAAAATACTTAGGGCAAATCATCGATGAGCAAGGAAGAAGGCCAGACCCAGATAGGGCAATGGTGATAAGGAACATGCCTGCTCCAGAAAATACTGCATCCATACAAAGCTTCTTTGGGTTGGCGAATTACTACAATGTGTTCGTACCAAACATGCATAAACTAAGATCCCCCTTACATGAACTTTTAAAGAAGGGCCAAAAATGGGTCTGGACGAATAAGTGCGAAGAAGCCTTTCAGAAAATTAAAGATATCTTAACGTCTTACTTGTTTTTGGCACATTATAATCCCAAGCGCGATATTGTAGTTGCAAGCGATGCCAGCAACAATGGTATAGGACCATGCATATTGCACAAAATGGAAAATTAAAACCCATAGCCCATGCATCTCGAACACTTCTACCAGCCGAAAAAGAATACTCTCAAATTGAGAAAGAGGCTCTAAGCATTATATTCGCGGTAAAGAAATTTCATCGTTTCCTGCACGGTAGACAATTTCTGTTACAAACAGACCACAAACCCTTATTAATGATTTTCGGATCGAAAAAGGGACTACCACAACACACTGCGAATAGACTTGAAAGATGGGGTACCATCCTCTTTAACTACAATTTTCAAATGGAGTATGTACCATCTAAGAAATTTGGTCATGCAGACGGGTTATCAAGGTTGATACCTAAGCAGACAGAACCATTGGAGGATATGGTGATAGCAGCTATTCAAGCGGAAGCTGAAGCAAACAATACGTTATGTGACACAATAAGAGAACTTCCAGTAACGCTTGATGAGATTAAGAGTAAGGCAGAGGTGGATGAATTTATCATAAGCACGAAAGAAAAAATCAACAATAGCCAACTAGATGATGGAATTTATTCAATTTGCGACAACGCCCTGTTATATAGCGACAGGGTTGTAATTCCT
>OY744517.1:97129026-97176526 GCA_963556195.1 Sepiola atlantica
TGCATGTTTTACGAATATATATATTTAAATTTTAATAAGAAACTGAATGCATGACTTATTGATTTTTAATACATTTCTCTTATAATTCGTAAATACATATAATTAAATAACGTTTCTAAAGAATGGCATTAACAATCCACAATAATATTAATCATTTTGACTGTCGTGTAACAAGTGGAAGTGAAATGTGTAATAAGGAGGGTACTATTAAATATGAGTATTCTGCTAGGTCTGATGAGTAGTTTCCGTGGATTCAGCTTTGTTGAGGCATTGGAATAAAGTCTATGCTACACTGGAATTGTTTGTAGTGGGGGTGAGAATATGTTGTGGTGCACGACTCTCATTGCAATTTAAGAGCTGTCAATTTAATCATTAATTGACACATTTTATTTACTAATTGCTTGTTGATCATGACTATTGTTGAGTCCTCGTTCAATCGTGTTAACAGTTGAGTCATTTTTTTAAATTACTTTTTGTCAACTTTCCTTACACATCCTTCTAATGATTCAAGTATGTTCTGATACTTTATACTACTCCTTGAATAATCTCGAGACCAGCATGCCTTTGACAATGGAGAATTACCTAGGAAATAAACTAAATGATGGCAATATTGTTTGGGGGGGGGGGGGTAAACAGATATTATAATATGGGAAAGAGCAAGTTGTTGACGTTGTTTGACAGTTTTAAATGGGTATTACGTGGTATGATGTTGAGCGATATAGGAGAATATAAGATGGAAACAGAAAGAAGGAGAATATAAGAGAAAAATAGAAAGACGGAGAATATAGAATATTATATTTTGATCATGTTATCTCCCCTGCATCGTTTTAGTTCTTGTCGATACGTTCGTTTTTTTTGCTTCTCGGTTGTTTTCCAATCGCCGTGTACGTAGCAACGATTGTTATAAGAATAGAAACCTGGTGAGTTTCTTTTCTTTTCTTTAACTAAAATATCTAGCACAGCAACCTTTATTGCTGTAACAGAGCAAAACAAATGCACACACATGACAAAAAAATGTGATGGATGGAATGATTGCCCAATTTCTGCCGGAATGAAATTCATTGTTAGAATGCCAAAACGGCTATGGCGCACGTCAATGTTTTTATTATTAGTTTATTCCCGTTCCGTAACTTTTTTCTCTTATTTTTATGGATACTCTATAATTTGATAGATAAGAATCTACAAACGCCTGTATTTTTTCTAAAGGATCACCACCACCTCAGTTCCCCTATTAACTAGCAACCAAGTCTAAGGCAACGGTTGCCAAAATAAGTTTATTTCGTAAAGCAGCAGACAGAAAAATAATGGAGTGAAATTGTAATTTCAGTGGTAAAATGCGAGGCGAAATCTAAATGCAACATTCAGAATTGAATGAGTAGAGAACGAAAAGCGAATATGTCCGCTATCTTATTAGATGATGTCATAGCCGAGCAGGAAAATAAGATGTCCGAGAGAAATTAACTATATATTCTGAAAAGTTATTTTTGTCTGCTCAGCGGTAGGCAATGCTACCAACCCATGATCTACTGTTTCCAGAACCGGTTCTGATAAAAGTAGGAGTTATGCTTTTACCACTTTCTTCCCGTTTATTTCTTACTGGCTGCTTCAGTTTTAGGAACACACATACATTAAACAGACGACAAGAAGTACACAGATCGATTATTCTATCATAAACATCGAATAGAAAAAAACATATGATTCCTATCAGGTCGATGTAATTAGATACTGTCGGAAGTATCACCCTTCAACTATAGTACACGTAAAATTGAAGTTGGTGGTTACCGAAACACTGTCTGATTTCGGGTTTTCCAAGTGCATCCGAGGTTTGCTTAAAATGTGAAGCCCCGCAATAGAATCTCAGCAATGCTGTCGCAAAGAGTGGATATCCAGCCGACTTAAACAAATAACATTGATTTAAGTCATATGTCAATTACTCCGTATTCAAATGTAGCCTAGCAGGACCTAGATCAAACAGCAGATTAACTAGCATTAGAAAAATAAATATATGTAAGCGGTGTAAAATTAACAGTATAAAAGTCAGGTATTTTGGGTTGCTGTATACGCTGCCACAACTAAACTCAACAACATTGTTTTCCACTAAATCAATATGTCATGAATGCAGCATACGAATCCCGCATAAAAGACACATTAAACCACTTGGGAATCGTACGAATCGAAATAGTCTTCGTTTCATACAATATTATATCCGGCATTTTTGATGTGTTAAAAAAAAACGTATGATGTATTTATGAAAACTTCCTCCTGAAGTAAGTGCTAGCCATATACAACAATGTCACTAATGAACTGACTTCAAATAAAATAAAAATAGCAAATTAAGGCAAGTAATTTGTAATAATCGTTCATATCTTAACTGAACAAAATATTAAAACATTGCTTGAGAACTGTGTCTAGATTTATGTGGGTATTTATTTTCCTATGTACCGTAACACATTATCTTTTTTAACCCGCTAAATTAAAAAAAATACAATATATAATTTAATATATGCTATTTCATATTAGGGTAGACTGAATTATTTAACACATTCTATAATGAGTTATACCATTATTTATATGCATCCTAGAGAATAGTGATACTAATGACCATACACAATAATTAAAACCGATATAAACAGACCACACATATACACACATATATATATATATATATATATATATATATATATATATATATATATACAACTTATACTATATATATATATAACATAATCACCTACAGTGAGCCATTTCTTCGATATTTTTGTGTCGTTCGAATAGACAATAGTTACGACCGATATAAACACACACATACACACACACATATATATATATATATATATATATATATATATATATATATATCCCCACATATATATATATATATATATATACAACTATATGTAAATATATATATATATATATATATATATGTAAAAATAAAAATGGAATAAAGGATAAGTAAAATCAACAACTAGCAAAAATAAACTCAAATACACATATTGAACAGTTCTACCAAAATATTTCAATTGTTAAAATAGAATCATCATCAGTTAGTAGCAGAACTTTAATTAAAAACAGAAAAGTTCTCAAATGTATACAAAGAACGCAATTTGGAAAAAATAGTCATGTGTAATAAACAGAAGAAAGGGAGAAAGAAAGAAAGACAGAAATGTTAAAAAAAGAAAAAGGAAGAACGAAAAAAATCAGCAGTTAGCATATAAACGCCGATCGGAAACACTGTAAGTGTATTAAGTTTGCCAGGAAGATTAGTAGTAATTTCAAATGAATGACAACAAGGAATTAAACAAATAAGGAGGAGTTAGGCATTTCGTCGATATATTCGTGTCGTTCGGGAGACGACGTGACACCTCGTTCTGAATGTGTGAACCCCTAATGTTGAGGCGTTTTGAACTGCACCCCACACATAAATGCCTATGGTGCTCAATCAAGCGAACAAGGAAATGTTGAGAGTGTTAAAATCGTTGAAGTCTTCAGACAGTTATTCCTATTACCAAGGAGTTGTGACACGGAAATCAAGCATCTTGCCACACGTATGATCTTCCATCAGCCGTCTACCCTACTTTATAGCTAGACATGGCTTTCGGTGGAAAATCACTGAACGATCATCGCAGTTTGAGGGAATTGGTCTTCATAGTGCACGGCATACTTGTGCGCAAGAGGTTTGCCACTTGTGCTGATTTATGTGTGACGAAAGCTCATAGCCCACTTGGGAATATTGATCACATTGTGCTAATGATTCATATCACCTTAAAAAGTCGTCCAAAAGCTGATGAGCCGTTGCTCAAAACAACGAGATATTACGAGCAGACTGATTTTGAGTCAATCAGAGATCACATCAGCGACGCACCATGGAGGGAACCCTTCTCACTCCCTACTAACAACTGTGCAAATGTGTAAACTGAATGGGTCAAAGCAGGCATCGAAGCCTATGTCCCAGTGCGAAAATTATTTAGCAAGTCTCACTCTACCCAATGGTTCACCTCGGAATGTGCAGCTGCCATTGCTGTGAGGATGCAAGCACTCCGTAAATTCGGCAGCCAAAAGTCAGCTACTAATAGACATACATTTATACAGTCAAGAAATAATTGTAAGACCGTGATAGGTGAGGCAAGAGAAGGTATACAGAGTTAACCAAAAAAAACGCATTCAGTCACAGAAACTAGGTACTCGCGACTTCTGGAAAATCTACAATAGTCTGGTGAAAAATGGCCAATCAACGATTCCCCCACTATCAAACATCAATGATGTCGCTTGCACAGTGACTGATGAGGCTGAACTACTTGCCCAGCATTTCGCCTCAAACTCCACTTTGAACTAAAAAAAACACCCCTCCCTGGATTCTTATTGCGGACCGAAGCCACACTTGATAACCTGGACATCACCCCATCCCAGGTCAGAGACATCATAAAAAACCTTGACACCTCCAAAGCTTGTGGTGTTGATCTTATACCTGTAATAGTAATACATAAATGCTCTGCCGAACTGGCCCCTGCACTCTCCAAACTCTACAACAAATGCCTAGCTGAATCTTGCTTCCCCGATAGCTGGAAAAGTGTCTCTATTTTCTGGGGATAGAAGCGATTCTCAGAACTTCCATCCAACCAGTTTACTCCCGATATTTGCTAAAATCTGTGAATCCTTAATTAATCTAGCGATAGTCCGGCACTTTGTAAATGCTAAACTTTTTTCTGACCGCCAGTATGGACTTAGACAAGCACAGTCTACTGCAGACATCCGAACGGTCATCTCTGAACGCAGGTATCATACACTCGACAAGGCAGGTGAAGCTAGGGCAGTAGCACTTGATATATCCAAGGTCTTTGACAAATTATGTCATGAAGGGCTTCTCCTTAAAATACGCTCGTACGAAATTACTGGCCAATTACTTAATATTATTAGATCCTTCCTTACCAAAAAAATGATCCAGTTTGTTCTTGATAACCGTTCATCTTAAGCAACATGATATAAATGCTGGTGTACCCCAGAAATCTATCCTTGGACATTTACTGTTCCAGATCTCCATAAACGATTTTCCTGATCACATTCTATAGATTAGTATATTTGCTGACGACACCACGCTTCACTCTCGTTATGTGAGAAAGATGGACACTGCTATCCGATGCCATAGCGTAATTATTAGAAAATGACCTCCAGGCTTTCGTAGATTGGGGTCATAAATGGTTGGTAACTTTTAATGGCGCAACGATTAAGCTAATGTCCTTCAATAACGACATACAACCTCTCAAACCACCGATTGCCATGACAAATAACACCCTACCTGAGAGTTTAACATTCAAACTCATCGTTCTAACCTTAACAGGTAACATGAATTGGAACAAATAAATTAAAAACATTGCCAAAGCTGCAGAAGAGACGGTGGGCTCCTTCTACCGTGCTAGTAACTTCTCACACCTGGCACTATTAGTAACTCTACAAAGCAGCCATCCGTCCATGCATGGAGTATTATTGCCACATCTGGGTTGGTGCATCATCCATTAGTATCTCCCTCCTAGACAAGGTTAAAAAAGAGTCGCAAACTTAATAGGTCCCTCACTGTCAACCAAGCTCGAACCCCTGTCATATCGCCGCAATGTTGCATCCTTGTGCTTGTTTTACAAATACTTCAATGGATTCTGCTCCGGAGAACAGGCTACTCTGGTGCCCCCTCGACGTAAATTCACTAGACCAACTCGATAATCAGCTAAATCCCATGGATTCACTGTGGAGGTCCCCAGATACCGGAGAGCCTTCTACTCCACAAGCTTCTTTCTTCGTGCTGCTGCTATCTAGAACTCCATCCATGCTCCCTGTTTCGCCGACAGTACCGACATGCAGAGGTTTAAAATTAATGTAAACAGAAATATCGCTACACTGCTCCCAACTTGGGGTGGACACACCCAAAACCCTACACCATAATTCTAAGTAACCCTTTACGACTACAGTGGCGCCATGCCTGATTTGGGTAAAATATGTTGGAAAGAAATACCAACTTTAGGGAAAGTGTGAATCTTCCCCCATATGTCTTCAGTAAAATCACTTTATATGATTCGAAGCGGTCCTCGCCATTAGCCTACAGAATAGGGTCTTTCTAGACCGGGAAAGGTTACTGGAACCCTGCAATTATCTGAGCGCATCTCTGCATTCGTTGAAGAACTGCGATTGTCCTCTTGGTCTACATTAGCTTTCAACGAGATGGTCAGGGATGTAGTTGAGACAAGTCCTCCTGACCTTAGGGCGCCGGGCGGACCTCTCTATAAGGTTCGGCTCAGGAATAACAGTTTCTCGGCATGTCAATGACTTACAAAATCCGACATTTCCATATCCCCCTTATTCGAACGTTCAATATAAACCTGTTTACGGACTTGCGGCTTCTTGCTCTGCGACAAAAAATGAGAAGGGCTGACGCGTCAGCGCAACGAACCGTTTCGAATGCAGAGGTTGTACAGCCAATCTGCAATAGAGAAGAGGAAAGACGTACGCGGTACACGCGGTGCACACGGCAGCTTTACCTTTAAGAGAGCGACTTCGAAGCCAAATACGAACTAACGATCGATATTTGACTGTACATGCAACTAGTTCTTTACAAATTGTAGGCTCGTTTCGAACCATCCGCTAAGGATTCGAACGGAGCCATCCGACCAGTTTAAAAAGCCCGGCACAGCAGCCGCGCCGCTTTTGGCAGCTAACTTAAAGCCATTGGATTTGATGATGTTGACTACGGCTCCTGTGGTTCTTCGTACTATTTGCGCGCCTTAGTAAGCGCGATAATGTCTTCAAATCTCGACACGCACACGGTAACATCATCGGTAAACTCGAAGACCCGGGCTCGCGCACCACTGCGTAGAGCGATACCGCTAAAGGCTGGTCTGGCCGCCCTGTCTCGGAGCTTGCGAAACGGCTCCAATGCAAGACCATTAAGTAGAGGTGACAGCGTACAACCATGACGTTTCAACTGGGAAACAACAAACGATTCGTATCGCATTCCGTTTACCTGAACCACTGTCGTCTGTTGGCGATACAGAATCGACATCCATTTTTTGAGGTCCGGATTAAATAAGGCTGCTTCTAGAACAGCTGTCAGGAAACACTGGTCGAACCTGTCGGAATGTTTGGACTGATCAAGATTGATCCGCGCGGCAACGGTGTCTTTTTTATACTTATGATCGTGCGAATCATGTGCGCATTTTTCTGATGACTTAGTGACTTGAGCAGGGATTTATCCCTGCTCAAACCAGTGGTTGAACACATCCGCCAGAAGAGGAACGAACATGTCCGACAGCCTCAAAATAAATTCATAGGTCATACCATCGAGTCCAGGCGATTGGTCCGAGTCGGCTTGTCTCAACGCAGCCAAGACCTCACCCTCCGTAATCAGACAATTACTGCCAACCGCTCGCACCTCCTCCAGGTAGGGCGAGTCGACAAACCGTCTGCCAGACTCTTAAAGGAACCGCACACGACTTGTTTGACGTTTCAGTTGTTGTTTTCGTCTACTGGTGCGACTGAGGTTGTTCAGTTTTATTTCCAGCGGGTGCTTCTTTCTGTGGTTATCACTAGTTTATCTTTAAGGGTTTAGCTGGGGGGCATTTTTTTAGTTTAAGTTAGTTTTATAAAAAAGAGTGTAAAAGTATGTGTTAGCCCTTTGTGAAAATTCAGATACCTCTGTGAAATAAATATATATATATATATATATATATATATTTATTTATATTACTATCTTCCCTATCGATATTAATCAGACAATATAATATATGCATATGCCTGTATCTAATCTTTATTCTAAAATTCTTGTATGGGTATCGATCATTGGTGATATTATTTTAATATTAGAAAGACACGACAAACGAACTTTAATGTTATGTAATTAGAAATGATTTCTCTTCACTGAAGTCCTTGAACATAATTTGGTATTTATGTTTATGCCAAATTACCGTCTCCTATGTATGAGCGACATTTTGCAAATTGAATATAATGATTTCTCGATAGACATTCTATTACCCGTCGTTTTGTTATTAAACGAATTATTCCAGGCCACTGCTGCTTTGTTACTAATTTCTGAAGAACCCGATGTGAAAAAAAGAAAACGAAAAATACATACAAGAAGAAATTCTCCAAATAAGATTAAAATCCGTTCCATGTGTGATTGTAGATTAGATGTAATCGTCGAATCGGATTTCGAGTTGTCTGAGTACTTTTTCTAAAAAAATATCGCTTGATCTTACATATTACGTAGCCATAACATTATTTTGAGGTTAAGTAGGAAAGCGGATTTTACATACTGTTCTTCCATGTAATAAATATACTAGACATTATAGAGAACATTAAGACTATCTATTAGACGATGTATTTGTTGGTCTGTTTGTGCGTCACAAAGCAGTTTTACTTGGCATTGTCGTTGATCGATCATGTATGTTTAGAATAGAAGTTGTATTGCGAAAACTGCTATTTAATGAACGCATCTTACTTTAGACGTGCCTAATATACAGAGTAGTTTCTCTGTATGGCACGCTCAAATTTTAAAAATCATGTTAGAATATTGAGTGTTAGATGTATCAACTAATCTCTTTGAAATTATGTGCTATCTGTCGGTGTTCTAGTCATACCTTTAGCATAAAATGTTCGGAAGTCAGTCACAGTAAAGTTGTAACTAGCAATTGTCAGTATAACCTCTATGTCACGTTAAATGTGCAATGTAATTGTACTGTTAGAATGCGCAGATTAAATATGCGCATTTACGAATAAATACCGCTGTCTGAGGTTGGTGGTGAATTGTTTTTGTTTTTTTGTTTTTTTAAATTTCGTCCCAATCTCTCTCCACTAAGATACTTAATCCAGCTCCACATGGATGCAATACAATCGACTATATATGAAAACCCATCTTCAACATGTTGGTAAAACCGACGCAATCATATCCGAGGCAATGGCTGAATCTTTAGTAAATGACCTCCAGGCTGTAGTGGATTGGGGTCATAAATTGTTGGTAACTTTTATGCCGCAAAGACAATGCTACTTTTCGTTCAACAACAAAAAGAAGCCTCTCCAACCACCTATTTCCATGGCAAATAACACCCTACCTGAGAGTTCATCATTCAAACTCCTCGGCCTAACCTTCACAGGTAATATTAATTGGAACAAATACATTGAAGGCATTGCCAAGGCTGCCGCAAAAAAGGTTGGCTTCCTCTACCGTGCTAGTAAGCTCCTCACACCTGACATTATCCTATATCTATACAAAGCCACCATCCGCCCATGCATGGAGTAGTGTTGCCACATCTGGGCTGGTGCATCATCTACTAGTCTCTCCCTCCTTGACATGGTCCAAAAAAGAGTCGCCAACCTAATGGGTCCCTCACTGTCAACCAAGCTCCAGCCCCTGTCACATCGCCGCAATGTAGCATCCTTATGTTTGTTTTATAAGTACTTCAATGGATTATGCTCTGATGAATTGGCTACTCTGGTGCCCCCTCGACGTAAATTCACTAGACGAACTCGACAATAAACTAAATCCCATCCATTCACTGTGGAGGTCCCCAGATGCCAGAGAGCCAGTACTGACATGCAGACATTTAAAACTAATGTAAACAGACATCTCGCTGCGCGGATCATGATTTAGGCTAACCCCCCAACCTTCTCCCCTTTTCTTTTTTCTCACTAGCCCCTTACGTCTACAGTGGCGGCCTGCCTTGTTTGGGGTGAACCATGTTAAAAAAAATATATACCCTTTTTAATTAGAAACAGCAGAAAGTCGGACACGACCATAATATCAAACTCCATATAAATGAATAAATGCGACAGTTTTTCTCATTTATCCGAACTATATCTATATCTGAACACCTAATCTCTACTAAATTCAATTATACACTAGGATATTTTCATATACCGTATATATACTCAAGGAAAACCTGACTTAACTCTCCCAAGGCTATAAATTATTTGCATTTTTTTTTTTTAAATAGTGAAATAAAGACTAATGACAGTTTGGGGTGAAAATATGGGAGAGGCACAAATAGATTATATTGAGTCCTAGAAGCCACGTCTTTCGTTTACTACGGAAGGGGTTTCATGACTTAATATTGTTTCTCGGGACTTTAAGATGGAATAGCGAATGTGATCTACTTATCACAGAGAAACATTCGGCGCTATTTATAAGATGGTGAGCAATGTCTGACCAAGATGTTTCGAATAAATCTTTTAAATTATTTACTTGGGCCTGGCGTATTTGTGTATTCGTGTATATAATTTTATATATTTTCAAAGCGTAATTTTATTACCTGTAGTAGTATAACTGCGGTAATGGTCCTCTGAAGAGAAGAATTAGCTTTGAAAACTCATGAGCTAACGACTTAAGAATACTTTGCTTGAACTTTGAATTCTAATAAAATTTGATTTACACCTTATTTTATTACTTCATTTTATATTATAATATGTATGTATATATATATATATATATATATATATATATATATGTATATATATATATGTATATATATATATATATATATATATATATATATATATATATATGTTGTGAAGTTGTTCCACAGTAAATAATAAATAAAGGAAGTCAATTCGAGGGTTGGTTTAACAAGTGTATTCACAAAGTAAGAAAGTGACTAGCTCTTGGCTAGACAGTTACAAGGTGGTGCTTTTGTCTTCTTGTGTCTCTGGGGACTCGCACTATTTATAGTGACAACCGATGCAGTTTCTCCTGTGTAAGAACGGCCGGTGTAACACCCCCCCCCCCTTGAAAATATTCCCTCTGGAAATTAAGAACGTTTTTGTTGTTTTTTCCGTTCGTGCTTATGATAAATTCGTCCTACATGGAATTCCTTGAGCATTCTTTTCTGTAATGCCATAGGAATTACAACCCTGTCGCTATATAACAGGACGTTGTCGCAAATTGAATAAATTCCATCATCTAGTTGGCTATTGTTGATTTTTTTCTTTCGTGCTTATGATAAATTCATCCACATCTGCCTTACTCTTAATTACATCAAGCGTTACTGGAAGTTCTCTTATTGTGTCACATAACGTATTTTTTACTTCAGCTTCCGCTTGAATAGCTGCTATCACTATATCCTCCAATGGTTCTGTCTGCTTAGGTATCAACCTTGATAACCCGTCTGCATGACCAAATTTCTTAGATGGTACATACTCCATTTGAAAATTGTAGTTAAGAAGAATGGTACCCCATCTTTCGAGTCTATTCGCAGTGGGTTGTGGTAGTCCCTTTTTCGATCCGAAAATCGTTAATACGAGTTTGTGGTCTGTTTGTAACAGAAATTGTCTACCGTGCAGGAAACGATGAAATTTCTTTACCGCGAATATAATGCTGTGAGCCTCTTTCTCAATTTTAGAGTAGTTTTTTTCGGCTGGTAGAAGTGTTCGGGATGCATGGGTTATGGGTTTTAATTTTCCATCATCCATTTTGTGCATTATGCATGTTCCTATACCATTGTTGCTGGCATCGCTTGCAACTACAATATCACGCTTGGGATTTTAATGTGCCAGAAACAAGTCAGACGTAAATATATCTTTAATTTTCTGAAACGCTTCTTATCACTATTGCGTATAGACCCATTTTTGGTCTTTCTTTAACAGTTCATTTAAGGGTGATCTTAGTTTATGCATGTTTGGTACGAACACATTGTAGTAATTCGCCAACCCTAAAAAACTTTGTAGAGACGCAATATTTTCTGGAGCAGGCATGTTCCTTATCGCCATTGCCCTATCTGGGTCTGTCCTTTATTCTTGCTCATCGATGATTTGTCCTAAGTATTTTATTTTTTCCATGAAAAAAGTACATTTCTCATCTTTGATTTTAAACCCATAATCCTGGATTTTTTTGAATACTTGGTTTACATGAGTCTTGTGTTGTTCTTTGCTAACGCTGTTTATTAACACATCGTCCAGGTACCCTACTGCAAAATCCATCCAATTAAACATCATGTCCATAATATGTTGAAAAATCGCAGGGGCGACCTTTACTCCAAAAAGAAAGTCGGTTAAATAGGTATAATCCCTTATGGGTATTGATACATAGCAGTTTTGAACACTCTTCATCGACACAGATTTGAAGATAAGCGTAACTGAGGTCGATTTAATAAAAATATTTTCCTCCACTCAGTTTCGCAAATATTTCTTCAGGGCTTGGAAGAGGATAATGGTGATCTTTTAATGCCTTGTTCAAGCCTGTGGAAAAATCGGAACAAACCCGAATCTCCTTGTTCTTTTTCTTAACATAAACTGTAGGTGAAGCTCACTCACTGTGATCAATTTTTGAAATGACAGCCATGTTCTCGGGTCTTTCTAATTCACCGTCTATTTGCTCTATAGCGGCGTATGGAACACTTCTTTTCTTTCTGAACACAGGTAGTTCATTTGTTTTAACTTCAAACTTTGCTACCGCTTTTGTACACCTTCCAGGACCGCCTGAAAATACGTCTGGAAAATTTTCTTTTAATCCCCTCTTGAGTTTTTCTGCCTCCACATTCGAATCGTCAACCATTTTGCAAAAGGAGCTTAAAGGCAGATTCCATAGGCTAAACTTTTCAATCAGATCAGTTCCAAAAAGGTTATTCGTTTTTCGCATAACAAATATTTTGGCTTTTACGGTCTTATTCTGGAAAGAAATATTCGTCAATAATTCTCCTTCGAAGGTTATTTTTTCACCACTGATTCTTCTCGCCGTATTTTGTGATTTGATCATAGTGGGTCTCCCAAGCTTCTTCCATGTCTGTATATTAATTGTGGAAATGTCAGCCCACTATCAAGCTGTAGTCTTACTTTTTTTAAGCATTTTGACCTGTAAATATTTCCGGATATTTTGTTCTTCAGGTTCAATTTTTGTCAGTTTAATAGCTGTCTTTCTACCAGATTTTTTTCTACAACGTGATGCCGTATGTCATTTCTGGTAGCAGTTGTCACATTGTTTGAATATGTAGGGACACTCATTGTACCAATAGGTATCTCCACACCTCCAACACGGTCCAGGTGGATCTTTTACATGTTTTTTTCTCTGGTTATTCATTGAAGTCAATTTTTTCTTCTGATAGATTTTTTCAATTTGCGACATTCCGTTTTCCTCTATGTCACGACTGTCCTGTTTCAACGCAACAAAACGTTCACAGTCTTCCGCTAAGTTTTGTATTGTTAGACATGGCTCATTTTCGAGTTTATTTAAAACACGACGTCTGATTTCAGAGTCTTTATTTAAGACCAGACCTTGAAAGAATATTAGACATTTAAAATTATCCGATGATAATTCTTCTAATTTGAAATCGTCGCAAAGTTTATTTACTATACTTGCATACCCAATGTAGTCGTCTTCCTCTCTTCTAGTGACATTCGTACACTTATATCTCCTGTGGAAAAGAGAAGTTTTTGTAGAAAACAGTTCTGTTAGTAAAGTAACTGCCTCCAGGAAGTTCAAGTCACTGGTATTTTTTGGAAGGATAAAATTCACGAACGTTGTATGCTCGGCAGCTCCTAATTTTCTTTACAAAAATCTAACTTTTTTAGAGTCTGTCCATGTACTGCAGTCCGATACAAAAATATACTCATATCTTCTATTGAAGGAGCAAAAGTGACATCGTCTTCTGGATTATAATTGAAAATTTCGATAGCGTTCCACACAGCCGTCTGGGAGAATGCATTATGATTTTCGTTTGCTTTCGTTAACTGTGCTGCCTCCAGAAATTTTCTCTGTTCCTCCTGTGTTTATATCAAGAGTTCTTCGAAGTGTTTCTGCTGTTGTAGCAGTTTTTCTTGGAATCTTTCTTCTCGTGTTGTCGCCAGCTCTTTTTGTTCAGCATGCATTTTTCTTTGGGCTTTTTGCTGTTCCAAACACTCTCTTTTGAATTTCTTCTCAATTTCAACTTGTTTTCTTTGAAGTTGCATTTGTTGTTCAACTTGCTGTCTTTGTAACGCAACATTTTGTTCCGTTTGGAATTTAAGTAATTGAAAAAGAGAATCTTTGAATTCAGTGTCCATCATTCACGAAATCAAGTTATGCACCACACAATTTACACTTGTAAAATTAAATCAGTTTTCCCCACAGCGTGCTTAATATAATTAGTTTGCTCAACTAATACACAAAACAAGAAATATATTATTCCTTCATGAAAAAAAATTCAATTCCAGTTCTTTTGTTTGAAAAACAAAACTAAGAAAAAAGTCCGTCGCTATAAGCCTAATAAGACTAGTTTGATGGGAAATCTTTTTAACCCCTTTTCATTTTGCAATAATGCGACTTGCTCATTTAACAGTTCTTTGTTAGAAGCACACATGACTTACGCGAATATATTTTTTTACTGTCCGTCCTTTGCTCTCGACAATTCTGTGGTAGACCGTTTTAATAAATAGTCAATCCGGATTTTGCTCAAATATCAGATGTTGTCCTAATAATAACGACAAACTTACACAATATCTGTAATAGTTGACGCGGATAACATTTATCTTAACGAGTCAGTGAAACTTGAAGAGAAAAAAAATAAAGGTATCAGTGTATTCAATTATTTCAATAATTGAAAATGTTTTACGCGTTTTTTAGTTTTCGATTTTTGGTAGCAAGTTTTGAATTTGTGTGTGTTTTTTATTTCGTTTAACTACTCAGTAGTAAATTTGATGTTAATCCTTGCAAATCCAAATATCTGACTAAGATGGGTTTTTTTTCCGTGAAGATCTTGCGAATCACTTTGGGTGATTATTTTTTTGCAGTGAAATCGTTTCGATTCCTCGTCGCCAATCTGTTGTGAAGCTGTTCCACAGTAAATAATAAATAAAGGAAGTCAAGTCGAGGGTTGGTTTAACAAGTGTATTAACAAAGTAAGAAAGTGACTAGCTTTTGGCTAGACAGTTACAAGGTGGTGCTTTTGTCTTCTTGTGTCTCTGGTGACTCGCACTATTTATAGTAACAACCGGTGTAGTTTCTCCTGTGCAAGAACGGGCGGTGTAACAATATATATATATATATATATATATATATATATATATATATATATATATATATATATATATATATATATATATATATGGAATGTATCTAGTTGATGCAACGTCTCTCGTAAGATTATGAAAGTTAAGCAATGTGAGGCTGGTCAGTAACAGATTCGTGCACAATTAAGCATATCAAGCGCTGTATGTGTCAGGCCGTCGACACCTTCATGAAAAAACTGCAAAATAAAACGTAGCCATTACTCCTCACCGGCAGATACATGTGACTTTGGACCGATTATTAATTAATTGTTCCCTAAAAACATCCTCCTTCAGAGGAAGCCGGCTTAACCCGCTTATGATGCAGGACGCTTCTTTCGTTGTTTTATTTTCATGAAACAGCACCACTATTACTTATAGACTTCTTTTAACTGTACATTTAATACAATAACAATGCTATTTAAAACCAATCGTAACCGACCATGCTTTAACGTAATGTGTAGACTGACATTCTTATCGAATAACGGATTGATGTTTTTATCGAGATGAGAAAACGTACTTACAAACATCTATTAATGATTAGAGAGTAGAAAGTAGACTTCGCGTTACTCTTGCTTTCCTTATTTTGTCATTTAGTCCTCGCATTCGATGAGCGATTTTTCTGAAAATGGGGAAGAATTACTGATTTCTGGGGCAAATATATTAATCTAATACTTATCGTTTGCTAGGTTTTCACCTTAACGTAGTATTTTTAGCTCCATATATCAAGTGGCTCCATGACTTGTATTGAGTGATTTCACATTAAAAAATTGATAGTTGGTATATGTCTGTTAATTGAAACTATATCTCTACTTTTATTACTAATTGAGATTTAGTATATGTTTTTCTAAATCCTAAACTCTACTGTTTTAGACTATTGCACTATTTTACTGTTTCAATTTTCAATCTAGGGACTTAGTGTAGTATGTCTTATTTTGCAATGACATTATTCTCGAAGGCATCACCCCCTTGTTTGGGGTGGAGGTAATGTGGTATCTGTTTTATTTTCAAGCGATAATCCTTTCACGACTGAATTCATATGTTGGGGCTATTGTAGTGTATGCCCGGTCGTTATAATACCATTCTCTAAGGTATTACTTTCTTATTTTGAGGGACGAATGCAGTACATGTTCGTTAGTCATGATAACATCCTCACAGGGTATCATAATTATGCGAACAGAACGAGCATATCTTTTCTTATATCATAGTATAACAATAATAACCATAATACAATTAAATTGAAATAAATATACCTTTATTCGACTAGAAAACCAAATAACTAACAATGTATGGCTACGTATTGAAGAGTGACGCACACTTATTTATGGCTGAGAATAAAGCCAGAAAAATTATCGATGTATACTTATTGATCATTATGTATTATATAGAAGAAATCATTGAATCTTTCTTAGCTTCTCTGGGTTTCTTGTATCCCGCTTGTTCAACCCTTGGCACTGGCTTTCTAGCTTCGGGTGGAATGTGTCCTTCCAACGGAAACCTATCATACGATAGCCAAGGGTGATAAGGAAGGATCAGTGGCCAACCAATAAATACTACCGACTTCGATTGTATATCTCTTCACCATCCATAGTGCATCTGAGGGTCAGTAGAGCTACTTGGCTGCATTCCAAAACCATATTTCTCTGCAAATACAACACACTGACGTAAAAACTAAAAGCGGAGCAAGAAGTTAATAGATACTACTACTCCTTCTTCTACTACTACTACTACTACTACTACTACGACGACGATAACGACGACGACGACGACTACTACAGAATATTGCTGCCACCACGTACACACGAGCATGTAACATGTAGATAGGCCGTAGGCGAGGGCGGCTCGTAGAATACATTTTCATTGGCTAGGACACCGTGATGTTAAGAAGTGCGTTATATCTTTCCGTAAATCGCCCCACGTACACGTACAATGCTAAGTGTGTAGCACGTAGATATCAAATACTATTTTTTTAGTATTTAGTATTACTTTAAGAATCTCTAACCCTTATGGCAAATAGATATGTGTCATAATATGAATTCGGTGTCGCTCTCATTGTCCGTCTCTACTGCGATGCAATTGGAAATAAATCCCTATAACAAATATTAAACACAGCTTTTCTCATGTAAACTTTTATGTGGAGCAGATGTTGGCATTACTTTTCTATTAGGGCTAATAACAAACCTAACTTAAAGTGTAGGTATTTATCTACCTCCCACAAAGTAAAATGTGACACAAGATCAGAAAGTGAGATTTGATAAGTCCGCACTAGAGGAATATAACCTATGACCCTTACAAATTGCCTGGGCAGCCCTGTCGGCATTCCCCGGTAGGGGCGCCTCAGGCGATTAGCAACACACAAACCCTTTCTCAAAGGGTGAGAAGGGAAAACCTGGGAGAGTGAACCTCTTAGAACTGCACAGGACAAACTCATAGACCGGCGGAAATCAAGCCCTAAGGGCCAAGACAATACCGGTCTATGGGGTGTAGTATCCCTCGGAACAGATACTACAGTTTCTTCTTAGCAAGCGTCGAATGTTATTTATTTATTTACTAAAACGAAGGCGGGGCGTTTTCTCAGAAATGAGAAATCCTATGTATTGTACAACCACCCAAAACGCCATACAAAATTGTATTATCAATTTGTACATTTTATAACATTCTTATTTGTGGTGAGTTTAAGGTATTAACGCAGCATTTGTTGGGTTGAAAGGTAATATTTAAATGATGTTAATTGAAATAATTGTAAGTAATCTATAGTGATTAATACCCCTCAAGTCACAATACACCCTTCCGTTCATTACGTCTACAGTCTTGAACGCCTAGTTAACATTTCTATTCGTAATGTTGAATTCTATAATTTTAAGTTATTAATACAATAAACTATGTAAAATCGTCACACTGCCTTTTTATTGATGCTAAGTACAAAAGCAAATCTCACGATAAGGCTATATCCCCTTTAATCTAAATCAAATATACGTACCCAAATATACTGCGTTGTATACGTGATAATTAGAACATTATTTATATCCGTTCAAACATTTCAACACAACGATTATATGACGTACAATTCACTATTTATTTTGTTTTAAATTTAAATTTAGATGAATCCTAAATTTCTTTTAATCAGTGTTATTTACAGCATCGCATACACAAATTATGTAAGTTGTTATAGGGGTTTATTAAAATAATGAAAAGAATTCATGAACAAAAAGCATGAAACGAACAGGAACTGCAACTTTATACTAATAAAACCGTCCGTGAAAAATGGGTTTTTGATAACTAGATGACTGCATGGCCACAGTAATAATACATTCTATTGTTTATTTATACATGATGTAGGATTAAAAAATAACAAGTATAAAGCTTTGATCTAGTAGGTGTGACTATCAATATTAAATATAGAGACACACACACACATATATATATATATATATATATATATATATATATATATATATATATATATTTATATTTTGTTAAATTTTAAGGAATCTGTATGAGCGTTGGTTGCTGTGATTAATTCATTGATGTGTGTTTTAAGCTGGTCGGTAGGGTTACGTTGTATTTTTTTAAATGTTGATGTGTCTGATAAAATGTCATTTAATTTAGAGTAGTATTGTTCTTTGCTAATTAAAACGAATGTGTTAGACTTATCTGCGCGTTTAATAATAATGTCTGGGTGATTTTTTAATACTTTAGCAGCTTTTCTAAGGTCAGTAGTAAGTAATTGCGGTTTATTTGAAGTGTTTCTATTTTTAATGGATTCCGCTATAAGGAGGTAACGGGTGTCTGCGTGCATGTGGATTTTGTTCTCTTCCGCTAGTTTATTAATGTTTTGAAATAAGAGTTCGATTTAAATTTATTTTTGGATGGGGTTAAATCTTTTTTGAATGTGACAGTTTGGGCCTAGGTTTAATAGTTGTTTTTGGTGTTTACTTAGTTGAATGGTGGATATATTTATATATATATATATATATATATATATATATATATATATATATAAAGTAAGTCGAGATGAACAAGATTTAAAAGTATGTATATTAATTTCCTACAACTTACGTTAGATTCGAACTCTGATACTGACATTGTGAAAACTATTGTCTTAGTTATGTGTGCTCTGTCTCTTTCTTTTTGTAAACTGATCACATGTTTCTATTTGCGTATGAAAACAATCGGAAAATAGCATAATATTTTAATGGTATATAGATTATTATTATTATTAGTAGTAGTAGTAGTAGTAGTAGTATTAGTAGTGTTGTTGTTGTTAACTAGGTAGCTTAACGCGCTCGCTATCGTGTTGTGAACGACTTCCTAATCACTACTTGAAATAATTGAAACGAAAGTAACATGCGATTATATAACGTAAGATCGTTTCCAAACCTATATGAAATGTTTATTTTATTTATTTTCATTTTTATTTTTTTTCATATTTTACAATAGATGTCTCCAAAATGTATCTTCAACATCTTATTTACAACATCACACACATACTTTTTAATATTATTAAAAAATTACAAAGTTTGCTGATTCACAATTTTTTTTAATTACACAATTTATTGCTAGAAATTTTATTAACTTAAGTTTTAAGAGAGAAAGTATGTAAAATAACAATGGAACATGGCTTAACACTTCAACTCATGTGTTTAAATAGAGAATTATTCTCAATCGATTGCTGAAATGACTGGTTTATTGCTCTTTTGATTTATTTCTTGCTATCTATTATACAGAAGCATTTGCCAATGTCTATGCACCATTGAGACAGAGAGAGAGAGAGAGAGAGAGAGAGAGAGAGATAGAGCAAGAAAGAAAGAGAGAGAGACGTAAAGATAGATAAAAAGAAACTGCGTGAGATGCGTTCAAAATAACGAGATCGAAATGGATTAACCGAACAAAGTGTATGAAACAAATAAAAAGGGGGTAAACGCATGAGGAAAAATGTAACTAGGTGGTGCTAGGAGATAGAACATGTTCTGTACAACGCGAACGTCCACTTGACACGCTACTCATATATAGGTTAGATTTAGGTGCGTGTTAATGTGGAGAAATTAACCTCTGAATTGCAAGTACAATTATCCATATAGTCCTACAAACATTTCGCCAGGAATTGGGGCTCAAGTATGAAGCGTAAATAATTCCGGGTATTGCTCCTAGTTGTTTGCCTCCCACAACGCAATTTCAGTTTTGAATAAGAGGCATACCCAGCTCGTGAAAGATGGTCACTAAGGATGGGGAACACATACAACTTTGTAGTCCCGTCAACACTTATACAACCGACAGGCAATACCTGCATATCTCTTCAGCTAGACAGAACTAATGCCGGATGTAATTCTGATGTAGTTCACTATTCACAATGGCAAGGTGAGACACAGGGTCTCGTTTTAATGAGTCTTCACTACATTGAGTACTGTGATTTGGATTTAAACTCCAGGTATAACCATGTCAACACTACTTCACGAATAAAATCGCTTCAAGCGACAAGAAACAAACCGGCCGTCTAAGTAATTACTCAGTATAGTCAGTTATTGAAAATCATACGGTAAGACAGATGCCGTGATGTTCAACATATTTTAACGATATTTACTGAATGTAACTAATGATAATCAATAGGACGTACATGTTCTTAAAGTTGGTTACCTTTTACCGTTCATTAACAAAATCGTTTATTATCCATAGTAAAATGAAAACAAATATAAATCATAACTTATTTATTCACATCACTTTTCTGATTAAAACTTCCATAAATGTGGCTTATCTTAATCTTCTTCTGCACTTTAATAAATTATCCACTTATAGAAATAGAATTATTAATAATTCCCTGAAAGTTTTGAATTATTTAAATTGAATTGACATTAATAATCCAGTATGTACATAACGTTTGAAGAATAGATTTACCACTCTTTAGAATGGAAGATGGTAACATCTTGGTCGATAAGTGATGCATTAACATTTATATAGCATACACACACACACACACACACACACACACACACATATATATATATATATATATATATATATATATTTGAAGCCAAATCCGATACTAATTAATACTATGAGCAGAATACCAGAAGGTGCTTCAGTGGGTGGTGAAGCCCGAACGTCTTTCAGCAGTACCCACCTCCTACATACAATGCAGCGACAACTCAGGCGTTGTTGCTCAATAATGTTACTCACCACTGATCACCGGGCGTGTTTCTGCCCTTTTCACAAGAATGTACTCCCCCTTGCCCATATCGTCTGTGTAGTGATCGATGCCAAAACAATCATGCACGCCAACATACGGTTTACCTTCTGAAGGGTTTTATCGTGGATATGTTCACCGCTATAGACGAGATCCTTTTTAAAGCGCGTAATTCATGAAGCACCCGCCTTGAGATGGTCGTTTCCGCCGCCAGCAATTGCATTGAATACTAATGTCGTATGTTACCTTAACTGGTGCTAAATAAACTGTCGGGTCTCTGTATATACACATTTTGTTTTTCTTGCGTATTTCGATTAAATTTTGTCAAGTGTTGAATTTTTCTGCAACACCCTATATTCATTCAGGATTGTTTCTATTTATTAGTCATGGCTAAAGAACAACTATTTAGAATGTAATGGTGTCGCTTGATGTGGTTTTAATATTTTCGTAGACTGGGACGCCACGATATTACCCGATGAAAATATTAATGATCATATTTTATGAATTAAATTATTTTACAGTAACATGTACTTTATTTTTTCCATCAATTGTTACTGGTTGCGAATTGCTAATATGTATAATCTGTAATTTTCAATTTTTGCAATGAATACGGATTATGTTTCAGTTGGATCATTGAGACACAAACATGGCTGACAGCTGAAACCAATCGACCCTTGTAGATTAAATAAAGCGCCCATTTGTAAATCCAGCACCAGTTTCTAATTTAGTATAGTCGGTTCTAAACTTCGAATAGATTTACCTGAAAATGATCGGAGATTATATCAGCTGAAATGTGCTTTATATAACAACGAATAATACAGATAATATCAATGTTCGAAACTAATTACAATTATTATATACGGCGAGCACTTACAGTTTGGTCGCGTGTCATAAACGTAACTTCTGGTAAAACATACTTTCTTATCATCAGGTGGTAATGTACTGTCTCTAAAGGATTACAACTAAAATAGTTATACGGTAAATTCCAGCAGTAATAAAATGTTTCTATCGAGGTATGACGTGCATTGATGGGTTAAATCCCCAAAGCACATTAAATATATCCTTTCATTCAAGCATCTCACCAGGAAACATGGCTAAGATCTAAATCACTCACACGGAACACCAATATATTTATTTCAAGAAATAACGTTACTTTAGCCAAAATGTTCATATGTGTGTAGATTCCATTTATTTATTTTTTATTTTCTTTCAATGTATTATTTATTTCGTGCGTGTTAATGAGGTTTGGCAGTGGTATTTACTTGAGGTCATACGCTTTTTGATGCTATTGAAAATAATTGTATATTGTATGGGATTTTGGTTCGTAAATGTCAAAAATGATTGTCTATGGTATAATATTATATAATATATGAACATATGCAAAATATTATATCTAAACTCGGTGTTATCGGCTATCTATTGATTGATCCTTGTATTGCTTTATAAGTGTATTGCTCCCTATATAACGGCACTAAAGACGTTTCTATTAGAAAGAAAAATATTTATAAAATCGATCACAACCTTTTTTATGATAGTTCACACAAACAAGGCAGGACGCCACTGTAGACGTAAGGGGCTACTGAGAATTAGGGAGTAGGTTTAGGGTGTCACTCTGAGTTGGGAGCTGTACAGCGAGACGTCTGTTTAGATTAATTTTAAACCTCTACATGTCAGTACTGTCGGGGAAACAGGGGAAAGAGAGGGAGTGCCAGACACCCGCAAGCAGCACGAGAAAAGTAGATATTGGAGTAGAAGGCTCTCCAGCATCTGGAGACCTCCACAGTGAATCTATGGGAGTTAGCTGATTGTTGAGTTGGTCTAGTGAATTTACGTCGAGGGGGCATTAAATTAGTTACATATAATACATCTAAATAAATATAGGTCATGACGTTATTCTGAGGAAGTGATCATCCTTGACATAGGCAATTCTGATGGCCAAATGCAACTTGCAATGAACATCCGTGTGGCGTTCAGTAATGGCTGCACCCCACGAAAAGCCTGACATTTTGTCACAGTTATCTCTATTTGATATACAGGTGTATAACAATCATCAACACAAGTTTTTCACACGGTATTTCAAAATTCATAACACAAAATATATGTATATTCTACAATCACAAACACATTTGTGAACTACTCTAATATCATTATGTACTAATACACGCACAGACACATACACACACACACACATATATATATATATATATATATATATAGAGAGAGAGAGAGAGAGAGTGTGTGAGAGAGAGAGAGAAGGAGAATGTTAATGCCTACTTGACAAAACTAGAATGCTTATTGAAAATAACTTGAATGTTTTCTAGTTTATATAGTCTCTCTGTAAAGGAGTCTGTCAGAACAATCTGTCATGAGGATACTTCCTTCTACAAGTAAACTCTGACTAAATATTTAAAATAGTATAGTATTTGCAGAAAAATAAAATCCTCTCGAAACAGTTACACACTGGATTATACGATTAATAATGCACCTTCTTATGACGTTGGCTATAGTAACATCAGTAAGCTTGACACTTCACCAGACTAGATGAATTCTTATCCTGTAATCAACTGAGACTAAGAGACCACAAGAGAGATATACAATAACATAGGCTGGTAAATTTGGGTTATTTATGTTATATACACTCGCAAATAGATTTGATAATACAGATATTGGTCTATATGGAGATGATGGAAGGGAGAAAACTTCAAGAAAATTATACATATCGAAATAGAAATAACAGGCCTAAAAGTAAAGGTCCTGGCTAACATAAAAATAACTCACGTGTATATATATATAACCACCCGGCAACACAGACTCCATGCATTTTAACTTGACGATCCCCACGGGGATGAAACGGGGAAGACACTATGTTACTTGATTGGCATAAATATATTATCAAAACTACTAACATATCGAGAACTGGAAGAGTAAATACTGAAAATGTATACATAAAAGATTTATTTTATGCGGCTACATAGAATAATATGTATATATATATATATATATATATATATATATATATATATATATATATATATATATTTGTAGCTCTTTCCTCCTATCCTTTATACTAAAGAACAATGTGGATTATATATATATATATATATATATATATATATATATATATATATATATATATATATATATATATATGTGTGTGTTAACTTTTATTAATACAAACATCTACATGATCTGCGACACTGGCATGTCGATATCATTGATAAACAACTGTTAGAAACTGAGATCTAACAAGGGAGAATAAAAATCTGATATTTTCCTTAGGTTATATTTCGAACGGATTATATATATATATATATATATATATATATATATATATATATATATATATATATATATGTGTGTGTGTGTGTGTGGGGGGGTGTTTGTGTGTAGGGGGGTTCGTCGATCTGGGAGTGTGTGTGTAATGCTATCTCTTAACGCAAATGTTATCGAGTAAACGTACGCAAGTAAGCCCTCTTCATGTTCATGTTCCCTACACTCCCCCCTGATCTCATGATCACAGAGATAGCAGGGAGGCCTAGATCGCCTTCGCCGGTTGCTTCTTCGAAGGGGGACAACGCAAGCCTCATCTTCGCTTGTGCTCTCGTCCGCGGTCTGAGGGTCGAGAAACATCGCGTCCGCTGGGATACTGCTGATATCCGAGTCACTGTCCGATGGGGCTGCTGCAAGCCAGAGCGATGCCTCACTGCTCTCTGACTCCGACTCGCTCTTGTCGTTCAGTGATGATTGCGTTGCTAACCGTAGGTCCCTAATGTGACGGGGCATACCGTCGACTCGCACCGCCTGTGGGCTGATTACCTCGGTGACGCGTCCAACTCCGTATTTCGTCGTACACTTGCCGTGCGGGTTCTTAATCCAGACGACATCCCCTTTTTTCAGTTTCTCTTTGGTTACTTCCAGTTCGGGCAGCGGGTTAGTCTCTATGCCTTTCACCCTGACGTGATACCTGTGCAAGGTGTCAGCCGGCGCTGTAGAGGGTGAAACATTATCCTTTGGGGTTACGTTATACAGGTAGACTGCCTCAAATACCGTGCAGCCCGTCCTGGCCGCAATGGTTCTGACGGTTCTGTGATTCCGCTCGATGACCCCATTTCCACTCGGTACGTGGGCGCATCGAAACCTCAGGTGTACTCCCCAGCCATCAGCAAACTTTCTGAACTGCTCACTAGTGAATGTAGCGCCATTGTCGGTTAATATCTCCGTTGGGGGGCCACGTTCAAGAAAAATATTGTTTAACTGACGGATGATGCTGCCTGCATCCTGCCGGCGCAGCATGCGCCATATCGCAAACCTGGATGGACCGCAATCAATGAGAGTCAAGAAATCCTCACCGTTGTGGTGAGTAATATCCATCGCCAGCCGGTTCCAATGGCTTTCCACTACCAGCTTTCCTTTCTCCCAGCGAACGGGTGCTGGATCAATGGATTGGCATGCTATACAATCTTTGACCACTTTCCTGACGTCTGCCTTTTGTACTCCTGGTTCAACCAACTTAGCGAAATATCGGGTCCGCTTGACCCCAGGGTGCCCGGTTTGTTGGTGGACTTCTTTGATGGTATTAGATCGAACGGGGCTCATGGAAGCGGCGCAGGCGGGCTGCATGGGTTCAATAGTCTTTCTTATGGCATAAAGCCATCTTTGAGGTACTCTCGTCAAACAATCTGCTTTGTTCAGGCTGGATTTGACCAGGGACACCTCTATTGACAGCGCATATTCGTTCACCAGCTTCATGATCGTGTCGAGCCGCCGTCGGATGAGCATCTCGCTCGTGGCTTTGGTTCGTATTCTGGCCCTCCCGGTGAGAGTATCTGAAATCCACTTATGGACGCAAGCAGAATCCGTGAATAGTCGCAGGGTGGTCGTCTTCCAAAGGATTGCCAAGTTTATCCCCTTGATAACCGCATCAAGTTCTGCCAGGTTTATGTGCTGGGAGTCCTTTTCTGGGCGTAACCAGCAAGCGTCTTCCACCACCATTCCATCATGGACCACCGATACACCAATGGCGAGAGAGCTTGCATCAACCCACACACTAAGGTTCTGGCTGTCGACGCACCATCTGCCTCGCGTTGGGTCTTCCTTGTGCACCCTGGTGAGGACTTCTTTGAGCATTGTATTGAGAGGGACGTCATGAGTTTCGTCATCCCATCCAGTGGTGACGTCGGAGGCTCTTCGCTTAATAAATGCCACCGCAACACGAAGCCAGCCGCCGACAGGAAGGTGTCCAACTAACTTTCCGCACAAGGAAAATACGTTTCGTCGTGTAACAATACAAGGCATGTCCGGGGTTTCATTTCCTCGTTTCCAATACAGAACGTCATCTTCCTCCCAGACCTGCAAACCAAGTACCCGTGCGCCATCTCGTAGCCTTTCCGGTTCCTTGCTGAGAAGGCCAAAGTTGTAGAGATGCTCCCTCACGCGCGCCGCAGATACAATTTCCTCGTCCACGTACACGTCATCAATATATGCAGACGTTGCCCGCTGAATGCGCTCATCTTTAGTCAGAATGGTGTCAACAATCATTTGCATAATTGATGGCGCAACATTAAGTCCAAATCCCATGCGGGTTAGGCAATACCTTTTCCCCTTGATGAGCACCGTTTGATAGGGCCATAGTGATTTGTGTACACGCACTTGAAGGTATGCTTTGTGAAGATCCAGTACAGATATATAAGATCCCACTTGCCGCCATTCCCTCAACTTTTCAGTGCATACGTCCGCGCGAGCTGTAAAAGGGTCCACGTGCTCATTCAATTCTCGATAGTCGAGCACCGGCCTCACCTTCTGCTTATTCTGTTGGATAACCGCCATTAACGGGATCAGGCACTTTGGAGGACCCAATTCCTTCTCTGAATACGGAACTAGCCATCCATTACTAATCCAAGTTTGTAGTTCCTTGTCGTATTCTGCACGAGCTCCGGGGGGAATTTTGTATTCTGGCACCTTATTGCATAATTTCTCGGGTGGCTGCTCCTCCGACCACTTCCAGGAGGCTGTCCAGGATTTTGTGCGCTGGTCGAATTCCGCACAAAAATCAGGCTGTTCCAGCTTCATAGCTGCACTCAGAGCAAGGCCCGCTTTTGCAAAATGTGCCCTACCCTCACCATCAATGCGTACACCTCCCAATTCCTTGATGACGTCCATTCCCAGGAGTAGGTCGTAACCGAGCAGGTAATCGTTTATAACCAAGGCTCGTGCGGTTACTGTAGGCCCATCGCCGACACCTGCGCGAATGATGCTAACGCCACAAGAGGCAATCGAGCCACCGCCAACCGTCAATACCGGGATCCTTTCCTTATCCCATGCGTCACAGCATGCTTTGCGCACGAGGGTCTGCGTGCACCCGGTGTCTACGAGCGCGAAGCGCTCACGCCCGTTTACGCGCACGCTCACTGTGGGTAGCGCCTTATTTGGCGACGATCTGGGGAGAAGACTGGCGCTATAGCTTACTCCCCTTGCCCGTTTCCCGGACAACCTCTTGCCACGTGACCCAGCTTGTTGCACCGGTAACAACGCACGCGTTTTAACGTTCCTCGATCGGGCGCGTCCTTTGCACCGCTTCGGCTACGGCAGTCTTTTGAAAAATGATTCGGCCCGCCACATTTGTAGCATCTCACGTCTTCTGTTGGTGGTGAAGACGCTTCCGCAGCTGCCGAAACCGGCTCTGTGTCCTCTTTCAAAATGTTTCGGGCTCTGGCCAACAACTCGTCAAGCCCAATCTCACTGAGTCTGGACGATGCTCGCAGCAGTCTGCTGGCGCCGTCTGGGAGTCCAGTCAGAAAAGCGCATCCCAGTATTCGCTCGCTTGTTCCACCAAACGGCGCGGCTAGCCTCCTCAAATCGGCCAGGTAGACGTCCACAGTCTCATCTAGCCCAAGCCGCCGTTCGGTGAACGGCCTCCAGGCGACGAAAGGGTCCACAGCAAAGGCTGCGTATAGCGCCTGCCTAATTTCCTCCAGGCCTGGTTCGTCTCCGAGCTGCTGATACACCGAATATGCTCCTTTGGTCAGCCTCAGCGGGATGACCAGTGCAGGATCCTTTATATTGCAAAGTCTGCAGACGCGCTCGGCTTTCTCCCACCACTCGACTACAGAGGGTCCGGAGGGGGAGCCGTCGAACTCGGGTATTAACCTCAAGTCGAATTTGTCCATCGCCGAGATAGCTTGAAATAATAACGAAGGTCGCAAGTCACTGTTAACCTCCAAAGCAGCTCTTACTGCTCGACACGTGCACTCGCTTCGCACACTCCGTTCTCTCTGAGACGGTACGAGACTCGCTTTTTATAATATCCAGTCACACCTAATTTCCATACGTGCAGCGAGACTTTGCGAGATTTTGCGTGAACTGTATGTAATAAACATTCAGGGACGCCATGTTGGATTTCTTTCCTTCTTTCTTTCTTTCACTCGCAGCGCACAGGACAAGCAAACCCGAGGACGTTTCGCAAGTAAGCCCTCTTCATGTTCATGGTCCCTACGCACTATTGTATTCATCAACACGTATATTCTTAAGGGATAGAAATGAGGTAAAACCCGTGGAAATTTGTTCTTCATCGACCTTGATTTACTTTATTCTATACTTTATGGTTCCGGGCAACGCCGGGTATCCCTGCTAATATATATATATATATATATATATATATATATATATATATATATGTGTGTGTGTGTGGGTGTGTGTGTGTGTGTGTACTTATTTTAATAAGCGAATGAGTAATCAGTGAAATATCGCCGAATAACTTTTCTGTCTTGCCTAACCACGCAACGGATTGGATTCCAACCTGTCAATTCAATTTTGACTTTTCATATTTGAAGGCATTCACCGCTTTCTGCCATCTGAAGCAGAGTGCCATCAAATTGTATGAGACATCTGAAATGGCTGCATTCATATCCGGTGATCGACAGAAACGCACAAGAACATGGTGTAAACGAATCAATAGATGCCTTCCTCGCAAAGTCAGCTTTCATCTATTCAACTGACTAGTATAACTAGGTCGAAAGGCATATTTTATTAGTATTTTTTCCAATTCTTATGTAATGAAGTAACTATCCGACAAAGGCAGACATTTTATAGCATGAGGGTGTAGACTTAATAAGTATGCATACATTTCTTTTTAAATAACACATTTTAACATTTTTTTAATAAACTCTTCGGTGTATTTCTCTTTCACCAAATATTATTATTTCCTATGATGTATCATTCTTTTTGTAAGATTATCTCGTACTAACACCGTGTGTTACATATAGTGGATGTTCTTTAATCTCCACGAAGCATTCATGTCGTTGATGGGACCCACTGGTCGTATTTCTGTGGTGGCGTTGCATACAACTTTTACTTTTTTCTTCTCTCTGTCCTTTATGACCATGAGTGAGTCTGCATCTTTTTCTCTATAATAGTTTTCGCTAATCTATTAATTCACAGATATAAAAAAAATGGATGTGCCCTTTAACCACCTCTTTTGGAATGTGAAACTTTGTTTAGAGAATACGTGTTGTAACATCGAATAAGGTTCTACTTCCTCACCTATGGGGATGGGCACCGCTCTCTAAAACGCAACTGCTTTTATCATGGTTCAGCTTTCCGCTTCCTGTGTCTGTGGCATTACATTCGAGACACGTAGCTCTCAATTGAATTTTTCTTTGGAAATTCTGCTTCATCTAATTGTTCACCTTAAATTGAAATTTACTTCATTAATCTTAATTATTACACACCTGTCTCTTATATTGCATCCTGTGTTTTATCAAATGAAAATATTAGCCTAATGATACATGCATTTGTGCTTGTTACCACATATGAACACACTATGTTTTATGTTATAAAGCAATTGATTAACAGCTTCACTTTTTGCCAGAGTATAAAAAGTGATATTCTTCTGGTTTTCTTATTATTCTGATAAAAACTCTTGAAAATTGTAAAAATGTACATTATTCCGCTCCTCTTATTATTCATAGACAAAGTGTGTCTGGCAAAATTCTCGTTTAACAGTGTTTATTTGTTTTTTGATTTGATTCAAGGGCACATTTCTAGATAGAGACTTTAAAAATAAGTAATCTCATTTCTATGGTGATATTTTTTTCTTTAGTCGAGACGGATATTTTCAAACTTTGTTTATGCTAATAGAGAAATATGTATTTGTCACAAATTCATATATAGGGCGAATATCAGCAGAATCGTATACAGTATTACGATTTATTTAGATGTAATGTTAAATTAGTGTTCATTATTTTCACTCTTTCCCATTGTACACGTGGTATATCACTATTACATCCAATCATTGTTTCTGCCTATATTTTTTATTAAATCTCTTCCTCGTTCTCCTCGTTGTTCATGTTTATTAAGACAGATAATAAGAGAGATTTAGTACTATTACCTAACCTGTAAAGAGAGAAAGAGAGAAACATACATAGAACCATACAGACAGACATAGTAATAGAGAGAAAGAGAAGGGAGAAAGATACGTGTAGACTAAAACAGAGAACAAGCGAAAGAGATAGAGAGAGAACAAGCAGAGAGAGACTAATTTTCAATTATTATCTTTTTATTTAAAAAATGTAACTTGCTTGACTCATTGTGAGTATTCTAGGGAGACTATCCTTTATCATAATGAGATAGTGTTTGTTTAGTCCTAATCAGCAAGGTATCCCCCTTGCTTTAGGTAGAAGACTCGGTGTATTGTCTGTCGCACGATGCCGCAATACTTCTTTGCTATGTTTGTACTTTTATTCGAATTGGACCCCCCACCCCCCCCACTCGCAAGTGCTAGTTGTTACCTATGAAACTGACTATGTTTAGCATCTTACTGTCGTTGGAGAGTCTTAAATAAAGGGTATTTGACTTGTATTTAATGCAAGCCATACACTTATTTGAACGTTCGATTGTTATTAAGGTGGCAAACATCTTACGAACCAGACGTTCGTAAGATGTTTGCCACCTTAATAACAATTAGCGTGGGTGAATTGCCGGTCGCCCTTTTCTAACCTGAGCCCAACGGGTGACCTACAACGTTATATTTTGTATCATATGATACATATATATATATATATATATATATATATATATATATATATATATATATATATATATATATATTGGTCGTTCATTTCGTTTATAAGCATCGAAGGATAAGTATTATAAATTGAGAATAAAATCCTTTTTCTATGCGAGATATATTTATTTCTTTTTCTTTTTTTGTTGACATTTATCTTATTAATTTCGGAGATATACTCCATCTTCAGAGTTTCTTGGGGTTTTTTTTATGAAAATAAAAAAACTTATTAGTTTTGTTTATCGATGATGCTTATCTTTCGATGCTTATAAAAAAAAATGAACGACCAATATTTTAAAATACCAGCGTGTCCGGCGCATTTCCGTTCAACACAAGAACCGCGAATTACACAACATGCGAACGTCAAACCCAACACAAGGATGTTTTATCAATAAACAAGATGGAGTATATCTCCGAAATTAATAAGATAAATAAAAAAAAGAAATATATATATATTGCATGTAAAAGGGCTTTTATTCTCAATTTATGATATATATATATATATATATATATATATATATATATATATATATATATATGTTTGTGTATGTGTTATATAATATAAATTAGTTGCGTTATGCTATATAATTCAGTTCATGGATTTATGTAAATACGAGTAACGTTTTACATCAAAGTAAAGAAATGTATTTTAACCATTCCATAATGCTTCCGTGTACACATTGCTTGTATCGATCGGTCGACTTTTGTATCCTTTCTCTATATAATTTCTGGGTTCAATCTTATCGAATGCATGTGCTATACATGTTAAAAAAAGAAAGCACGAAGAAACATTAGAATGATATATAGACATATATAATAAATATATGATATTATATAAATATAGCCCCATACTCTGTGTTATTGGTTATAAGTATATTTTTAGATTCGTCTAATTATCTCGATAAGAGGATCTGCCCGTGAGTATTACAGGAAAGCTTACATTTGAAATAAATAATAATAAACACATTCTAGGATGAACTCATGGGAAGTTAGTAAAGTTAAAACATAAGAGCTCACCCGGGTGTTTCGTGGTAATTAGGAAGAATTCCTGCGCTCTGCCTTGAACCATTATCCTTGTATTCTCATAATTCTCTACATAGATTTCAATTTTTCACTCTCTTTTTTACTCACGCCATTTAATTATTCACGTCATGTTCTTTAAACTTATTCTCTTACGTTAATGATCCAACTGATATTACTTTATGTCTTGCATTTTCTCCTTTATTTTCGTATGTTACTCATACGCTTCTGTTAAACCTACTACTCTATCCATATATGTAAGCATATGTATAAGTAGTTGTATATATATATATATATATATATATATATATATATATATATATATATATATATATATATACAACTACTTATACATATGCTTACGTGTATATATACATGTATATATATATTTATAAATATATATATATATATATATATATATATATATATATATATATATATATATATATATATATATATATATATATATGTATATATATATATTAGACACATTGTCATTATTATCTATTGTGAGGATTTTTAAAAATAATTTGTATTATGAGAGAGGAATACAGACCCACGAGAAGGGGAACAAATTTGAATCACTTCGTAACTGTTTTTTCTATGAGGATGTGTTTGTGCTTGCTTTTTTAAACGAGTATTGAGAAAAAAAGGAGTTAAAAAAATGAATAAAATTACCGAGACGTCTTTCAATCGACACTTTTGAAGGTAATCGGCGGCTAGGAGGAGGTATCACGATTAAAAAAAAACAAAAAAACGTGTACATATATATATATATATATATATATATATATATATATATATATATATATATATATATATATATATATACATGTATAAATGAAATCCGATAAACATAAAAACAGTCTATGTAGATAAACTAACGTTTCGAAGCTTAGGCATTTTGTGCGGGACTCTGAACGAGAGGTGTAAGCGTCAACACGTTGGTTGATCCGCGTAGATTGCTTCTAATGTTAATTACATTTTATTGATACAAATTCCTGAGCACTGTTGGAAAATATGTATTTGAAGTTGATGGTATCAATATATTTGAACTGATTTAATTAAAACAAATATCTATTTTATATTTAGTTTACTTAAGTAGAAGTTCTTTGAAATCCAGCGGATACTTCCTGGAGCTAATACTTTAACTCAAAATGAGATTCACAGATATCCTAGTGTTCAATTAAATTTCTTTTTCTACTTCTACAGCTTTCAGTTAGTAAAGGAATGAATAACATTAAGTTTTCTCTCGCTAATTTGGCATTTCATATTTTAATGTATCTCGTGTTGTCTCTTGGTCTTACCAAAATCCAAAAACAAGAATTCATATAGTCTGGTGGGGTATTCAGCTAAGTGCTGTTATTTGAGATTTCATCATTAGAAGAATATGCACCATTCTTCGTATTATCCAGTATATAGCTGTGTCGATGAGATCTTATTTGGGTTTCGAATACTATGTTAGTTTAAATATTTTATCAGGGTTTACTTGTAAGGTGAAGTATTGTCATCAGGTTGCCCTGGCAAACCTTTTTACACAGATACCGAAGACCCACGTTGATGATTTCTACTTGATAATTCAAACTTTACAGAAGGATATCACACTCTTTATCTCTCTCTATATATACGTGGGTGTGTGAAGAAAAATCTTCTAAACGGATCATTATGGATTCTAGAATATATATTTTAGGCAACTCGATGACTAAAACTGACACATTTCCACTTTAGTAAAGGTTTACATTTGGGGGTGCATACATATGAAAGTTGGTATATGTATGTGCTTACCTTATATATAAACTAATATATAAAATAAAGTACCAATCTACACAGTATAGGTAAGTAACACACCACTTCCAATGCAAAACTTGCCACCTAAACACACGCACCACTTCCATAAACCTATGTGTACATTTGGCTCCCGTTTTCAAATTATTATATTCACTACAAATAAAATGCTTTTCAATATTACGTAATCTCACAAAGACGGTAGCAAAGAGTGTAACGGTCCTCTCGTTATGTCCTCCTACTCCGCTCACATTCACCGCGATATTTCTTTAATCAGTATAATTATTATTGAATCACGGTTTCTTATTTTAATTTAAAATTAAAAATATCACAACATACTCCACTATATCGCTAAAATAAATAAGAACGTTCCCTCAATTACATTTATATTCTACATGGCTTCCTGAACGTATTCGCAGAATAAGAAAATATCAGAATGATCTAATTTTACCAGCGCAATCTGGCTATTCCTAATACTTCTATTCTCTTTCACGTATGCTAGAATAGAATACATAGCCTCTCAAATCATATGGCGTATTAACCTGACTCTTCGCAACGAGAATTTTTCTTTAAACGCAGGTATTTATATTGTTTTATCAAACATAAAATAAAACAAAAACCAGAACACTACGTTTCATCACTATATATCGGTAACAATCAATAACTGTGATTACGTCGCATAGTTTAGCATTCGAGAACGATTTAAACACATTTAAACTGGCGATTAGAAAGTAATGTGATGATTAAATAAATCTTTTTACATCAAAGGGCAAGTATCATGATACATTTGTGTTGATAAAGCATTTGTGTGTAACAATACGCCAAGCCCGACTTAGGATTAATGGGTTGGTTAGTGTGGACCACCAATTATATCGGTACACACTATTGGTATTATTATCTATTTTAAAAGGACTTTGTTCCACATAGTTTTCATCGTATCGTGAAGAGATCCGAAAGTGATTTTGAATCCTTTAACCTGTCACTTCGAACGTAATTTATCGCCAGAATTAATGATTATAGTCCAACATTAATTATTATTATTTTTTAAATAAATACGTATGTTAAATACAAGTGTATTTATGTATTTTTTAAAAGATCGCATATGTTTGGCGTTTATAAAATATAAATACTATATCCCTAATTAGAACATTCATATATTGTGACAAATAAGAAAATATTCCATGAAGTTTATTTAATTTATTTTCAATTTATATAAAAAAAAATATTTTCAAAATACAAAATACACACAGTGCTATATTTTTACGATCACCGCCGATTTGTTTCGATTGATACTTTTCACGTTTAATTGTTTTGCCTTTTACTACATACTAAATAACAGAATACGCTAAAAAGTGTGGCAAAAATAAAACTCCAATAAAAATGAAAATAACAATTTCGAAAAACTGAAAAATGTTACATATGTCACCAATTGGCGTTTACTACTTCATTTTCTTTCTTACAAAAGAGAAAATGCACTTCAAATATGCATCTAAGACATGTATTTATCCTTTGCAAATCCACTTTGATCCACTTAATATGATGTATGGGCCTTACTCCTTGAAGAAGGGTATTTCTAGTTTCATTAAACATTGTTTATTTGCCACACCGCCCTTGCATTACGTTTAACAATACGTGTTGTAAGAAACAACATAACACATCGATAGATATTTACTATCACACCCGGCGTAGTTCGTCCCTCAAAAACTTAAGATTCTACTTTTTTTGCGAGTACATGTAAACAGCCTGAAATATACAGACATTAAAACCTATTATAGCATATGTAACATTTTTAAATAGAGTGATAACTTCAGTATATAAATTTAACGAAAAATGAGCCATGACTTCCTGGCCAGTAAGCGGTAAATTGAGATATATAACGAGATAATTGGTGTAGTTTTTTTTTAAAATCATGCAATTTAGTTGTTTTTTTAAATTTCATATATTTTTTTTTAGGAATAGGGGATATTTTAATTCTAAAATTATCGAGCACTTGCCAAATAAACATTATATGAAATATTCATGTTTGGCTAAGTAAATATGACAATAACTAACTTCCCCAAACACTCTACACAATACGAACTTAACTGTTTCTTTTATTAAAATTTTTACCCTACTGTAATTTTACTCTAAACAAACCCTTACCTTCTCGTACACTAAGTTTTAGTTTTAGTTTACAAAGTCATTTACTTTGGTTCGTATTGTGTAGAAGCATCAACACTTCAATCGACTTATTACTTAAAAAATCGGAACTGTTTATGTCACGAATGTTAATTTCTAGATATTTATAAAATGTATTCAAATAAATTAACCAGTACCACCAATTTTGAGGGAGCAGTAAAAAGGTATGCTAAAACATGAAATATTCTTTTCACACTTGCTTATTCTAGAGGAAAAAGAATTACCCCCCCCCCCACAAAAAATAATACAATAATATAAACTTAGTTCACTCATACCTACTTCCATCTAGGCACGATTTCGATTTTCCTAAAATATTGAAAAAAGATTTGGTTTCACGTTTCCATATTACCGTAAGTGAGTGTTCAATTTACGTTTTATTTATATAAGAAAAGTAAACCGTCTTATGAAAACTTAAATACTTTATTTTATTTTGAAATCCCTTTTTTGCAAATCTCGTTTCATGTAGTTTACATGCAATCATCACAAAAAAGTAGAATTTTTGTTTGTTATTCCTAAGGGTAAAATACTCCGGGTTTGATAGGAAAACATACCAAAAATGTTATTGATTTTTTTTATTGGATTGTTTTCTGGTCACACGGACTACGGGTAACTGTTATTTCACAGCCAACAGCAATAAATTCTCGACATTTTTTTTCTTTACATATTCGTGTAAAATTATTAATATTAACTACAATTTATGATCCTTATTTTTAGCGGGGGTGGTGGTAATTCTTAAATCACAATTTAAATTCCATTTTTATCAAATAGATGACATTTCTTTTCTGAATTTTTTTTTCAGAAATGATAACCTAATAATTTGTATTGTTTAACTTAAATCATTATTTTACATCACGCTAGTATATAAGAACATGTTTCGTTACAAGAGAAACACCTTAACTAAATGTCAATTTTGGAATATACATTTTCATGAACAATGAGATCAACATAGGCACATTATTATTCGCATCCTTCCATATTTTTTTTAAGTTAGATAGAAAATGTTTTATTAAGAACATAATCTCCTCGCGTACAATTCTGAGTTATATTAAGTAATATATTTAAAAATGATTCGAACTTGGAACACCCAGGTCGTCAGTCCGTGTCGATATCCACTTAACCACCGTCACTTTCCGACGTACAATTCTGAGTTATATTAAGTAATATATTTAAAAATCATCAGTGCGCGCTTGGGCACCTCAATAATATGCATGGGCTTGGTAAACGCCTGAATAAATGAAACCTATGAAGTATAGGATACGTATTCTAGGCAACAGCATGATAACGTGGGCACTTAATTAAAAAAACAAACAAACATTATCACTTAGGTGGTGCAACCTAAATCGTACGATACACCCTAATAAAAACAAATCTAATACTGTATTTATAGATATACGTGTCTGGAAACGTGTATTCCACTAGTGTATATATATATATATATATATATATATATATATATATATATATATATATATATATATGATGCTACTATTTGGCTAAAGGGCGCCATTTTATGTTTTGAGGTATGCATATAATTATATCTTTGTATATTAAGTCTGATACTAAAATGCCTGTAATAATAATTACAATCACTTTTGATAGAAAATGCTCCATAATGATAAAATGCATGCGGCCTAATAGCTAATGACAAAAACAATGCTGTGCCGATTATTATGAATATAAAAACATTTGAGGACAAAATAAGGCAGCTTGTAAAAACTGAATGATTTTCTCTTACGTCTGAAACACTTACGCTTTGCTGTGAAAGTGTCTGTTACATTTGACTGAACAGTAGAAAACTACTGATCTGGAATTGCTGCGTCACCACTTCAGCTATCTGACGAGGCACGTCACATTTCACACTTGAAGGTTTTCTTCATGATCTGCACATTCGCCTTCTATATCTAGTACGTATAGTGTTTCAGTTTTTAGGTTTTTCAGACAGAAAATTAATTAATGATTGTATTACTTTTAAACCAAATAGAAATTAATAGTTTTAAAAATAATTTATGAATTGATATTATTATTAGAGGGAACACTGCAATCCCCTTGTGTGTATCAGTTGCATTTAAGTATATTTGATTTTAATCGTTATATAATGTTTATATAATCAAAATAAATCCGTCGAAGTTTAGTATGAATTAGTTTTAACACTTTTATCGTTAAGAAAACATTTACTATTTGTAAGGGAAACTAAAAAGCTTATTATTAATTAGTCAAAATTAATTGTGTTTGTAGCGTGATTGATCAAGTGAATACTATTGTTATAATAAAAACCGTTCATTATATAACTTATTGATTTTTACTACAAACCTGATTAAGTTAATTAGCGTTGACCACTAAAAAGAGCTGTTCTCATTTTCACCTTTTAATATGTTTTACATATTTACACACTCAACAGCTGTTCCTAACATTGGCATAAATAAAGGAAGTCGGAGACAGTTTCACTTTCACGATTAGACCTTGCATCACACTTATCAGAAACTATTCTATATAAAATACTTTACTTTTCGAGTACCGTTATTATTATATGTGTTTGTCCCTGCTATTAGCTTTTCACGACTGTACATATTCAATAAGAACATGGATGCTCCGTTCCCCGACACTTCATTCTAAATAATGTATGTTGCACTCCTGATTGACGAAAAAAACGAATAACATATTGAAGTTAAAAAATACAGATCATACTTCTAATTATTTATTTATGTTTTATTCCCTTTAAAATCTTCATACGATTTAAGTGATAACAAATATTCATGAGTTAGGGTTAAGGTTAGGGTTAGGATAAGGTTAGGATTAGGGTTAGGGATTAGGATTAGGGGTAGGGTTAAGGGTTACGGTTAGGGTTTAGAGTTAGTTTTAGGGTTAGGGTTACGGGTTAGGTTAGGGTTAGAGTTAGGGTTTACGGTTACGATTAGGATTTAGGGTAAGGGTAAGGGTATGGGTAAGGATAAGCGTAAGGGTTTAGAGTTATGATTTGGGTTAGTGTTCATTAAGTCATTTAAATAAGTTGTTTTCCTTTCTAAGTTTTTGATTTGCATGTGATTATGTATTAGTGCGATGGAGCCTAATTTTCGGATTATGAGATCGGTGAAAAAGTGAATTCGCACTTTGCAAGCATTTTACAAATTCAGCGTTGAGATATATCATGCTTAATACACATTCGTTCAGATTTTTCTCACAAAATATTTATTTTTTATGTTTCTTTTTCCTCAATTCTATTTCATATGATTTCATATAAACATAACATTTAGTTACAAAACCTCAAAATATGATTTTGATTTTCGGAGTTTTGATCGTTAGACATATAACTTTTCAATGAAACTCAATTTCTAATTGGTGTGCATCCTGATGTGTCCCTATTATTATACAGTTATGCATTTGAAATTCTACTTATTTTACAAGCGGTATGAAGCAAATCAGGTGTACCACGAACACAAACCATTTCCCAAATGTAAGTAACAAGCATAACATGTCAGTATAATGATAATACAATAATGTGTAACGGCTGCATCTAAATCTGATGAATATCTGATTTGTTGTAAATATTTAAGCCTAGAGGTGGCTACTTTGCGCCGATCGTCATGAAATGGTAAATCGTTATTGTACTATCTAACAGTTGTTATTAAAGACACTGTATATGTTGACCCAGAGGAATCGAAGCTGTCTCAGAACCTCCTAGATAAGAGGATTGCCTGACATCCGTTCCATTCCACCCGTTATTTATGAATCGTATTCATTGTTACCATTTTCGGTTTTACATATGTTCTTTTCCTGCCTTCCATGGGTTGAATGTACAGCATGTGAGTAGTTAAGAAGACGGATCCACATGAATTTATGATAACGGATTTGACCACAAGCATTTTCGTCAGGAGGGAAGAGGTGCTGATGTCTTGTGTTTTACAGACAATGGAGTTCTTAGAGAGAACATTTTGCTCATAGAAAGTATCGTTTGGATTGACGTTCATATACGAAGTAGAAGAAGTTGTTAGCATGGTTGGTACCGAGTTGAATACCGGTTGTAAACGTCATTCTTGGGAGAACCAGATATTAGAGCTCAGTCGAACACATACCATGGAAATAACGCGAGTAGACAAACACTAATAAGGTGTCCTTTGTATGAAAGGGTGTGTTGTGAAGAGATCATGTGTCAACACATAATCTTAGAATATTGTTTGGAATAATTGGATCAATAATAGAACCATGAGGCACAATCGAAAAAGTACAAATTGTCAATTCGCATCTAAAAGATTTCGAAATAATTCAACAAAAAATGTGATCTATTCGAATCAGTAAATGACGGCTATATTAGCTTGATTAATAAATGTTGTCACTGCTTTGCCGCGTTGTGTTTTAAAATCAGGTACTAAATAAAAAGACCATATAGGGTTTAGCAATATCCGCAATGAAAGAGTATGGATCCGTCAGTCGTTATCTATTGTATCCTCACAGACAGCTACCCGTCTCACCTTGTGAAGCGTAGACATTTATAAAACTAAAGAACATCGACCAAATAGTTTATAGAGTAGTGCGTTCTTTCATATTAGGTCTATATCAAACGCTACTTGTCTTTGCAACCGTGTGTCGTATCAGAAAACGTCGAGAGAAACTACCGATCTTGTAGTTACTGCTAATAGAAAAAGTGACAGTGTCTTCGAAGTATCGTCTTGTAGTGTCGACATATTAGTTTAAATGGTGATATTTATAAAATGTGTTGCAGTGAAATATTGGTTACATGTCTCTGAACGTGAAACGATTTAATGTAATACCCATAGCAAAATGATATCAGTAAAGAGTTTGCTTAAAATGAGTGTGCTTTAATCAAAGTAATTTATTATTTCGTTGTAACTAAAAATTCTGAGACGGGTTTTTAACAATTGCCGTCCGTTGCAAACAACAGTTGGTATTTCCTGGAGTCTGAGCAAAGAAATACCTTGTAACAATCGTTTAGAATTAAGTTATCCCTGATAACTGGCGTAGATTATTTTCTGGAATTTGTATAAAAAGAAGGTTCGACAAAATGCGAAACGCTCCGTGACGTTCTAGTACAAATCTGGGTGACACTCCCTCTCATCAATTTGTCCATCATCCTAGATTCTGCCGGACCATTTTCTGTTGTAGTAACAACTGTTTTTGCCATCGCGTGTATTTGTACATGAGAAAAGAAGGGATGTAACATTAGTATATTTTTCGTACATATCTACACTGTCAGTTATCTTATATTCCCGTAATAGTCGTTAATATTGCTACTCATGTGGACGCCGTGTTACTCTATTTAATTTAATCTTTAGTAAGTCGATGTCATCTAATTATGTTGGCTTCTTCACTACATGTTTTCAATATCATACGTGTTTTCTAGGTGCCGTGGTTGTATAGTATCAATGATCCCTTTAGTTTCAATTTCTGTTCGTCTATTGTATGCAGTTTTTCCAAGAATCATCCTTAGGCTCCTATATTTATGTGTATTACAGTAGTGTTGTTCATGTTCCATCTAACCCCAGTTATTTTATTAGTTTTATCTACTTCTGTCAGATTAACACTCTAAACTTCTGGAACGAAAAAAAGTTACCATGTGCCATGTCTTGTCCTTCTTATGCACTAGTATAACGTGCTGTAACTTGATGATTCATACTTATATGTTCAATTGTATTCAGTAATCACCGTGAAAAGCAACAAATGAAAGCATAGATAGCATTACACAAATGACATTTCAATGGAAAAGTAGACACGAAAAAGAAATGGACTAATTAAAAGAAAGCGGAGAAGTTATAATTACCGTATCCCCGCTTTGATTGGTGTAGTTAGAAGGAGGAATAACTGCTATTTGCTCCTTGATCCTATCCTCATTTGCTTTTTGAGTCCCAAGGCTCGCATTAAATAAGGAAAGCATACATTGATAAACCAGAATTTATTATCAAGTAATCACTTCCAATAACTTGCCATTTACCTTACATATACGATAAAAAAAACAATATATAAGAATAGTAACAATATATAACTCACGAGAAAACGATTTACTGACCGTTACACTTCCCACGAATTATTTCAGATAATTAATTTATAATTATCTTGATGAATGATAATTTAAAAAAAAAAGAAGATCAAAGTGTGAATGTTATAATTATGGTACGATGTAGGGGTGAACCTGTTAGGCCTATGGTTATGAATATATGCTAATTAAATTCATGCACTGGTTAAGAAGTCAGGTTATTCATGTACAGTTTCAAACTCGTGGCAAAGAGAGCTAGAGAGTGAGAAAGAGAGAGATAGGGGATAATGAACATCTAATTGGCACAGAATGATTAACTGCTAAATGGCTTCTATAAGATCTACAAGCTTTTGGCGGATCGTTCGATCATATATAATATATATAAATTGTTATAATTCCTGATGAAGGGTTGTGCTTTCTTCGAGTCTGTTTTTTTTATATTTAAATTCGAAGAAGGAATGTTTTCTAGTTAGATATTTAACCTTTATATTTTCTCTATATATTTCCCCACTCCGAATAGAAAGGTTTATCATTTTCAGTTATGCACTATTAAGCCACTCTCTGTTTTCAGCAACATCTCTTAGAAGTATTGTTAAACACAGTTTCAATTCGTTGTATTCAGATTTTATTCACTTGTAAACTATGAACAGTTCGTGATGCTCTTTTTCGTGTCGGCCATGGCCAGACTGCATGTTCCTAAATTGTTTCTTTTTTCAGTTGTTCCTATTCTTTCTCTAGTATCTCTTGCAGCTTATTCACATCATTTTCATTTTGCAACATATGGTTTTGCAAGTCCTTCTTTACACCACATGTCGACTTCTGGATTAATGTCTGAGATCTGAATGTTGCAAAAGTGATTTTAGACTCTTGTGCTCAGAAACCAGGCTATCAAAACGGTCATGTATGTTATCAATTCTCAATATTTTGTTCTCTAACTGGGTTTGGCAATTACAATTTTGAGTTAGTAACGAAGTACACTGAGGCTGTAATGTGTTATTCTCCACTTGAAATTAGGTATGTTGTAAGTCGAAGGAATGACTTTGTTCATTTAACGTGTTCAGCTGATGATGCCGATCTTGATTCTCATACCGTTCCCTTTGTAAATTGGTCAGTACACATCTGCAGACGACCATGCAAGATTTTGTTCTCAGCAATAAAAGTTTGATTTTCTCTTTACACTTCAACCATTTTTTATCTTATATTCAACATTTCTTTTGTTCGATTAGAGATGCTTATATTTGTACAACTTTTACCTTCATGAAGTTCCTCTGTATAACTCTGTTGCAAAGATTCACATTCATTCAGAAGTTTCTAGTTTCAATTATTGAACTCTTTAAGTCGGCGTCTGCAAAGTCAGCCTAAGGTTCTTTAAAGAAGGTGTATGTAGTCACGAGCAGAAGATCCCTGACAGATATTTAGCTATAAGGCCGCGATGTTCGAGCTCACGCAGCGTGCTGTAGTTCCCACAATGCTTCACCCCAGTGCAGTATTGCTACTATAAGTTTCCTGATCGCTTTCTATGATGAGCTTTTGTGGGTAAATGCTCTTGAGCAGTCATACTAAATAAACAGCCACACCCCACCATCTATTAAAGAGGGCATTGTTGTTTGATTGTTGTACAATGTTTTTACTTAGCAGCTGTTATATGTCTGGGATGTGCGAGCGTTCAAGTATTGTGTCTCTTGTGTAAGCAGACGGAAGATCGATGTATATATCTGAGAAGAAATCCGTTACTCTCAGTCCAGTGACTCTGCTACTTCATGTAATACAATTTACTCCCACCATGCTGGAAAAGCACATTCTTACAAATTCCATTTGTGCTTGTAATCCTTGACAAACCTTTTGGCAGAAACAGTGTGTCTGCTCTATATGTTCAGCAAGGCATCTGCATGTTTTTGGAAGTAGATGTGCTAGGTGATGACATTTGTATAAAGAATTAATGAATTACTCTCGCCACCACCGCCATCATTCATCGAGCATGACAATGAGTTATTATTCTTCGTTAATGTGTGACCAGTCTCACACAGAAAGATTAGTTGCTAAAGGACGATTTTTTATGGGGAGGAATTTTCTGTCGTCGCTTGCACACACTGCATGTGTTTTTTTATTGCAGTTATGCCCCTTTCTAAGACATGTAAGGTATAGGCCGTTGACGAACACAAACTCAGTCTTCTCCTCAGTAAACTTATCTGCTACATTACAGCATTTATGACAGGAAAGTCTTTCTCCGCAACGCATGGCTTTTAGATGGCCATTATATGCTTAATAATCATCATAACTGCCTGTAGTAGCTGGTCTAGTCATGTTGGTGACAAGGGTGTATTTTTTGGTTGTGTTATGTTACCGAATGAATTCCCCTTCGATAACATCACTGCAAGGACTGACGATGCCAGGTTACAAAAGGTTAGTGTTTCCTTACAAATACATTCAGGTAATTTATGGAAGCTAGGATAATCTCCAGTTTTGTCTAACTCTTCCGTTGCAAGGAGAGTTCATATGTGCATCAACCAATCAGATAGTTTAGCCAACTGTTTTAGTTCTTTTTCTTGTAGTCTTTCAGTATTTCCAAACCTCTAATATTGTGCATAGTTTAGCTACACGACTGTAAGAAGTCGCCAGAATCCCTTAGATTTCGTGTACTCCTTTTGCACCACTTATCGACCACTTGTGTAGTTGGTGTCTGAAATCTCGCTGCAATATAAACCGGTTCCAATATCCCGAGTTAACCTTGACCTAAACTTAATTATATGCGTGTTCATTTCTCTTATAAGAGCTACGCTCTAGAACCGACTTGGTTTCTCCACTGATACATTTTCGCACATAGAAGAGTCTACCTGTTTTATTCTGGCACATCCGTTCAATTATCGCTCGGACGCTGTTGCTCCACTCAATATATTCTAATGGTGGGTCATTAAACCTATCAGGTTCTGGAGTGAGTAGTTGCAAAAATGACAAAAAACTCTGTGGCAATTGGGATAAATACACTTCCAATTCAATGAATAGTTTTTTCGTGATACCTTGTGTCTGATAAAGGTGATTCCTTGCTTTGTAATTTGCAGGATAACAATTCTTCACTCACAGTGAAGGGATCTGTTGTTCTTATCTTTTCAAATGCTGATCAGCAATTTGAGCCAACTATCTTTCTGTTAGTCTCCTATTTGTCATGAAGAAGGTTTATGAAATGTTGATCAACAGTGTGGTAATTAAAATAAGATGACAGGTTTACATTATACAAGAGAAGGTACTCATTAAAATGTCATGCATATAGAGCATTTTCTTAAATTACGGTAACACACTAATAGTATTTTTGTGTTTGTTATTTTTTTTGTTTTTATGGAAATCGTTCCAGACAACGCATGAAGGCATTTGATGTAAGAAGCTAAAAACTCATTCTACTTAAAGGTCCAAACCTAAGTCACGATAAGTATTAGATAGTTAGATTCCGGCCCAGAAACAGCAATTATACCTCCTATGTAAGAAATATCGCTCATGGAATGTGAACGATAAAGAACAAAATAAAGTAAGCGAGAGTTACGAGGCTTCCGAAAGAAAACGCAAGCCCACTTTCTACTCTCTATAAAAGGAGTTTAATTCATATGAAACTACACCACAATACACAGTTGTGTCAATATAGAAAACAACGAGTGACGGAATAAACCTGTACTCTAATTAAAGTAAATAGTTACTATTGAAGAGATTTATTGTTGCTCAGATTCCAGGAGTATTTGTCGACAACTATCATGATAATGTTTGGTATGAGAAAACTTATTAAACATGATAATGTAAAAGAACGAAGAGTACTTAGACTGTAGACTTCATCTCACGCAGATCCCAGGGAAACCCATAATTTTCCTGCACGGATAAATCACTAGTTAAGACTACTGCGAAAACTCGAAATAAGTTAATATTAATAAAAAGAAACTTGGCCAGCAGTATTTTTATTGCACCGAAATAATTAGGACACCCCGTCTTTTCGCATTAATTGATAGGTATAATGATGTGTTAGAGTGATGAACCCATCATCGAACCTGCATTCATGCTAGTTCAACAATAATTTAACTTGAATTAAAAACTGAGCCAAGAATTATCCTTCAAATATATATTTTTATTTTGTGCATTGGCCAAATCGGTGTGGCTATTTCGAGTTGGATGTATTTCAAAAGGCTGTGTTAAATAAACAGCGCACCTCTTGCAAAATTGCGTATCCGGTTTGGTTATTGGGGAGGGGCATATTTGGTCGATATAGAAGATTTATTAATAGATATTGCATTCGTTTCGCCGAAATGTATTAACGAAAACAACGGAGCAAATAGATTTATAATCAACTGAAATGTTTGAGAAAATTGCATCAACATATGCGAATGTTGACACTAATATTACCATCTCTACCCGAGTCACTATCAAAACTACCGCTGAGTAGCCTAAAAGGTCAGGGTAATTCGAAAAGCTTTTATTTCAAATGAAAAAAAACATGTTTGCAATAAAACCTTTTCTAGAAATGTTAGAGTTAAGCGCTGAGAACAACCAGGATAATATTAATCATTAAGTGTACTCTTTGGGCATCAACAGTGTTAATATGTAGGTAAAAAGCTGATATCGTGTGTTTTGTATTACCGAAATAATCAACTCAAATAAAAAGCAAAAGCTGATGTCAGTATGCTATTGTTGAATATGATGTTTAAGCTTGACTTTACACCATATTAACTATTTGCTATTTAATCTTACTTTGATTTTAAATAATTGTAAGTATTGTGAGCTATAGTACAAATTATGTAACGTTTATATAGGCCAAACAAAATGTTCCCCGAAAATAGAGTAAACTGAGATAGTGAGATTGTGAAGATGCACCCTGTTTCTAAGTGAATAGCATTCGCCCACATTTTCACTTTTCCGAAGTATTGACATTTTTATTTAATGAATTAACAAATATTGTCCAGTTGTTATTTTTTCTCATTCCCCAAATCATCTTTCTAGGAAAGTAATCTTTTCATGGATTATTTAGATTCATCGTATTAGGTAGAACGCTATATATTTTGTTATGATATTTTCTTGTTATGTTCTCATATGTAGATCAGTTTATTTATAATTCAAACAATAATGTCGAGTAAAAACTACATGATGAGCGACACTTTTTGTAAGTTTAAGCTGCCCAAATCTTCCATATCTAAAACTCATTTAGATTCCTTGTTATATTCGCTACATTTCTGGTATGTACAAAATAAATATTTGTTTTAATTATACAATTATAGTTATTCAAAGGTTATGTTATCCTGCACATTGACGATTACCCATATTTGAA
>OY744517.1:97184026-97234026 GCA_963556195.1 Sepiola atlantica
GTTGAATCGCAAATCGTGCAGATTGAATAGAATCAGTCTTATTTTAGATGAGTTCATGGGAGGTGGCGTTGATTAAGTGGATAACGACACGGACTGAAGACCTGGGTGTTCCAAGTTCGAATTCAGTCGATTCCACAGTACCTCTTTCACTTAAAGGTGTTTGCAACCTTGTCGTGGTTCTTCTTGTAAGTACCCGATGTCTTTCCAGAAATATTTCTAGGAAAAGATCGGGGAATCTAATGCCAACACTAGAATCATCTGACCCACACGAGAGAAGAAGATGAGTTCACGAATCTCAAGTAGGAAGATTCGCCACTGCTTTTACCTGTGACAGTTTAACATAACATTTTCTCTGTTAGTAACATTTAATTATTTTTCTGTCAAGTTCGATTTTACAAACAACACAACCATTGATCTGTCACGCGTTAGCTTTAGTTTAATAATCTCTTAGACATAAGTTTAAACAAGTATCTCCATTGAAAATCAAATATACGCATCTACTGTTAACTGCGTAGATAAGCTGTATACACAAACAAGCTACACCCGTTCTTTAGTTACGAGACGTAGCTAGTCCTTCTCATTTTTTTCGTTATGTTCGGGTTGGTGCTCGACTGAGCTCCAGTCTCTGCTGCCCGTCTTATAAACACTGATAGCAAGAAATCGTCTAGGTATTATCATTGCAGATTTTTTTTCTTTGCCTCCGTACGTCAAATTAAACTGAACTTCCATGAATAGAAATTATTTTAATACACTCTCATCTGTGGAAAACAATCCCACCAGATTGCTTGCCAACTTACTACAACGTTGTTGTTTTCTAATGAAATGCACACAAATACTTGTCGATCCGTTCGCTTAAGTAATAAAACGGCCCATTTAACTTATCGTTTCCTATTACTCACATAGTATCGCTAAGCTGACCTCTGACTCTCTTATCAACACTTATCCTTGAGTAGCTCTCGGCATCATTAATTTGTCAGTTATTAGTATAAAAGATGAAGAGTTTGAATGCAAAACGCGATAAACGCCATTTCAAAATCACGAAACTGTCCATACAAAAAGTATTGCATTTCAACACTCGATGACACCGTAAAACTATGTGTTACATAATATGATACCGAAATAATTTCCTTTTGACTTCAATTAAAATCAGCTTCTATTCGGAGCCTAGATTTAATATATTTGTGTTTTTATTGTTTAAGGTCTCAATGTAAACGAATTGGATTTATCGCGTTTTGCGTTCGAACTCTTCAGATGTTCTTTGGTATCTTTTGTAAGGTTTAAGTGTAAAACACTATCAGCGTTCGTCTATCATGCTTAATGTCATAAATCATAGGCGATAGTATCTCACGTGTAGGTTTAAAAGGTATTTTTCATAGTTCTTTGAATCTTAAGTTGTAAATAAAATTATTGTTCGTTTTCCATGAACAGCGGTATCGTCGGTATATCATAGTATTTTAATCGTTGTCGTTTCCTTTATGAAGACATAGCATTAACGTTGGTCTGTCACAATTATATTTCACATAACATCACCGTTACTTTCTCATGTGAAATGTGAAATAGCATCTCATCGTTACACGCGTAGTTTGAATAGACACATATTAAGAATGTTCGTCCTCAGCTTTTTTAATCCTATAACACTGATATCGTGTGCTTTCTTTAATGTGGTTTGGTAGCGTTAAAGTCTCGCTGTTAATCGGAGCAGAAAGTTTTAAAACAGCGCCAACATTAATTATTACATACATTAATGTATTCAATAATTCTAAGCCTGTATTCTAAACTACGTAACTTTTTAAAATATATCATTTCATACACGGTGAATAATTAAATAGTAATGCGAAATATTGTAAATTATTTCTTATTTTATTATTAATATTGTTAACACACTTTATATTCGCACTGATTCTGTTTATGTGTACGGATTATTGTTAACCTGTTTCCTGGCACCATTAGATCCGATTTAATATATGTGAAAAAGTGTGTGGTTGAATATAAATCATGAAATCACAATATTGATATGAGAGGCGTTCGACAGGATAAAGACGAAGACATATACCTATATAACTTGGTTGCTTAATTATCCAAGCGATGCTTAATTACGAATTACATAATGTACATTTCAATCAGAACAGAAATCGCAAACTAATATGTAGTAAACACATGGACTTTTTTTTTAAATGAAGCCGTGTCCTATTTGGTCGTGATATAAATATTGCCTGAATTTTAGAAGAAGCCTATAAATGTAACGTTAATAACATTGTATGTTTTTAATTAAAATACCTAATAACCTATGTTTACTAGATACATCGAAATAAGCGTATGTTACCAGATGACAGCGATTCTTAATTAAGATGAACACGTTCAAAAGCAGATTTTAATTAATTATTATGTAGGTACTATTAATTTCTTATTATATTGATTTATGTATACATTTTGAGAGAAAGTAATAAACACGGAGAACTTGGAATATCTAGTAATGGAATATTTGAAAGTATCGAAAACATCCGGAAAGCGATGCATATATTTGGTGGTTAGTATAATAAAAATGGTTTGTGCACGATACCTACTGCTTTTACGTAATATCATTTTTTTTTTAGTTTTCCATTCAAAGTTCATGATCCTACACTGATAAATATATAACATGCGTCACATTCGTTATTTTAGATACATTTTGAAAGCGGTTTACATGAAAGCATCTAATATCCAGAATGTATATATATACCAGAAACACCTGTCAATGCATCTATAGCAAACTATTTACAAGGTATGAAAAAATACTTTTTAAGAGTATGCATATGTCAGAATGCGAAAAAAATATTGCCAATTTTATCCTATTATATATTTAATGCTGATTTCATAGGAAGTAGCTTAATATATGTTATGTTTGCTTGATAAAAAGCTCCAAGGCATTACCTTATTTTTTGTGAGAGATAGTGTATTATCTGTGTTGTTATCGTGATGCCATCCTGCCAGACATTACTCTGTCATTTTCAGGGGGATATAACGTTGTATCTGTTCTGTTTTATTATACAATTTTCCGATATATTACTTTCTCCGTGTGTTTAAAAAAAGTGGATTTTTAATTCTGTAGTCATTATACAATCCTCCCAGGCTTGATTTTCTTTCATTTTTAAGTAATCTAGTATTGATTCTATAGTCATAATAGAATCCTTCCAGACATCACTTACTCTCATATCAAAATATATGTGTTGTTGTTATGAGGCCATCCCCAAGGTACTCTCTTCTCATTTGAGGGGGCGCTGTAGATTGCAGTATTTATGCCTTCATTAATGATACTAGCAAAAACACGAATTATGTTGCATTTTCATTCGTATCGATACATTCTTCCCAGGCTGTTATTCCTCTTCTGAAGTTTATTATAGTATATATGCGTTCCTCATGACACAATTCTTCCAGGATTACTTTTTCCATGTTTAAGAAGGGGGCAGTGTAGCATCTTTTATTTGTCATAATACAATCATTACGTGTATCTATTCCTTACTATTTGGGGACAGGTTGTGGAGCCAATGTTTGTTCGTCATAATAACCCCCTTTGTCATTACCTCATCCTTTATGGGTCAGTATAACATAATTTCGTGAAGCATAATTCCATCATATTTAGGTACTACACCGATGTAGGATGTCTGACTCTTGTCAGTTTGCTAATGATAGATTTTATCTCCGGGTGAAATATGTTTGTGAGTAGGAAGTGCATAATGCTATCACGAAAGTATTTTCGTATATCATTGAAAGCCGACAAAACAAAGGACCTTTGTTTTGGTGCCCGACACTTGGTGGGCAAGTCATTAATAAACGACATTTATTGCTACCAAACATTGTTGACATGGGTAAGGACTTAGATTTGTGTAATGGTTTCAGAAGTGGGGGACATTTTTTGTTAATCTCTACGTATATGGAAACGTTCTCTAAAAGGTGTCGATATTTCTCTATAAAAAATATATATATATATATTGTTGTAGACCCGTGCTAGGGGTCACAAAGAAATAAACCACAAATAGTGATAGGTTTAAAATATAAAAATGTATTTATCATAAAGCAATACAGAACGCCACTAATGTAGTAGTAGATGGACGGGTTCATAACATGCGGTAAAACATGGTATGAAAGTATCTTCTGAGTGTCTGCAACCAGTGGTATTTATTATACCTGGTTGATACCATCAGTTCTCCAATAGGGGTGATTTGTACCCCACAACATATATATATATATATATATATATATATATATATATATATATATATATATATATATATATATATATATATATATGAATCGATGTACCAATTGAACCTAACTTGAAGTATGTTTTCACCTCATTTTCCGTAAACTCGTCAACATAATATTTTATATATATATATATATTCATGTAAAGTAGGAGAGAGCCTTGATCAATAAAAAAAATCTTCACAATTTCTATGAATTCAAGTAAATCGATCAATTCGCTAATGTGTGAATTTATCCGTCACTTCCTAATTCTCAGTGGATGTTTCACACATTCTATAAAATCACTCAAGAGGCAAAGGAAACTCACATTTCCAACGAATGCTTTTTATACTGAATATTCTCACCACAATAGTATTCTTATTTACGAAAGTCTATGACGACAGCTATTATGTAAGAGAAGAGCCGGTTTCTCATCGTATCACATTTATAAAGTTTGAGAATGAATAATATTTAAATAAATGCTAGAACGGTTTGTCTTAAGATGCATCCATTATTCCTGTCCTTTTACCAATACAATTATAGTTCAATGTTTAAGCGTGGCAGACTATCGGAAATGTTGCATGTAAGTAAAAATTACACACCGATAGACAAACTAATTATTAGGATGTATTTGGATGTAACTAAAATAAGAAGTTACTATTTATCTACACGTTTTATGATACCAGTGTATATTAACCTAGCAAAATCTACAATATCATAGATGTGGGAGTATGCGTCTTATAATAGTAGTGTACTGTGTTTATTTATGATGTTGTATTATTGCTTTGAGATGTGTATATCTGCTGCTTTTCGAGTGCAAGATTCACAGCTTGTACTTTTGAGTTCGATCCCGGGGATGACGCTATCATAACGAAAAAGGGAGTGGCTATATATCTTAAACATTATTCTGACTGAAATATAGATTACCCAGCTTTGTCCGGGTATAGCATATGCTGAAAACATTTAACTGGACCAATCACTGAGTAATTCGTAACATACAGTAAACTAAAAAAAGAATACGGGGCAAAACTTCATATCAAAACAATGACATATGTTTGGGTATTACAGTTTATTTTCGAAATATACAATTCAAATTAAAATGATTTATCAATGCTGTACCCTTTCCATCATTTTATATAGAACACTTTTATTCGATTAAAAAAATAATATGATAACTTTCTCCTTCCAAAATAAATAATGTATGTAGGAATATGTAGTTCATCAAATATAAGACAACATTCAATTTTAAGTTACAGATAGATATGCACAACCTTTGTATGGATAAGAATAAGAATTGTTCATTAAGTGTACGTGTTTAACGAGGTAATTTATATTTCAAACAAGAGGGATGTTGTCAACCAGACATATGGACGTAGAGATTCACCGATTTGCGAGTGCATATCTTATAAGGCCATGTAATACGTAAGTTAGGCTGCCTTGAAAAGAAACAAAACCACTCTAACATCTAAACACATGCCATAAGAAATCAAAGAGAAAATCTATAACACATATTTTAGTCCCGTAGTCTTATACGGATGTGTATGTGTAAACTGGACTGTCCAATCATATCAGAAAGTAGAAACTTTACAAAGCCACACCGTACTTTTCATTACTGATCATATATTATCTGATTACATCACTATCGCACAATTGCGAAAACTGACTGGCATCGCTCTGTCATCGAATGTAAAGGCTTGAGATTGTTGTTTCACGACATGCGTTCAAGTGCAGGGGTATGCTAAATATGCGTTCAAGACATAAGACAAGGAAGCCGGTTACAAGTTAGAGAAAACGAGAAGATGCATAGACAACGTTAGCGAATGAACATAATCCAAACAAACACCTTGGCCCAAGAACGTAATACTTAGATGATACTTATCTATGTAAGTTATTGTTCTGCGGCTAGCGGGGTTTACGTTTTAAAAATAACCTTGTAATATGCGATATTCTGTTACTGATGATATATACTTTTTATAAGATACATATAGTAAATATATTTGCTTCTTTCCGAGTACGAAGCTGGAACTCATACTAAAGTTATTTTCTTAAATAGCCATGTAAGTTAATGACGAAAGAAGCGTGTATGTATTATTAACGTTATGTTTACTTGCAAAGATTACCGGATCGGAGGAAACAAAGTTAGTTCAGATTTGCAGTGTTTCTGGACATGACATTTAAGGAAGATCTAAACGTGACGCATAATCATTAATGGCAAGATAAAACAATAAGTATTAGAAGCCATGTTACATAACGATATTTCCAATTAGACAGATTAGATTATGTCATATTACATATATTTCGGTGGCAGGCTCGTTACATATATATAGTAGCAATGAGGAAGCGATATCAGGATAATCTATAACTAACTACGCACTAACCGGCCTTTTCTGTTAAAAAGTAATTTTAATTACTTAATGTCTAAGAGAACAGATGAAATTTTATTCTGTCTAAACGTATATTGTTGGTGTTATTTAGTGCGTGAATACTATATTCTGTATAAACGATTTATTTCATGCACAGACAACTACCCACGGTATTATGCAACTGATGATGGAGCAGCCGTTCTTAGCGCTACCCAAGAGTTTGCACTCCTGTCATATCAGCCAGAAACAGCAGCCAGACAAACTGTTTAACCTGTACCCTCAACCTGTTGGAACAAGACAGACCCAGACTAGTCATATAAGACTTAGTGACGAAAAAACTTTTCCCAAGTTGTGGAAATAGAGAGAAAGAGAAAGTGCGTTCATTGTCCTAGTAAGGAAACAATGCTAGGCGTTGAGAGTTTTTTAGGCGTCCCCGTCATGCGACTGGTTGAAAATAAGTAGCGGGAGTCTTATTCTCTCCCCTGCGGGTTTTTTCTCAAACAAGAGAGGTTTGCAGCCTTTCACTTCTCTATCGTTATTTTAATGGTGGGTGCTTGACTGAGCTAGAATCCATGGTTCTCCATGTAAAACATTCACAACAAAACCTCGTCAAGGTGAAAACAATATATATATATATAATTGGCCTTTTATCTTCTGTGTACTTTAAACTTAAGGGAACTTCCATAAAACCAATATTTCCAAGTACTAATCGTCTGTGAAATAAAATACCACGCAGCTGCTTTCCAGCTATCTACAATATTCTCGTATTTACGTCTGATTTTTAAAATTCTTGTTCATCTTTTAAAGAATCTAACTATGCCCACTCTCAACCAACGGTACACATCCTCACGTTGTTAAAGTGGTGTTTATTTATGAAAGAAATCATGACACTTTATCCTCGAGTAGCCTTTGGTCTTTGATAAGCAGTGACTCGTTTGTAAAATAACGAATATAGTTTAGCGTTGGGGGAATTGCACCATTATAATTTTACTGGCGGTGACGTTTTCAATAATGAAAATCACACATACCCTGAATTCTTTCTTAACTTAATGAACCAGACCCCATCAAATGTTGTACAGTGTTATGGTTCAAATAAGGTATGCATACTTTACCGCGTATCACCCCTCTTTCTGTTCATTAATACTCAAATATACTATGTTTATAAACAATTTGCTGTTCTGTTTACCGCGCTGCTAGAGAATGTGCAGCTTTGGTTTTTGTTTAACTATCTCTTTTCAAATACACCGTTTTTATCAAATTACTATTCATTTTAAATAGTATTAGGGACGTTAATCTTCACTATTATGGTTCCGCAATAAATTATTTGTCGCTCCAAATAAAACTGTAACTAAGTTTGTTATTGTAATGTTATTCTTTATCTATTAAATTATCGAATTTATTCACCTGAACCCGTCAATCTTTTAACACATGAAACACAAAATGATGATTTCGGAAGATCACAAAGTTAGTAATAATATTCAACTATCAACAAACAATGAAACTAAATATTATTTTACGGCGAAACCTAAATTCATTAAATCTGAGTGATGTACGATTACTTAGTAATTCACCAGGCTATTACAACCTTTCATTTAAAAATATTAGATTTATCCTAAATAAATGATATCATAATGCATAATACACATAGACGCGAGGAAGACATACACATAGTGAAGCACACGGAAAGGGAACACATTTTGTTAATATAGAAATGCATTGTATATTAGTTGTTATACCTTTCTTAACGCTCAGAATAAAGTATTGACGCACACAATTCTGCAGTGTGTAAACATACATCGGAATATATTTTTTACTTGAAAAAGATAATTACATAGTCCCAGATGCTATCTATTAAGCTAATCACGCACCCCTTAATGATTCTGTAACTTGCATGATGTAACAACTAATAAAGCAACGAATTTCTTTTTTCTGCCGATATGCGACTTAATGTGTTACACTAAACGAATAATTCGATTTTGTTAAACCAATTAATTCTTCAGTTCTCTCCCCTGTTTAAAATAATGAACACAGAAATAAAAACGTGATTTCATTAAGCTGCTAACGTTTACTCGCTACCTTATGAGACGAAATAATTTAGAAAATCTGTATTTCCAATTAGCCTGCCTTTATTAAAAATCAACTGATCAAATTTGACCTTGGATGTGGGTTTCAGAATAGAAAAAAATAATTCCCTATTATTCACAATTCTGTTCTTTACTCGTGTTTTCTTTTGCATCAGATATATATATATATATATATATATATATATATATATATATATATATATATATATATATATATAAATACATATATATATATATATATATAAATATATATATATATATATATATATATATAGTAAGAAAATACGTTAAAGATATAAATAATATATTTGACCAGTAGACTATCAGGATAGAAACCAAGCTCAATATAGTGTATAGAGCAATAATATTAATTGAATGACATAATAAAATGAGAAATTAATCAGTGTTCATTACAGTTCAAAAACTAAGAGTGATATTCCGTTCTTAACTACTCAAGCGTTTTCAAAAAAACATCTTCTTCTCAGATGGACTATTACCGAAATGACATTAGTGCAGATAATTGAATTTAGCTGTGAAAATATAAAAAAACATATAAAATAATACATACAAAGATATAAATCATCAAATATATTGGCCAAAACCCACTTTTTTGTTAAACTTATAAAGTTAATCCAAGTGATGAAGTTTAAAACAATTTCAGGAAATATGTCAAAGAAGTCGATTAATAATAATCAAAGTAGTGAATTGTAGTCCAAAAACGGATAAAGTTATCCAGGCGGGAAATTTATATATATGTGTATATATATATATATATATATATATATATATATATATAATCCATGTGTATTAGTTCTTCGGGGATGAGAAGATTAAAAAACTATGATAAAATAGAGTGAAAATAAGATATATTGAGACAAGGATAGGAAAATGTTTACTTAAGTAAATAATGTCATATAATCAACAATTTGAAAACAGAAAATATATTTGCATACGTTGACACCTTGTTTTGTAAAAATCACACTTCATCTTATAAACAGTATTTAAAAACATGTTCAGTATTTTTCCCAATTTTTTAAATTTTCACATAAAAGAAGGTTGAACAGTAATTGATAGAATTTTCAGTTAAAATAAATAATGAACAATAAAAATATATCAATATATGAATTACGAGCTTACAGTAATTTCAGAAAATTCGGGTTACTCTTCTTGTAACTTAAAAGCATATGTTTGTTTTACATGAATGATTACAAGAAAACCTAAATACATGAAATACTTATATTAGATTTTAATGCCCAATTGAACAGATTGACTTCCTCCTTAAATACATATTTTGACCTTCATTTACTACTTATATTTAGCCTGTAATATTGAAAAAACGTGTTCCAGAATTTGTGTTTTTTTTGTGTTCAGAATTATTGAACAATTCAATTGAATATTCCCTCATGAAATTGACACAGCATTTTTCTGCTTACGATGATATTAATAAAATTGTCAATTGTTTACTATGCTATGATAGTGTGCAAAAATTAATTTTTTTTAAAGATGTACGCAATGACAAATATTGTTCGTTGTAAATTTATGGAGCATCGTTATTACCAAATAGTAATTATGTCATAAATTGTGTATCACATAAGATTATATATATATATATATATATATATATATAATATATATAAAGAGTCTGAAAAACATATGCACGGGCTAGGAGTTTATGTTCGGAACACCCTCCCCCTGACTAGAGAACATAGGTTAGAATCAGATGACCAAGACTACATGTGCTTTAGATTGACTATACATCACAGCGTCAGTTACTTATATTTCTTATACCGTTCCCCGTCGACACAGGACTGTACTCTGCAAAACTTTGTCTCTGAAAGCATAGATAGAGCACTCTTAATTGACTCGGATGCCCAGATAAACATGTATTTGGGGATTTTAATGCCCACCACCGCGACTGGTTGGGATTCTCCAGCCTTACTGACGCAGCCGGCAACTCTACGTATAATTTCTCCTTAGCTCACTCCCTCTCTCAGACTGTCGATTTTCCGACCCGCATCCTCGATCGAGTAGACCAACAAGCCTCACTTCTAGACCTTTACTTGACCTCAATGCCCGAGGCTTGTGTGACAAAAGCTCACAGCCAACTCGGGATTGTTGATCACATTGTGCTAATGATACTTATCACCCTAAAAAGCTGTCCAAAAGCTAATGAACCGTTGCTCAAACAACAAGATACTACAAGCAGGCTGATTTTGAGTCAATCAGAGATCACATCAGTGACGCCCCATGGAGGGAAACCTTCTCACTCCCTGCTGACCAGTGCGAAAACGAATTAACTGAATGGGTCAAAGCAGGCTTCGAAGCCTATGTCCCCATGCGAACATTCTTTAGCAAGCCCCACTCTCGCCAATAGTTCACCTCGGAATGTACAGCTGCCATTTCTAAGAGACAACAAGCATTCCGAAAATTCGGCCGCCACAAGTCAGCTACTAATAGACATACATTTATAGAGTCAAGAAATAATTGCAAGGTCGTGATAGGTGAAGCGAATAGAAGGTAAAATGAGTTTACAAAAAAACGCATCCAGTCACAGAAACTAGGTACTCGTGATTTCTGGAAAATCTACAATAGTGTGGTGAATAATGGTCAATCAACAATTCCCCACTATCAAACCACAATGATGTCGTATGCACGGCCACTGATAAGGCTGAACTACTTGCCCATCGCTTCGCTTCTAACTCTACTTTAGACTCAGATAACCACCCCCTCCCCAAATTCCCATTGCGGACCGAAGCCACACTTGATAACCTGGTCATCACCCCAACCTAGGTCAGAGACATCATAAAAAAACCTTGACACCTCCAAAGCTTGTGGGCCTGATCTTATACCAGTATTAGTAATAAAGAAATGCTCTGCTCGAACTGGCCCCTGTCCTCTCACACTCTACAATAAATGCCTAGCTGAATCTTGCTTCCTTGATAGCTGGAAAATTGCCTCTGTGGTACCAGTCTACAAGAGTTCTGGGAATAGAACCGATCCTCACAACTATCACCCAATCAGTCTGCTGCCGATCTTTGCTAAAATCTTCTAATCCTTAATCAATCTAGCGATAGTAAGGCACTTTGATGATGCTAAACTTCTATCTGACCGCCAGTATGGATTTAGACAAGCACGATCTACTGCGGACATCCTAACGGTTATCTCTGAACGTATGTATCACACACTTGACAAGGCAGGAGCGCTTGATATATCCAAGACCTTTGACAAGGTATGGCATAAATACGCTCATACCGTATTACTGGGCAATTACTTAATATAATCAGATCCTTCCTAGACAAAAACAAATCCAGGTTGTCCTTGATGGGCGTTCATCTAAGCAACATCACATAAAAGCTGGTGTACCCCAGGGATCTATCCTTGGACCTCTGTTGTTCCTGATCTATATAAACGATCTTTCTGATGACACAGTGTCTGAGATTGGTTTATTTGCTGACGACACCATGCTTTACTCTCGCCATGTTTGCAAAACCGACACAATCATATCCGAGGCATTGGCTGAATCCTTAGAAAATGACCTCCAGGCTGTAGTGGATTGGGGTCACAAATGGTTGGTAACTTTTAATGCCGCTAAGACAAATGTCCTTTCCTTCAATAACTACAAAGAACCTCTCCAACCACCGATTGTCATGGCTAATAACATCCTACCTGAGAGTTCATCATTCAAACTCCTCGGCATAACCTTCACAGGTAACATGAATTGGAACAAATACACCGAAGACATTGCCAAGGCTGCCGCAAAGAAGGCTGGCTCCCTTTACCGTGATAGTAAACTCCTCTCACCTGACATTATCCTGTATCTCTATAAAGCCACCATCCGCCCATGCATGGAGTATTGTTGTCACATCTGGGCTGGTGCATCATCTACTAGTCTCTCCCTCCTTGACAAGGTCCAAAAAAGAATCGCCAACCTAATAGGTCCCTCACTGTCAACCAAGCTTCAGCCTCTGTCCCATCGCCGCAATGTAGCATCCTTGTGCTTGTTTTACAAATACTTTAATGGGTTATGCTCCGATGAACTGGCTACTCTGGTGCCCCCTCGACGTAAATTCACTAGACTAACTCGTCAATCAACTAAATCTCATTCATTCACTTGGGAGGTCCCCAGATGTCGGAGAGCCTTCAACTCAAATAGCTTCTTTCCTCGTGTTGCTGGCCTCTGGAACTCCCTTCCTGCCCCCTGTTTCCCCGACAGTACATAAGTTTAAATCTAATGTAAACAGACATCTCGCTGCACAGATCCCAATCTAGGTTGGTGCCCCCTACCTTCTCCCCTCTTCTTTTTTCTCAGTAGCTTCTTACGTCTACAGTGGCGTCCTGCCTTGTTTGGAGTGAACTATGTTAAACAAATATATATATATATATATATATATATATATATATATATATATATATATATATATATATACATACTGCATAATAATAATGAAGTAAATCCAACGAGTAGGGACCCGAAATATCAACACAACAAAGTAGTGATAAGGGAGAATCTAATATTAATATTCAGTTATCGGAAAATAAAAACAAGTAAACTATAAACATCATTATCCTAATACATATACATTTGATATTTTATTCCAATTTGAATTTAGGCACTTCCTTCGGATGTATTCTATATGAGTTTAATAAAATCAACAGCAGTGTCTTTGGGTGTATGAACTTAAACTATAATAATATATGAATCACCCATAAATACGAATATTTATATCAAGTTATAAAATAGCTTAAGTATATGCCAATAAGGTTATAATTCTGAATGGAGAGCATGAATACATGAACACACTTTTCTGTTTATCTGTCGATGTTCTTTTGTCTGTTTCAGTTAGTTTGAAATGCGAGTGCCGCGGCTGTCACTCTGCAACACTACAGTGGGTGAGAAACGTGTATTAATGTAAATCAACGTGATCCACGTTCAACGTGAGGTTGGGGAAATAAATATTCTGGAAACGGAAGTGGAGCAGAAAAAGTAAGCAAGAGGGCGAAAAAATAGGGAATCAGAATAGAAAAACATAAGTTGAAAGGAAGAGGAAATTGAGACATATGACAAAAATATTACAGGATGAAAGAACACGTGAGGGAAACAAGGAGGTCTATATCGCTGATGATGGAGATGAAGAATATGAGAGGGATAATAACTTGACGCCGAAAAAAAGACAAGAAAAAGGCACAGGAGAAAATTCCATTGTACTATTTTAGAAACAGGGTGTGTAAGACTAAAAATTCGGTAACAAATAAAGAGAAAGTAACGCATGGGAAAGAAGGAAGAATCAATAAATTAATATCAAAATGAAAAAGAATGAATAAGAATGAACAGATGAGACGAAGTTGATAGAAATTGGATAGAATAAAAAAAGAAAGAACAGATATGAAATAATGAGTAAAAATAAATGTAAAAATAATATCAGAATAACGAAATGAAAATGATGGCATATTAGAAAGAAATAGACGAAACAAGAAAATAATACAGAAAAAAAGAAAAAAAAAGAATATAATAATAAAAATTAAAATATATTAGAACAGCAATATAAGCAGATAAAAAAGACAATTATGAAATAAAAAGTATATGACATCATACGGACGAAACAGATGTCGACGAAAAAAGGCAAAATAAATCTAAATATTAGGAAACAAACGGAATCACAATATAGTCGATATGGGGAGATTTTAGACGGAAACAGATCGACACTGAGTGGACATCCGTGGTTTCAAATATATCATGAATACGCACCGTCGATCACGATTTCTCCCGAAGAGGAGTCGGCAGTTTCCGCCGCCATCGATCGAACAGTGGCCACCGTCTCTGCAGTTAGCACCCACAATTATTATTTCTTTGTATATATAAGTTTTGAAACGTGCAGACAAATAACATTTTCTTAAAAAGTGACTTTAGTGCATTCCGGGCAACGCCGGGGTGTATAACTAGTACAAATATGTCGGTCATAGTTTTTCCTAATTTTATCATCTGTATATCTGTCTTTCTTTCAAAGTTTCTTTTCATACGTTATTGTTTTTTTCAATTACTTTTCTCGGTAGACTTGCATAATTAATTATGCATGTCGATATATATGAATCATCACACAGCCCGTCACACGAAAAACCGACAAAGAGCATCAACATATTTCTCTAAAGCATTCCAATACCTGCGAATGTGATGTGTCTGTTATCAAATCAGATTTCTCATTAAAATAAGTTGTGTATTCGCATCATCTTGCGATGGCTGAAAATAAGCTACGACAACCGTTAGTGAAAGAGAAACTATTAATGGGCCCCTTTTTAATGGATATCTTGTTTGTTTTTCATTCATTTTTAAGATGACACTCCGTTATTTACATGTATTAATGAGTGTTCGTATGCACTTCTGCCCTCAGTTCTGAACCCCGTGTTACAGTAGTTATTATGATTTCAATATCAGTGTTTAACGAATAATAAACACGAAGTAACATAAATGTGAACACTCTCTTAGATGTTTATAAACTACCGGTGCCGATGCAAATCAATTATATTGTAAAAAAAACGATGATATAAAATTGATACCACCGTTGTATTCATCGTAAAAATTACTGGAGAAATAGTGTAATGCATCTGATTGATGGTTGATGATTTTTGTTGGAGTTGATGAACAACAACGTTGGTTATGTTTTATCGATCTCTTTTACAGCTATGTTTACCTAGTCCACGGGCAGACAACAGAGCAGGGCACAGAGGCAAGTATACAAACAGAACATTACGAAAAAAAGAATAGCATGTTACCCTGCAATGTTATATTGAACCTTTCTCTAAAGGTTAGATACCTGGTTGACTACGGCACACACACGAAAGGAAGCTGCTACCTCACGTGCAATTGAGCGTCACTTATATAACGTATTCATGGTCAACCGTATTAAGAAAGAGACGCTTTAGGTAGAGGCTAAGCTGGCCGACGATTCGATAAAAAAACGAAAAAAAGACAGGCCTTAAACTTTGTTATGAATGTAAAAGTTGCACACGCTGACTGCGTGGCTTCTGATTGATATCAAGCCGGTATCGGGTCGACCCGCAAGAAGATGCCATGATTCGCTGAGACGATATAGGAACAGAATAGAACGGGGGTAACAAAACACGATCGGTCTAAGGTATTCATACTTATTTGCGTTGATCTGACACTAGGCACCAATGGCGGATCCGATAAATAAGGTTTTACATGTATATCTGATATACCCTAAAATATGGTAACGAATTTCTATTAGTTTTAGTACTTTTTCACGTCAAAATGTTGGTTTCGTTTCTGTAGGCGATTTTTATTCTTTAATGTGCGTTTGATAAAACATACACCCACCTCAGACGTTGCCAGAATAATTCCAATAGAAACAGTTGTGTGTTAAACAATTACACACTCAATTGCTTTTACGTGGTAGATGTTTGATATTCATAACTGACGATATTATTCTATCCAAAATTCGAATTTTGAAAGTTTAAAATCGTTTTGATATGTTTTTGAATATGTGAATATTGCTACACTAACTCCAGTTTTGATATTCATTTTTCGCTATCAGATTTTCATTTATTCATAAAAGAAAACATTTCTGAATGATTTCTCGAGCATAACTAAATATTACATACCATTTCTACAAGTTTTATGGATTAGGTTTTATTTTCGTTTCATGCCTTTCCTCGTGTGACGGTCGGTAATAATGTTAGGATTCGACTGACTGTAATTCCTACTCTTAATTACGAAACACATCAAGTGTAACCTCAACGCATATTCATCAGTGTAGTTTTCTAAATTACTTAGGAAAATACCCAAATGAGAATTGGAGAAAGCCAGGCTTCAAAGATACTCGTGAAAAGTAAGCGCGGTAATTGTGTATTGTATTCTTGACAATTTCTTTATAATTGTCTCCAAGAATGTTCTGTATCATATCGATGAAGAATAATACATTAACAATATTATGTGTAAACGTGTTATCGTTAACCAGCATACAAAGCTGGGGTTCATTCAAAAAACCCGCTCTTAATTGTGTTTGAAATAAAACTCTATCAAGTTTCTTACGGACATGCTAATATATATATATATATATATATATATATATATATATATATATATATATATATATATATATATATATATATAAATATATATATATATATATATATATATATATATATATATATATATATATATGTGGGTGGGTGTGTGGTTGTTCGTGTGTGTGTGTGAGTGTGTGGGGGCATATATACATATACATATACATATATATATATATCGATATATATATATATATATATATATATATATATATATATATATATATATATATATATATATATATATATACTGTGTGATAATGTATACATATTATACAATTTGAAAATGACACAGTAGATTAGTGGTTAACGACGCAGACTGACAACCTGGGTATCTGGTTCGAATCCAGTTCGTTCCACAGAACCACTTTCATCAAAACTAACACCTGACCCTGTGTCTAACATACTGGAGAGGAGGTAAATAAAATAATGTATATATATATATATATATATATATATATACATATATATGCGAAAGTGGTTACCACTAATCATTACTGTATTCACATCAAAGCAGCTTATGTATATCACACTCTCTGATACAGCATAATATTTTGAAAGTATATAGTAATTTTCCAACATCCACAGACGCATAAAGTGTTTTGAATTTATATACTTATTTTCTAAAGAGTTTCTAATAAATAATTATTTAATGATATAACATTTTTATTTGCATTGTCATAAGTTCTCATATATACGAAATAGTTTTGTCGATTGCATCGTATTGTATTATCATTTAATGATGTGGGTATTGTAGTATAGGTTCGTTTGTCGTACAACGATACTATCAAGAGTCATGTTTTAAGTGGTTGGGAGAATCCGATCTGGCATTATATGCTTGTGTTATCGAAGAGAGTCATGTCGTATCTGTTCTGTTGGCATGTTACCATCACCCCCTTACTGACTTCTCCGAGTTTTATTTTGAAGGGGGTAGTGTAGAATCTGTCATGTTGTCATGGTACAATACTCTCAGGCATACTCTCATTTTTTATAGGTGATATTGCAAAATATTACCTCCTTATTTGATGAGGGCGTGTAGAATTGTTTCTTTCATCAAGATACTATCCTACCAGATAATATATATTCATATTAAAACACTGAATTATGTGTTTGTTTATTAATCATGGAACTATCTCCACATGCATTACAACCATCTTTGTCGGGGGAGTGAATCATTCCATGTTTTGCATACTTATTTCGAGAGGAGTCAATACTACTTTAATTTGCCATGATAGATTTCTCCCAGCAATTACCTTCTCGTTTATGAGTGCAGTATAGTATATATTCCTTTCCTTATGTTTCTATTCTCCGACTATTAGCTTTTACTTTTTAAGGGAGGTAGTCTGGTGCTTTTTTATTTCAATGATATTATCCTCCCAAGCATTAGCCTCGTTTCTTGCAGGGCGGATAGTGTAGCATATGTCGTCATGCCATTCTCAAATCATTATCTCATTCTTAATGTGTCAGTGTAGTACATATTCGTTCACTATCATACCATCCTTCCAGGCAAGAAAAATATGCTACAGAGAGACCAGAAATTTACTAGAATATAGATATATATTCTGTGAAAATATATCATTCGGATACGTAAGCATATCCTCAATGTGCATAGTTCGAAGATAAACCATACTTCTACATTTCGAATGTAAACTTATTTCATAATGATCAAAGCTATATATATATATATATATATATATATATATATATATATATATATATATATATATATATTTATATATATATATATATATATATAATATTTTTAATTTAACTTAATATCATATTAATATTATCAAGGACAGACTCACGTAATTTCATAAAACTTGTATTTCTTCAACATATAATGTTTCTGACTTACACCAATATATTTGTAGAATGATATTTGCATTTATTTCGTGGTGGGGCTATATTCAGTGCTAATTATTTTTCCACATGGAACTATGATCTCGCTATATCCTGGTATACGTATCCCACCCTTTTACCTGTTTATATTTCTAATCATTTATCATCAGTTATCATTTCTGACTTAAATATTCCTGAATTAAATTCTTTCACCCAATGATTTCCTTTTTTCTTTAGGTTTTTATCCATCTATTTTTCTTTTTCTTTTATTGCATTATACTTTTTTATGTCCGTAAATGAAGGGGACTTCCATTTTTTTGAATCACCGGAAGTACGCAGCCTTATCTATTTCTAGTTCATCGATAACTAACTATAGTATTTACAAGATTTTCAATAGTATTAAAAGGATATTTAGAAAATATTTTGATATTTAATTATGAAAACTGATATAATTAATAGAATCGGCTATCATATATACCACTAACTCTTTTACTGAAAGATTTTATTTTATTTTCACCGTCGGTAATTGAAATATCTGCCAAGTTGATGTGATATATGGTTTTTAATTGTATTTAAGTATAATATGTGTGTATTATTTTTATTTAATTACAACTTTTTTTTGATATATTCTAATTAAGTTTCTTATGAGGAAATAGTCTCTGTTTTTCCTTTCTATGTAAACAATTGTCTCTGTCAAGGTCGTAATTATATTCAATTCCAAAGTTACGATAATGTTATATGCAGATGTGTGTTCTATATGCTATTTTCGAATTTTAAATTATGTTACAATATCATAATGTGTTGCCATCAATTTTCTCGTGTTTTATATTTCGTTTCATCCGGTATCCTTTTTTATATCTGTAAAATTTAGGTGACATCCATTTTCTCTGAATCACCGGAAATACTCTGACTTATCTATTTCTAGCCCGTAAATAAGTAACAATATGTTGACGATTATCTGGCCTTACGCACTTGAGCTATTATAAACTCTGTATGTTATACAATTTATATGCGTATATATATAAAACAGTGTAAATAGAAATAGAAAATACACGCACACACACACACACCACACATACACACACACACACACACACACACACATATATATATATATATATATATATATATATATATATATGTGTATATATGGTGTGTGTGATAAATGAACCCACCTATACACGTTGTTGTATGGATGCCATTATTAGTGTGACGTCAATACTGTATCTGAATGGCGATTATATCAACAACTAATCGATCCTGTAGACAACACGTAGAACATTCAGCTGCGCATCATTGTTGCACACTCTAATGTATATATTATTGATCTCCGGATGTGTGTTGTTATTGAAAAAAACATTAACGCCTCCGCTTTTATATATATGAGAACTGTAATTTCGAATTTATGCTCTAATATATCTTTTTTTAAATTTGTATTCATTTCGAAGTATATACATGATGAAAACGCAAAAGCTCCGCAAATCCTTCAAGTTTTCAATGGCGAATTTTTCTCATACGATTCTATAGATTTAACGAGAAGTTAACTAGAATGTATTATTCATTATCGGAACTGAATACGTAAAAAAGTATTGTTGAAATTGCAGCTACTCGTTGTGAAGCTTAGTAGTACGTATATATATATATATATATATATATATATATATATATATATATATATGAATGAAAGATACGTGTCTGTAGACGAAAATACGCCACTATCCATCTCACAATTACCCCTACACATTTTACATCATACAATTGCGGCCGTACTATCCTGGTAACTGAAGCCACATTCGCTCTATTAACGACGAGCTGGCTTCCTCTAGATGAAATGTCTTGGAAAACATATACTTTTCACGAGCGGTACACAGTCGCATGTACATCTTTGTCAGGACAATTACCACGTTGGTTTTGAAATTGTTTATCTCTATTTGTGTCCATGTATGTATCACTGTCATCGCACATACAACGCCTGAACGTCCTAAATAATCACCTATCTCATATTTCACAAGCTTAATTACGATGACATATATAGAAACCGTATGCCAATGCCATTATACCGTATATTAACTATCTATTTTAACTAACTATCTACTTTACATTAATACTAAATTCCATGTTCATGAAGAACAGAATGATGATAACCAGGTATCTGAAGATAAATTTGAAGAATTGTACCAAAACTTAATAAGGATTCATTTTACATTACATATAAGTAGAAAACAGACTGACGCTTCTGAGAATCTGACTCATTTATATGTATTTAAAAGTGTACGGTTTTCTTAATAACATGCGAGAAAAAGTAAAACAATAACTATCAACAGGTGATATGATTGTGACTTTTAAGATAATTAATGGCATTTCTAGCTATGGTGAGCATTTTTTTAGTATTTCCCTTAGATCTGGAAGGTTATTGTCACTCGAGTTTTCAAAAACTAGATTTGTTAACTAGTTATGTGTTTTCTCACAGAGTAATATGTTTTTGGAATAAGTTACCAGATCGGATTAAGAACAGCAATAAAGTGGATCACTTCAAGATGAGGTTGGCTGTATTCAGAGAAAGTGGTTGGAGGGAGACATTGAGGGGGCACTTTTGGAATTTGTCAAATGAAATATTTGACATCATTTAATCTGGATATCGATACTGTACTAAGAGTTTAATATTTTACAGTTACATTTAGAAGATAGTTATAGGGGAGATGCCAAAGGAGACATGACAACAACATTTTTTAAAAACATATGTTAGAGCCAGCGTTGTATAGATCCGCGATCACAGCCGATAATGTAAACGTATTATCTAAAAGCAGGCATCGAGTTTGATATGTGAACAAACGCGTTTTCTGAATTTTGAAAAGATGTTACGTTAAACATTAACATGACAAAATAAAACCTAATCAAAACGGTACATTAAGTCAAATGAAAAACATTTTATCTAAAGTCTAATGAGTGTTTTATACTCATGTTCAACCAGAACAAAATCAATTGTACTGAAGCATCAGGTTATATTGTAATAGGGGTGAGATGTATGGGAGTCAAACTGAATGAGCAGTTAAGAAGCAACATGTTATGTCACATCACATTTTTGAGAGGTAGTAAGATAAAAAAAAAACTGTGCAGCAATAGACATCCGTACACAAGCGGTCGAAGGAATGAAGCTATCAGATTAAAATCGAAATTAAAAAATAAAAAAAAATAAAAATAATAATGTGAAAAAAAAAATTATCAATATAAAATATATAATATAAAATATAAAATATATTATATTTTATATTTTATATTTTATTTTTATATTTTGTTTTTTTACATTATTATTTTTTTATTTAAAAAAAAATTGTCTTGATTCTTAACGGTCCCAACAAGGTGACTTTCCTAATTTAAATTTTAAATCTTTTTTCTCCATTTAATTCTTTCCAAATATGATCTAAGGTTAAGATCGGATTCTAACTCTTCCTGATGAGATCTCAGTTTATAATAGCTGTTGATCGATAACATCGACATGCCAGTTTCGCAGATGTTTTACATGTCTGTGTAAATAAAATAAAAATAATAATAATATATATATATATAAGCATGTATATATATATATACATATATGTATATATATACATATATGTATATATATATACATATATGTATATATATACATATATGTATATATATATATACATATATGTATATATATACATATATCTATATACATATATGTATATATATATACATATATATATATATAAAGATATATATATATATATATATATATACACATATACATACATACACACACATATATATATATATATATATATATATATATATATATATTCATATCACGGTAACAAAGCTATCAAGAGTAAAAAAACTTCCGGCGTCTACATACCTCTACAGTGAAGAAGCAGAGATGGTGCTTATAGTCGGGCGATTCGGGGGTATTTATGTTTACTCTTTAATACACGTTACAATGCGAAGCAGTACGAATATTTGAAAATTGGCAGGATTCTACGGAAAATAGCAACTCTAATCGAATAATGTTTCCTTAAACTTATATCGAAATACAGCCATTAAGTTTATTATATTTTAAGAGAGCTAAACTTTTTTGTTTCTGATTATTTAATTTTGAATATGATACCTTCTGTTTTCGTGTCTCAATATTTCATATTTTTTACTAACAAAAACACGAAGAATTACAATGGAGAAGAGCAGCGAACCTTTTCTTTCACATCGGCCGCCATTTATTACCAGAGTGTATTCATATCTAGAAACACATAACATCGAAAATTACAATGTGTAAGTTTAATCTTTGTATATACTTCATGTTAAATAACATATCTATCTATTAATCTGTCTACCTATAGTGCATTTATTTCTCGAATAGATATCTCTTAATTGCAGGAACATATTAAAACTATAACTATAAGAAATAACTAGAGATGAAATATACAAGTTAATAGTCAATTATTAAAAACGGAAAACTCAAATACCATCTCATAATTCAAATATTTCAAATTATTTACAATCTCTTATTTTGTTTTCCAACGATTTACAGGTTGTTTTTTTACGGAGAGCTGTCTTTATTTTCTACTGTCCCTGATCGGAGCAAAAACACTCATTGTATATTATTTTTTATTTAAGTCGCAAAATTATTTACAGAGTGGTTTAGTATAATGACCATAGTTTTCTCGCCTATACGTAACTTTTAAAAAATACACAGTGAATATTATTTATCCTATAAATTCAGGATAAAATATAAGACACAATATAAACGCATATGGATTAAAACAAAACTGAAAGAAAAAAAAATCCTGGGCAACGTCGATTACATACACCTAGTGTATAATGTACGTACAGGTTCACCCCAAAAAACTCTTGCCCACATGTAAAGCCTGTGACTGGATCAGTACTAGTGGTACCAGATCACTAAACACTTTCTCAAAACGGTTCAATATCTAAAAACTTTAAAGAGACAGTCCTGAATCAACAGTAACTATATCTATGGATACATACATTATCAAATACGAAATCAATAAGCATACACAACATATAATGATGCCAGTACATGAAACCAAACCAATCTATCACCAATCAATTAGTGTTGAATGGTTAAATAACATACTCAGATGTTCTTTTCCATATTAATAGTTATTTTACTCATGGTTTGCTATTATTAGTATGCATTACGAAATAAAATTAATAGAATTTTAGTTTTTGAATTGTCACACACTACTATTTACTATTCATACCGCTATATAGACTATCTTGTTAGAGTTTGAAACTGCTTGCATAAATATCGACTTCCATTAATGCTCTTTATAAAACAAATGAAAACTTGGAATTAAGAACCTTATTCGGCGACATATATATATATATTAGTCTAAAGAAGCTTTGAGTTATTTAAAAAAAAAAATGTAAAATGCAGTTTAAATTCCCAGACAAACTAACTAAATCCAAGATATTGCAGACTTAACATTCGTTTGAAAATTAATAACTGAAAAAATATAAGTAAAAAAAAAAAAAAGAAGAAAAAAAAAGGGGGGTTAATTATCTAAGAGTGAAACAAACACAGGAGACCTTAAGCGTCTAATATTAACACGGGGATCATCAGCTGTTTACCATGTAACTGTTTCGGAGATTTAAAAACAGGACAGTTATAATATTCATGGCTCTCCAATGGTTCTGATTATACGACCATTTCCCCAATAATCAAGTATATAAATATAGGCGTATCTTTTCGAACTCGGAAATAGTTCTGCGAACTCGGGAATTCGGATGGAATTTCGAACGGAACCCTTTATTTAATTCACAAGGGTAGCATGCTCTTGCTTCGGGAAAAGGATTCAGTATTTCACAATTATTCGTATCGCCCGCCCCAATGATTGCATTTTAAACTGAATTTAACTTACCCAGCAGTAATTTTACGGCATATCAACATTTTCTAGTCATTTACTACCTAAGCAAGAGTTATACAGCATATAAACACTTTTTTTTTACTAATTTACCACAAAAACACAATTATACAGCATATTAATTGTTTTTTAGTCATTTAGTTTCCAACTCACGTACTACGACATATCACCCATTTATTTACTCTCCTCATACGAAAATCACAATTCTACGGCATATCAACGTATTTCGATCATTTAACACCCAAACCGCCATTTCCTGATATATATATAGTCATTTACCATCCAAGCCAAAGTTTTACGAAATATCTAGCTATTTAAGTAATTTAAAGTATTGAACAAATATGCGACCAGCAGGAGAATATATTTGCTAGTATAAATAAGGTGTGTTTCTCGGCTAAAAATAAGGAACTATTTCATATTTGAAAAATAAATACAGCCCAATGGGAAAACAAAAATGTATGTACACTTATAAGTGCTATTATAAATTGAGTTTTACTATTTCAAAAGCTATTCCGCTTTTTATCACGACATGTGTTATGTTATGAAGAAAACACATGAATGAATGTCGTGACAAATTAAATGTTTTTACTTTTGTGCAGCGTACATCGTTTGTGTCAATGTCATAGTCATTCGACGTGAAGTCTCTATAACAAATGGCAAAGACGTCCAGGCATTTTTAAAGCGAACGTATCCGCATTTACTTAATAGTGAATTACAATCAAAATCAAATAGTTTCGTTTATCCAACGAAGTTATATCTCAAAACAAATATCGTCTCAGTATCAACAATTAATACACATATTTTAATCTCCCGCAGTCCTGTTTGGTGTGTATTAATTCATACGAAATATCAGAAATATAGTATTATACATACGTATGCTCGCTTTTTGTTTACATATATTTTACCACGCCTCTAGTAACGGCGATAGAACAATATTCCACAATATATAATTGCTGTGTGCTAAATGTGGATAGTTATTTTCTCTACCTTATAGCTGAATTTATGATAGATATATACATATATATTATTGTTACTATCATAAGTTCTGTTATATTTCGTAATGTTGATAATCATTTGCTTCAATATATCATATTTAGAAAAAAATCACAAAGTTGTTATTGTTTTGTTCTCTTGTCTATTTCTCCACACACAAACATATAGATAAATATATATATATATATGTGTGTGTGTGTGTGTGTGTGTGCGTGTGTGTGTGTGTGTCTTAGTGTTGTATGTATATACGTAAGAAAATCTAGCCAAAAGGTACCAGCTGAACATCGACTTAGAAAAGATTACAAAACTTAATCCAGCTTCAGACGTAAATATTATTATCGACTGATCTAGAGTAATGCTGACAGACAGGGTAAAATGTCAAAAAAGCTTAAGATATAAATATTAATCAAAAATCGGAAAAGCACTACTTTACAATATTCACTGAGTTTACATAAAATAGCCCATGGCCTGTAACCTTATCAGGAATTGTAATCAGCAGCCCCTTACGTCTAAAGTGGCGGCCTGCCTTGTTGGGGGTGAACCATGTTAAAAAAAAAAAAAGTATGTGCATTTTCAAGCATCTCCGCAAAGATTTACTTATGAGAATCGAACGTTTTATAGTGACCCACTTTTCCAAGTATCCACAATCTGTATGACTATACCAAGCAAGTAGTGATTATTGATGTCGAATATAAATAATGTAATAAATGACACTAATACTCTAGGAAAAATGTGTAGCAGAGAAAAGGTCAAACAATCTTAGATAATACTTTGAGAGAATGTATCTGTTCAAAGAGACTTGGATACTGTAAATGAGAGCTGGTGAAACGCAACACATGTTAGGTTTCTAACTGATACACATGTTTACGTTACGGATAAAACATGCCCTTGTTCTGAATGTTCACCTCTTGTGTAAAATGTTATTCGTTAAAACTGAAAAACCAAAAAAACAGTTTAAATGAGTCAACGTTTATTAGTAGAGGAACAAGACTTCATATCACTAAATAAATACAATTTATCTTAAATTAATTAACTGATTACGCGTAAATTATCCATATATGTTTTTTGTAGTTTAATATAGTTTCTTGTAAATGGGTGGATTATTCACATCGTGAATGTTGAACAATAGTTCGTAGACATAGAATATTTTTTACGAATATATATATATATATATATATATATATATTAGTCTAAATAAGCGTTCAGTTATGTTAAACAAAGAAAGAAATGCAGTTTAAATTACCATGGATACTAACTAAATCCAAAGTATCGCAAACTTAGCGCTGGAAAATCTACAAATAAAAAAGTGATTCAGCTATATAAGAGTAAAATTAAAACAGGGGGCCTTAATATGTATTGTGATATATTAAACGGGCATTATCAGCTGTTTACCATGCATATATATATATATATATATATATAAATATATATATATATATATAAATAAATATATATATATATATAAATATATATATATATATATATATATATATATATATATATATATAGAGAGAGAGAGAGAGAGAGAGAGAGAGATAGAGAGAGAGATTTTTCACTTAAAAGATAATGTATTCAGTTAACACCGGGGGATTAGGCCAATAAAAATAAGCTTGATGATATTCGATTACAGGATATAAGGCATTCAAAAGAACCAGGAACAGTGTGCGAGGATACACCTTTTCGTCGGGCGGCATAACGATGAAAACTATCCCTCCCAAACAAAAACAAAAAACAGTCAAAACACCGTTCACAAGTTACCGTTCCAAGCCACTGATAGTGTGGGCATTCCACATCTATTCCATCAGAAAGAAAACACAACACCAATGTCCGTTCGGAATGCATGTGGTCGTGCGAACCATTTTTTCTTAGGGCTGACTTGCTCCCATTCGAGATAAATACACAACGAGGCAAATGATCAATAATCCTGCAGAAACCCTCTTTAAGAAAAAACTCTTCAAATAGTAGATATAAAATATCTATCCATAATACTGTTTGTAAAAATTTACTTTTAATTTTAAAAATTATTCTTTATAAAAATTAATTTTCCACCGTCTGGGACGTCTTTTTACATGCCGAGAAAATAGTTTTACTTGATTTACTGCCGAGAGCTACGTCATATATATATATATATATATATATATATATATATATATATATATATATATATATATATATATATATATATATATATATATATATGCATATATATATATATATATATATATATATTATTTGTAATACAAAACATTACTATTGCTAAATAAATACCATATCTATGTTTTAACATGATGAAATTAAATTATAAGACAATGAAATAGCAAGCTTACCGGTTTCGAACCTCGCTCAACAGAGTTAGACCAGGATAAGATTAAGAGGAAAACATGCTTTGGATATTTGTGCTAGGGAAAAAGGGGACACAACATTGAATGAAATAGAAACTACATGAAGTATAAGATCTTCTTTCTGTTTACAAAGAGAAGGTCTCAAAGACTTAATGTAACTAGAATGAAAGGAAGAATGTGACTTTCTAGGAATGTAGAATAAATCCACACTGAAATTCGAGGTACAGGGATAGTTATTTGTGAGAGGTTTGGCGATGGAAGAACCAAATGTATTATGCAAAACATTTGTCTTACGAATGTTTGTGCGCACGTGTTGTCTGACTCGGATGCCCAATTTTCTTGCGATGTCCACCTAACGTTGTGCGAACTGCAACTACATTTAAATATATATATAATAGAAGTATTATAATGTAGAGAGGAATATCTTTTCAAATTGACGATAAAATAGGTTTGGTGGAAAGAACAACAAGTGTATTCGCGGCAAAATAATATTTTTGTACAGACGATTTGTTTGGCGAATCCATCACTTATGTTCCATCTCCAACGTAGGCGAACGTAAATAAGACATCTATCAACAGAAGCTTTTTTATCCTTATAAAAACTAGAAATGTTTGTTTTCATAGTAAATTTAACAATGTCTAATGGATAGCTATTGTTATAGAGGGGCTTAATAATACATTTGGATTTTATCATCTTCTTTGGTCTGAGAACAAATTATTAAGACCCGTTGAGTAATAGTCTTAAATATATATATGTATATAACATTGAAATATAAGCCATTTACAAGATTAATTTATTATTATTTTTTTTTACAATGATCCTATTAATTTCGGAATAAAATTCCATCATCAGGGGTGACCAGTATTGAGTCATTTTTTTTTCATCAAAAACCAAGAATAAACAAACTTATTTCATTCCGAAATTAGTAGGATAAATGTAAAAAATAATAATAATAATAATAAATTAATCTTGTATTGCTAATGGCTTATATTTCAATGTTATTAACCAACCCTGCAATACTTTGAAATTGAACGACTTACCCATATTATTTATATATATATATATATATATATATATATATATATATATATATATATACATATATATATATGTGTGTGTGGGGTGCATATATATATATATATATATATATATATATATATATATATATATGTGTGTGGGGGTGCATATATATATATATATATATGTATATATATAAATATATATATATATATATATATATATATATATATATATAGAGAGAGAGAGAGAGAGAGAGATAGATAGATAGATAGATAGATAGATAGATAGATAGATACTAGAAGCATACCCATTCAAGAACGGATAACATTAGTTAATTAGTCCAGAAAATAGAACAGAATAAGCGCGAAAAAAATAGAAAGTGACAATTTCTTAACTGCATTTTATGCAAATTATAAAGAAGACCTAGTTTCGATGACACATTGAGTAAGAGCAACGTTGAGCACATTTAAGACACGTATATGCAAAACAATAACATCCACTTTTCATGAATACATTTATAAATATTCACTTTGCTACTTAACTTGAGTAGTGGTACTTAATAACTAATATATGCGGCAGCCGCTTGTACACACTTCTAAAGGTAAAAGAAATTAGAATACTCAAGTCTATAATGAAGGTTCTAATAAAAATACAGGAATGACGTATATCAAGCCAGGTTAAATTCTTCCAGAATTAGACTCGATTGAAAAATTGCTCGAATATGTATGCACAGAAGAATATTTTCCTCTGATGTCTTACAAGATGGCGTCTCTGATTAAATATAGAGTGTTCAATTATAAAGTAACTGTTCAGAATGTTAGGACGAATGATGTTTATCTGTATCACAAATTGCGAATTTGCTTCGTGATAGCCGGAGCTTCTACACACTGTTGCACCTGGAACAAGTCACGAGTTAAGAATATCTTAATATTTATATATAAAATGTGGGTGTACGCGAGTGAGCTCTATTCGTTTTACTTTGTATTATTGTTAATAGTAAATTTCCCTTACCACAATGCTCAACACAGGACCGGTAGAGAGCATATATGTAGCCACGCATAACTATATTTTTTGGTGTAAATTAACGTACAACCACGCCAAATTCTCTTCGTCTGTATGCAGACACACTTCCATTAAGTTACATAATATTGACGTTTGCAAGACAGGAAAACCTAATTAATATTATTTTAATCCGATAATCCTATGTGACATATAATCTATAATGAGAATATGCTCTTTATAAACAAATCACGCAAATACATGCGACAACTGGTATATTTCATCATTCTGTGTTATTGTTTTAATATGAACAATGACATACGCTCCTAATATGTTTCTCTTAATTCAACTAATATTTTCTAATATTATTTTCTAATATTATCTACATGACGTTGACGAGAGTCTACGTTTCCATCATAAAATATGCTACATATATGACATATATTGAACTATCACTTAGTCGTAATGGCTGTAGGCATTGAAGGAGCTTCTAAAAGGGGCGAACCATTTGAATTGAGCTGAAAAGGCCTTTTGCATTCATATATTTATATAGAGATACAGAAAAAAAGAGAGAGGGGAGGGGAGGCAGACAGACCCACATACAGACAAACATACATGCAAATATACATACAAATATACAGATAGACAGACAAGCAGACAAAAAGATAAGCAGACAGACTGACAAAAGTGATGTATTCAAGTGTATCACTGAATAGTAAAACTATAACGGAACTGCATTGAAGAATGGAGGTTCGGAGTTAAATTGGGTAAATCGCTTCGCCGCCCCAGGGACTCTATATCGGCGTCTGCAGCACGAAACTCCTCTTTTGGAACAAAGATTCTGCTGCTTATTGAAATCTGAATGTAAAATCTTGGCATCTCACTCGGTTCAATTACGGGTTTTTCTTACGGGCGCGAGACTATCGAGACTAAAAAGATGAGTAAGGAGATAAACAGGACAATACTTAAACACATGTGGAAGTAAATGTATATTTGGAAGGTTATATATATTAAAATATATATTTATATGTATATATGTATATATATATATATATATATATATATATATATATATATATATATATATATATATATAAAGAAAGATACATGGTTAGAAAATGATGCATTTACTTATAGAGAGACGCTCTTATCGATAGTTGTTATGAATTAGCACCGTTTTAAATATGCATATCTCTCTCTCTATCTCTCTCTCTCTATATATATATATATATATATATAATGTATATATACACATACATATATATGTATATATACACATACATATATATATATATATGTATATATACACATACATATATATACATATATATATATATATATATATATATATATATATGAAGAGTTTGAATGCAAAACGCGATAAACGTCATTTTCAAAATTAAGAAACTATCACTACAAAAAGCGTTCCATTTCAACAGTCGAGAAGACCCCAAAATCATGTTTTACATAATATTATACCGGAATTATTTCGTTTTGTTTTTAATTAAAATAAGATTTTAGTCAAAGTCTAGATTGAATATATTCGCCATTTTAATGTTTCCTGTATCAATTTAAACAAATTGGATTCATCGCGTTTTGCATTCGAACTCTTCATATATATGTGTGTATATATATGTATGAATAACAATAATTTATCTATCTATATACAACTAGTATTTCGGGGATCTTGTTTGTTATAATTAGGTGTATATGCTTGATGATGTTTTATCTAGACACATTATGACGATAACGATCATGGGTTGTTTAACAGACCAATCGTCTAGACGCATGTGATTTATTATACTATTACAATATTATCTTGCTTATTTCCTGGTCATTTATTACGATGCACACTTCACATCTACATTAATGTTTTAGATTGTGAAATAAGGGTTACAAACGGTAATGCATGCGAATTATAAATGAATTGGTAAAAAGACTGGAATGATGAGAATCCTTAAATGTAAAAGAAAGAAAGATGACAGAGGATGAACTAAGAAATAGATAAAAAGGCAAAGAAAAAGGGAAAATCGATAGACGGGTAATTCGTCTATTATGACATCACAATGGGTTTTGAGTTTGTGAAATCCTTTGTCATTGTAAAACATAATTATTAACCAATATCACAATTAATAAAGCATGTTATATTATATTATAGATGCACTTATTATTTTCTGATTTTATTCGGGAATTCGTACAGTGTGTTATATCTATTAAGACACTTTGAGTGCATAACTAACAATAATACGTTTGTTTACTCCTATATTTTTATTATTATTATTGCTATAAGCATTATTATTTTTTTCATATTCTTTTGGAAAAATAAAAAAGGCGTATTATGTTGTCCCTTTCATCAACATAGGTAGTTGTCGTGTGACTGAGACATGTATTTACATTAAATGGCAATGATCATGAAAGAGAGTCACTCTTTCGAGTTTCACATTAAAGATTGACGGAGACAAGATAAAGGGAATAGCACCAAAGAAAATCAATAGATAAATAAGAGAGAGAGAGAGAAAGAGGGGGAGAACGAGAGAGAGCTAGATAAGTAGAGAAAGAGAGAGATCAGAAACATGATCTGTTAATTATAAATTACGGCTCATTTTAACAATGAAAACAATGTGTTCAAACATAACTCAATCCCAGTAGTAAAGTGTATTTTGATATGTATTCTGTGTTATTAAAGCAAATAGACAAAATGCATGAGTATTGATTTACTCCTCTCCAGGAGTTAGGCACAAGGCCAGTTTTTATCTTACTCCCACAAGTAAGATGTGACCCAAGGTCGGATCGGGAAAGTGGGGTTTAAAAATTGCCTGGGCAGCCCCGTCGGCATTCCCCGGTAAGGGCGCCTCGGGCAGTAAGCAATAAACGTACTCCTCCCCAAAGAGGGGAGGCGAAGACTGGGAGGGTGGAACTCCTAGAACTGCACAGGGCAGACCCATAGACCGGCGTAAATCAAGCCCCGAATGCCAAGACAATACCAGTCTATGGGGTGCAGTATCCATCGGAACATATACTACACTTTGATCTTAGCCAAAAGGCCAATGAGTAACACCAACCTCTGACGCAATATTCTACCTGTATAAGAGTAAGATACTTCCTAAAAAGTAAGTAATTCTGTAATATTTGGGTAGTCGACGCCCTGAGCACTCTTTCCTGTCTTAACAAGGTACAACATCGACTTCACAAACTAGTGGGAGTAATTTCCTCTCATCTCTACAACCTATTTTCTCAAAGAAGAGGTGTTGCTAGTCTCTCTCTAATGTATCATGATGTGCATGATAGTTGCTCAACAGAGCTAACACCCCTAGTATCCCCTGTAAAACATTTACAGCAAGAACTCGTATAACTACAACCACAGAAAATACTTCTCTCTCTCTCTCTCTCTCTCTCTCTCTCTCTCTTAAGTTGATAACGACACGGACCGACGACCTGGGTGTTCTAAGTTCAAATCCAGTCGATTCCATAATACCAATTTCACTTAGGGATGTTGGCAACCATTACATGACCCCATCTGCAAGAATGCCGACAACAGAATCAAGCAGGTCAACAAAGTTGTACTTTTCTGATCCATACGAATTTACTTTGTTTTACCAAAAATTAAACAAAAATTCCATGAACAAAGTTTATTTCCTAGAAGTTGTCATCTATGTAACAATATACAAAGAGTCTGCTTCCCAACCGACTACAGCAGGGCCATCTTCAAGTCTTCAGTAAAAACATACTTGTTTAGCCGTCATATTAGATAATCAATTAGTGTTTATGTAATCTTCTGCCCATCCTTCCCATTGTGTTCGTTTCTTTCTATGAATGTGATCATCGTCTAACCGAAAACCTATTTAACGCTTACTATCGATTGACCTCTGATTTTTTATAAATGGTAAACCTGTTGTAAAAAGAACTCACATTTAGAATGTGGCCTTTTGGCCATGATCAAAATGTAGTATCCGTTCCGATGGATACTGCACGCTGTCCTGTGCAGTTCTAGGAGATCCACCCTCCCAGGCTTTGCCTCCCCTTTTTGAAGAGGGGTAAGTTTATTGCTTACTGCCTGAGGCGCCCCTACCGGGGAATGCCGATGGGGCTGCCCAGGCAATTTTTAAATAGACAGAGTGCTCATCTCGCAAGCTCTGGCTTATCTAATCCCACTTTCCCGACCTTGTGTCACACCTTACATTGTGGAGGTAGATAAATAAAATGAATAAATAAATAAATAAATAAATAAAAAATAGATTAGAGAGTACTAATATGCCACGAATCGTTTAGTAAATAATACATTTGACATCAAAATAGTTAATAGTTTTATAGTTTATTCTTGCGACCACAAGTGGTTTAATATATTTATGTACAATGGGTAAAATAACATTTACTCCGATGTATAGACTTTACGAGGAAAATGTTTATACATTATTTACTGTCAATAAACAATTATACTGCAGTAGACTGTTCACATCACTCAAATATAAAATTTATTATTGATATAAAGATATATATGAACAGATATTCCAAAATATATATGAACAAAATCTGTAGCTTGATTCCCCTCAGCTCGGAATTCTTATAGACAAACCGTTTTTGAGAATTGATGTGTATATTATGATATATGACATTAACGTGAAGCGATATATGTGCACACAACGATTAGAGTTTTAATATATGTTAGTCTTCGTTCCCCTTGTGAGTTTTATTTTGTCTTAAAATCTATAACGATTTCAACACTAGTAGTAAGACATTGACTACGCCAACCCCCTTCCAGAAACGATCGGAAAATATTGGGAGAACCCACATTTCTTATTGGTTTTTAAACATATCCCGTACTCGTAAAAATAAAATTGTATGGAACTATATATTTATCGATAATTGTAAAGATATTATTCTATTCTACTTCCAGATATCTCCTACACCCACTTTCCAATCTGAACATCATTGTTTTTGTTTCTTCCAACTTACATCTTACGCGGAATTTGCATTGCTCACAACCTTTTAAAAACATACTACTACTATACCTAGCAATGCTTCAAGCAAACTACCATTCTTTATTATATATATATATATATATATATATATATATATATATATATATATATATATATATATATGTATATACATCTAAAGTAGACTCAATTTTCCCTGTACTATCGACGATAATAAATAATAACCACAAGCATCATACACTACAAAACTCACCACTCTATTCACTTTATTCACTCGAGTGTATTTCTAGAAACTGATGACTATGTTCAACATCTGACAAAAAAGGCTACCTTTAGACCGCCATCAAAGACTCTTACAAAAACATACTCCATACAGCAAAAACTTTCCCTCAAATATTTATCTACTTTTACACTTCCACTTAATGCCGGTAAATAAATTAAATTGGATAATTCAAAATCATCACTGTAAATATTTTAGTTCATTCTTCTAATAATTTTATAAATAATATACAATATTCCTGAATCAACCGGATTACATATACTTATGTATTGCTCATCGTTGCTTATAACTATATACATACACTTAACCTCATTCCAGAATTTCTGGTTTAACGAACAGAATAAATTATTTCGTACATTTATTAAAAATGACGTCACGCACTTATGAATCTCATCAAGAAAATTCAGTTCAGTTGCGAATCTTCGATCGTTACACGTATACTTTCTTTACATGATTTATAGTTTCATGCCTTAAACACTTCGTGAATTTCATCCATAACACTTTTAAGGTTTATAACTAAATTTAATACAACTCACAGCGTAAAACAAACACGGGTCAATTGTTTAAAAACACCATAGTGCCCGTAGAAATGTTACGGACACAGGTAATAGCTTTGTATCCACGACGCTAATCAGTAATACAAACACAGAAAACAGGTAAATGATTTCAATTTTGACCATCCATACTTGTCGAACATCATTCAAACAATCGCAAAACTCTATATATATATATATATATATATATATATATATATATATATTTCTTTTATATGATTTTTATTCGTTTATAATTATTGACTACATCGATACTTTGGGTGAGTTTCATTTTAGGTTGCTTACTATATTTTCTTCTTTTTTCTTTTCATTTTAACTTTTACCTATTATAAACATCCTCTCTCTCTATGCCTCACGCTCTCTCTCTCTCCCTCTCTCTCCCTGTCTCTCTTTATTTATTAGTCTACTTATTAGAATTACAAAAAAAGACTTTCTACTTATAATGAAGAAGAAATCCTTGTAGACTGCGACATTTTTTACGTTTATCTCCAGTAGATGGATTTGGGGCCTACCCCGAACTACCTATCTCTTTTTGTTTTTATTATTTACTTAATGATATTAACAAAACCAAATCTTATTCGGTGTATAATACTTATTTATCTATAAGTTAAAAGAAATATAATTTACTTCACAGTGTAGTATATGTTAATTAATCTCCTCTCATCCCGGCTAGTGAAATACTAAACTTATTCTTTGCTCTTCTCTGTTAGTAAAGAGGAAATCCTTGTAGACTGCGGCAATTTTGAAGTTCAAACAGGCAGAAATCATCAAACACATACATAACAAAGCTCGGCGAAGACTACTTGAAACAGCGCTAATCACAGACTCTAACGCCATCAGACAACGAAATGGTTTCTACAATAAATCCTCCTTAATAAGCAAACTTATCTTGACCTAACAAAAACTGAACCTAGATTATTACTAACACTTATATACAACTCCCTGCACACATACCTATGCGCTAACTCGTTTCTCACATACATAGTCATTCATATACTCATGAATCACCCACTACGAATCAAAAGTATTTAGCCACAAATAGCAGCTTTACACATTAGCATAATGTACCCATCCCTACCGATATTTAGATATTTAACCCCACTTTTCTTTCAATTTACTCTCAAACCATCAACACGTCTTGAACGAAATTACATTTTACTTATCACTACCCTAAAATTAAAATCATTTTTTTCCTCTCATGCCAACCCCTCGTTCCCAGTACTTTCAAACACACTTATGCTAACACATTCCTGACATAGCCACCTGGTCAATACTCCTCCGTTCCTTCTTCCCTTCTACAAAAATGTAACACTTTACCACAACAAAAGTTTCACTTGCCTCCTTTCACTTCTCCCACCCTTTTGACCATTCTCTGCACACTCTGATCCTCCCTATTCTCAAGTTATCTTCATTTTGCAATTATTTTCCAAAATCATGATATCACCTACATGCTAAACACACAGTGTTTCCCACCCCCCTTCTATTCCCACAGCCTCTCAAAATTCGTGCCACACCTCACCCCAACAAAATTCGCAGCCTCCTTTAACCTCTCTTAATCTAAGGCAATTCACATTATATTCTAACGCCTCCCCATTTCGCAGCTGCCTCAATGGTACCCACTGAAAACTTTCAATATCCATTTCATTCTTTGCCACCACTTACTTCGCACATCCTGGACACTCCTCCAGCGCTACCTGTTCCTTTATCTCTCCATCATGTCAACTCCAAATTTCGATCTACTTGCATGACATTTTTCTTCAAATTATCATCTTGAGGAAGTCTTACAATGAAGATTAAATGTTAATGAATATATAAAACATGAATCTAGGGTTTTGCTTTTTCACTTCCTATGTTTTTAAATGGCAAAATTTCTTCATTTTAATTCCGTTTAAGTGCGCTCTATCTACGACTTGAACTCAATTCTCACCATTGGATTTACTTCATTTTGAACGCCTTTCTGTGATGCCTCCACGAAACTTTTTCTTCTCCACCGAAATTTCTTTCCATTGGACACCTTATCGGCGGACAATTACCACCTGGACTAACCCAATATCTTTTTACACGAACTTTTTTCACCCATCATTTTTCTTAATATGTTTTCAAATGTTGAATTTTGGCTTTTCTATTGCCAACTTATCTATTTGTATAATTCCTCTGATTATAAGATCTCGATCTTTGAAAAGCCTTGGAAAGCCTTGGAAAGCATAAAAAACATAATTTTATTACAGAATATACATTACATTGAACAATCGAAGTTTTAAATAAATTTGGACATTCGTGCATGTGTATCACTCTTCGTCCACATATATTTATATATATATATATATATATATATATATATATAAATATATATATATATATATATATATACATATATATATATATATATATATATATATGTATGTATATATATATATATGAATAATCATCACTCTGGAGTAATGAGTGAGGCTGAAATCACGTAAAATCATTACAATATTTGAGGCACATGCTGATTTTAGAAAATCATGATGGTATTATTCTTTGATGTCTTCATATTTTTAAACCTCCATCTGAATAGGTATCAAACCCTTATCAGCTTTTTGACGTTACTCTATTCAGATATTTAGTAGTAAATACATGTAATATATATATAATGTTATTATTTTATTTATTCGAACATTTCTGGCTGTATACATGAATACATGTTTCTAACTACAACCCAAAGCATATACACCTCGTCAGTCCAAATATAAAAATGAAACTTCGTGGCAACTCGATGAAAAATATGTTTTTAAGCAGGGGAAATCATCTAAATAAAATTACGAAAAACATCTTAAAGATTATGTCATATACATTATCAAAACTTATTTTTTCAAATCTGTTTGATGGCACCAGACGCTTTTGTATTACCACACATAACGGACCAAAAGGACGAACATAATTAACAAGCATGTATTAAACATGGAAATATCGAGATTTCGCTCAAGTCATACCGGCAGAATGTGACGTAATCTAAAAAACTTCCTGTGCTTACTAAGTCCAGCGAATAGAAATGTGTTTTCTGTTTTCTTAATGAAATAACTCGAAACAATTTATTTTCATAAGTTTTCAACAAATTAATGAAAACAAATTATGTCGGTCATTATTCTTAAGTTTAAATATAAATAAATAAAGATATAGATGGATGAGACATATACTTACATAGACATTTTTAACATTTTTAATAAATGAATTGATCGTGAACAAGTTAATTTTCTTTACGTAATATTGTTGTATCACTATTTATACGATTATGTTATGTGAATACATCCCAAAACTGTCAACCAATTATGGATTTTTAAATACGTTTGTAGCGAGAAATGACTTTCTATTCGACAGTTTTATTGCTTTCAAATTCTTTTGAAATTTCGAAATAATTGATTTTTAAGTCATGATATTTATGATTCAATAAATAATCGAAAAATAGTACATAATAAAAGAATACCATTGTGTAAGTCAGTCAAAGTTAGACTTACATTAATAGTAATGTAGAAATTTCCTCAATTACTTTTTATATATTTCTTTCTTTTTAATTGTAATATATTTCAAATCTAGTGATGAAAGACATTGCAGAAAAGTATTATTGTATTATTTGAAAAAGTTGGAAAACATGTATATTAGTTAAGTTGTAAATTTTTAATCTGAAAAACACAAAATATAAAGTGTGTTATTTATCAAATCGATTTGTAAAAATAATTGATTTGATTTTCACAATAAAATGTCAAAAGCAAAGAAATTGTAATATATTATTGTATACGCATAAATCAGAAACTAATTATTATTTGCCGGTCTCAGTAAGTTCGGGTACTTGCTTCAGATTAACACCTGCTTCAAAATACTGACATAAAATTGACGTTACGTTTAAGGTATCGATGATAGCTGTGTAATATTCCATATTTTTTACGTTCTACGTACAAACCCCTTTCAAAAAATCTCCAAATTAATAGTTGGGTCTTCACTAGTCGCTTTGTAAACCCTATATTTTCCTAAGAGGCATATTGTGTCAATTCTAAGTTTAACATCAAAAACCGCCGTAAATCTGAAACTTTGAAATGAATTTTACGAGTAAATAATGGCCGCCTTCTGATATGTTAACAGTACGGTTATGTTGTGTAGTTCACTCTGATTTTGACAGTCTTAATAAAAACCGTTCTATTTACGAAATCTCAATGATCACCCTCAAATTACAAGTTAAAAAATACAGCTACAGAAAGGTTACACAATCAAAACAATACAAACTGCAAAATTAAGAGAACAGTCAAATTCTTGCACAGATAATTATAAGCACGCATCGAAATTTAATAAATTTTAAGAATTCTATCATATAACGACCAAAAAAAATAAACCCCGGTTACAAATTGCATTCCCCTCTCAAATGTAACAAAATGTAGCAAAACATTAATAAATTCTCTTCTCAGTAACGAAGTGGTTAGTTTAGGTTTTCATATTATTCTGCTAACAACTAATGTTTTCCCTTTTAGTATATATTTACACACTTAATAGTATCTCTTTCTTTTTTTCGGCATATTATTTATTTTTAAAGAATATGCTTCAGTTTACAATTAATGGGTGCATGTTTGACAGGCTAATTAAAGTATTTCTCATTTCTCTCATTTTTCTTATATTTCGACTCGCTTTACTTAATGATCTAGAAGATTACTTATATTTAAAAATAATACTTTACAAATAACGTATATGTTAAACTTTCTCTTAACTGTCTTGATTGTTTATGCAACACATTGAAATTAAAACTAACATTTTACACAAAAATATAATTAAATTAAATACGTTGAAAATAATAAATGGTATGTCAACATACAGAAAATATCACATGTAATAACTACAATGCGAAAATGTAAATGTCTTTAGTAGTTTTCTTGGTGATTTATATTTTATTTAAACCAATCGACCAACTTTGTGTGTCCGTTTTACCGTTACAATACGCTAGAGAAATATAACTACACTTGTTTATCTTGGGCATAGTGTGACTAGTCAATGATTGAAAATCTATATGTTATAACTGGCATAACAAGTTGGTAAATGGCAGTTATTTTTGTGTGTATAAGCTGTGTTTTGCAGATAATATTGAACAGCGTACATATTCTCTGCACATTTTACTTTCAACGTGACATGTTGGATTGTATATTAGTCTTTAATGATAATGATTTAAAGATAAGGCATTTGATGTCAGTCTCGTCATCAGCTATATGTTTTCCGTGTGGATCTTCTTGACAATTCTGATGGAGCTCTTTGCAAATTCTGAAGGCCTAACTTCCTACTTATATTTCTGAAGGAGATATGGACATCCTTTTAAATAATCGTACTTACCACGAGTTAAGAGCACCCCTATATGTTTTTTGATAATGTATCCATGCCATGCTTAGGCTTCTCTTCCTCTTTTTACAGTGTATAACAATTGTCTTGTTAATTAACACCTTGTCCTCAGTGCCAAAAAGCATTTCCTCGCATCCTTCGTTTTCTTTTTCGAGATATGTTCAAGATAAAAGATTTTCATCGATGCTGTATACAACCAGTCTTGTCATGAGCTTGTGAATGCTAGTGAAGTAGTACATTGGTCTGTATTGGTTCGGAGTGTTGTGTCTCAATTGTTTGGGGCTCTATTGTATTTTACTAGCTATTCATGTCTCAACAGATTAGTTAAACATCCACTATAGTGGCTATATATGATTGTTAGTTGATTCATCCAGAATGCATGTTTTTAATGCTTCTTTGATCGATGAAACATTTTTCCTCATTCTAGTATTTCAGCCTATCTTGAACTATATCGAACATCCACTGTGTGTGTTAATAATATGACGCCTTATTCTCGAACAGAGGCTCCTAGTAGTGTTCTAGCTGTTGTTTTTTCGGATGTGTTTCTACGGTAATATTTATCTTATAAGATTTATTTGTTTATTTTTCATTTCCGCTTTGTTTTTATTATACTTCGTTTGTATTCGTTTTGCAAGTGCTGGTAGCTTACCTCCCAGTTTATTCACAACGTGTTTTATTCCCTCTATATTAGTCTTATATTTAGAACTTCGCTTACATATGATGTTCTCCAGCCTCACTTGCACTGAAAAGGCTGCAATGAATTGTTCAATCTTAGACACGTCTATCATGCATAAGTTACGGACACAGATATGTAAATGTGTAGGTAAATATGGTTCGTATGAATAAACAGTGTTATGCATAACATCTCTCTCTCTCTCTCTCTCTCTCTCTATATATATATATATATATATATATATATATATATATATGTGTGTGTGTGTGTGTGTAGTGTGTGTTTATGATTGTTCGCATTTTTAACTTAGAATCAGTGTTAAAATAAAGATTTAAATGAAAAGATAACACAGAATGATTTAATAAATTTATATAATCTCAATATTAAACCAATCTTTCATGACCCCTTCTTAGGTATTTGTAGGTGTGTGTTATTCGTTCGTTACTGTAACAATTATATTAATATTTTTAATTCATTTACTATTAATCGAAAATCTTTAAACTAAAATGCAATACTATTAAAGAAAATACATTTTTGAAAATTCTATAAAAAACTATTTAATTACGATATTAAATCCGCCATAATCTCGTTACATTTATTTGTACATAAATCGACTACTTTTAACTGTGTTCATACTTTAGACAGAAGGAACTACGTTGTGAAGGTTCGAAATATTAATGGAGTCTAGAAACAGTCGAGTATGATATCATATATGGATTACAAATTATTATCAAATACTTATTTATTGGAAGATAGGAAATTGAGAAGATATTCCCCATTATAGTTAGAGTATGTGTATTGTGTCTGGAGACGGTGTTCGATCCTACAACGAGTAATACCAAATGTTCAAAACGGATACTTTATGCTTCCTTGGATAACACACAGAATTAAAAGGTGAGGATCTCCCTGTACTAGCCAATAAAAAAAGAACCTTAAAGGTACAATCGACTACACTTCCTCCATTTATCTGGCAAACATTTATTTACATGACATAAGTTTATAGAGATAAAAACACCACTACTAAAACATAGTTATTATAAATGTTATAACAATCCGATACAATTAATAATTCAATGGTTCATTGTTACCGTGATTATCACATTATAACTTTCAAACTCATATTAAAAAAACAGAGAATGAGTTAAAATATGACATAGTTAAACAAAACTAGAAGAAATAATGAAAAAAAAAGATACCCGACCAACACCGGGTTGTTACATTTATCAATAACATTCATGTTAACAACTATTATTCTTAGTTGTGTCCTCTCACTTATATTATTTAATATGCATTCTTTTCCTCTTCTTTTGCACGTATTAATCGATAAGGACTCATGACGTTATGTCAGTATATGTTAGTCAATTTGTCAGTTATTTGATTGTCGGTCGTTATTATTTCGTAAAATTGTTTTTGTCACAGTCAATTACTTTATTATTATTATTATTATTTTCTCGGAATTGGTGAATTATTATTCCCCGGAATTTTGCAAGAAAGTACATAACTAACACTTGCATGGGCCATATTTTCTTTATTTTAAAATATTTCACCCCAAACTAGGCAGGCCGCCACTGTAGTCATAAGGGGTTACTGAGAATTAGTGTGTAGGTTTTAATTGCCATCTTAAGTTGGGAGAAGTGTAGCGAGATGTATGTTTACATTAGTTTTAAATCTCTGAATGCCAGTACAGTCGAAAAACAGGGAACAGGGAGGGAGTTACAGAGGCCGGACACACGAACAAAGAAGCTATTGAGGTAGAAGGCTCTCCGGCATCGGGAGACCTCCACAGTGAATGGATGGGATTTGGCTGATTGATAAGTTGGTCTAGTGTATTTACATCAAGGGGGCACCAGAGTTTCCAGTTCATCGAAGCCCATCCATTGAAGTACCTGTGAAACAAGCACAAGGATACAGAATGGCGGCGATGGGACAGGGGAACAGGCAGGAGCTTGGTTGATAGTAAGGGACCTATTAAGTTGGTGGCTCTTTTTTAGACTTTGTCGAAAAGAGAGAGATTATTAGATGATGCACCAGCCCTATGCATCGGCGGATTGTGGCTTTGTAGAGATAGAGGATAATGCCAGGTTTGAGGAGTTTACTAGCACAGTAGAGGGAGCCCCCTTCTTTGCTGCATCCTTCGAAATGTCTTTAATGTATTTGTTCCCATCCAAGTTACATGTGAGTGTTAGGCCGAGGAGTTTGAATGTTGAACTTTCAGGTAGGGTGTTATTTTCCATGACAATCGGTGGTTGGAGAGGTTTCGTGTAGTTATTACAGGAAAAAAAGATTTGGCTTTGAGGCATTAAAATTACCAACCATTTATGACCCCATTTGATGGGAGATCCTGCAGTCACACTGATACCAAATAAATGTCCTGCTCGGCATTCCTTTAGATATTACATCTGATATTTGAGGAATCCCTGCCTTTTTTTTAATGACCGAGCGTATCCATACTTCTTTCCCTAGCTTCCAAGCTGAACATACGAATGGATGTGATAGTCGCATATTCATGAGATAGAGTATTTATTTACCTCCTCTCCAGGAGGTTAGGCACAAGGCCAGTTTTATCTTACTCCCACAAGTAAGATGTGACCCAAGGTCGGGTCGGGAAAGTGGGGTTTGAAAAGCCAGCGCCCGAGAAAGTGAGCACTCTGGCCATTAAAAATTGCCTGGGCAGCCCCGTCGGCATTCCCCGGTAGGGGCGCCTCAAGCAGCAAGCAATACACTTACTCCTCCCCAAAGAGGGGAGGCAAAGCCTAGAACTGCACACTACCGACCCATAGATCGGCGTAAATCAAGCCCCGAAGGCCAAGACAATACCAGTCTATGGGGTGTAGTATCCATCGGAACAGATACTACACTTTGATTTTAGCCAAAAGGCAGATAAAGTAGCAGGTGTTCAAATAGCATGCATTCTTAGCATTCAGGTGTGTGAATAGCATGCATTCTTAGCATTCAGGTGTGCAAATAAGATGCATTTTTAGCATGCAGATGTGCAAATAGGATGCATTCTTAGCATACTACATGGTAAAATTGTCAAACCCGTTTGTCTCATTTTTGCAACTGAAAAATGATTGATATTTTTAGAAAAATACATGAAGATTGTATTCATGTATGAATAGGGAGCTTCTGATTACACTTGAAGAAATAAAAGATTAAGCGCTCGACGACGATTCTTTGAAAGACATAACAAATAAGAGAAAAAACACTGACAAATCTCGGAAGTGTAATAAATCTATAATAGAGTAGTTATGTACGGCGATCGAGTGTTTATCTCTGTTATAAGAACAATAAATCTTATATAGAAACATTATTCAGTTGATAAACGGATTTAAAACATGATTTACATGGGAAAATGACAAAAGTTTACCCACAGCCGGATGAGGAACGGTATTAAGATGTTGTCCAGAATAATACTCGAAGGGACCAAGTAATGGATGTCCTATTTGACACATTTGGAATACATATCCTGCAAACAGCTTCTGAACTGTCAAGATACAAAACAAAAAGCTAAGATTGAAGACCTTATTGCAAAAAAACCCTAAACGAGAAATGTATTGAGCCCATACTGAGCAAAGCGAAACCGGGCTGGAGTGATGGTGATTCGTTACTGAATGAACTTAATTACTATGATAGCGCACAAGTTCCTGCAACTGTTTGCATTTTTATAAATTATTTTAACTAAATTCTATATTTCAATTTATTTTTGCATTGTCTATTTATTTAACTATGTGATAACACTGGTTCAGTGTATTATCTGACCATGTCGTACTAATAAAGAGTTACATTGACCGGAAGACCACTTATTCATGTTCATTCAGATCAGGAATGTATTAAATCAGTGTAATAACATTATAAACAAGACTGACGAAATAACAAAACAAAGATTATATCTAATAGAAGGCAGGATGTTGTAATGAGTGATCATCGAGTTTGGTTGACGACGTCTATTATTATGGCGTATACATTTAAGAACCTATTACATACCTAGTAAGAATAATGCTTAATGAAATGGATCATACTCTTGTAACCATTATGAAGTCGACGTAATTATGTATGAAGGAGCAGTCTAGGGACAGTCTCTCTGTAACATACTATTCTCAACTTATGTAAATAAACACTCGTAAATATTTCACTCATTCATTATTTGCCCTTTAAGGTCATAACAATTTAAACTGAACATTTCAACCAGGGCAACTACTCCATTGAATAATAAGTATAAAACAACCTGATTTCTGCAATGACCCAATAGTGCGTTATAGGGAAACGAATTCTGATGAAACCGTAACCGATGCGTCCGTTTAGATCATTATTGTCAAATACAAGTGAGGTCACAAACACTATTTTGCTAATATGCAAGAGAAACCTTAAAAAGTATGTAATGAAACTACAGCGCAGAGAAATTCAAAAGTCAATAAGCATTATGTTCGCAATTTGGACGAAGGAAAAACCTTTGCCACAGTTAAGCATGCAAAGAAAACTTAAAGCGTGACTTTTTTCTGTGCCATTTCAAAAAAGCTACTTTCGGACGCATTATCCCTGATCGAAGTTGGACTGGTGATGTTTATCTTCAACGACTTTAGAAGTGCCAAATGCATGAGCTAATTGCAAATTAACATGAAAGCTTAAGTTTTGAAGAAGACTGGATTCTACAAAACTGGAGGCTCACTGTACGGGCTTAATGTGAGTTTTCAGAAGTTGTGAACTGCATTCGCTGATTAAATACACGCTATGTTCACGTGACGACTTACTTGCAATTATTTTCTTTTAGGTCTATGTTAAAGGACTAGTCTACGTCCTAGAACTTTCGCTTTACCTATAGAAACTCAACCAGAAAATCGCTAGCGCACTGGTGATTGTACGAAAAACACTACTGCAGCGTTTTTAGGAATAACTGAACTATCAAGTTGACACGTATTGTGTCTCAGACAGTTAGCATGTTTAACATTTTTTAAAAAACGTGCGTGGAATGTACCTAGTTTAGATTTTTTCTTCATTCGAATTCGAAGGAATCATATCTGCATTGTTCAAAATTAAACCTGATTTGTTTCGCTTTCCTTAACGGTGCAGTTTATGTTATATTAACGTATTACATATGTTTATTTCAAAATAAATATATAAATACTTATTAACATTTTTCATCATATAAATTGCTTCTTTCATAACCAGCACTATAGTTATGTTATATTCTTAGAATCATATTGTGTGAGTACACGGAGCGAATATACAGTAGATCTATTTAGGAGTATTGTGCATTGCAGTTAAAATGAATCTGCAGTAGTGTAAATCATACAACTCCACACATGCATACTCACGGACGCTTATAAACACATTGACGTTTAAAGAGACTGTGCGTAGTAAACAGATTGACACATGAGCTTATATAGAAAAAATGAAAGAACAATAGATAAACATAGAAGGGGCGCAGAGAAATGAGCATAGAAGACAGATAGTAGGACATCGACTAGTGAACAATGAGATGTATCTGATAATATGTAACTATGAGAAAACGTATTGCATCTTGTAACCGTCTAATCTGTCGTAATAGTAACATGACATTCATGTGTCAAATATAAATGCAATATAAATATTTCTTAACTTTATAGCACGTATAGATATATATTTTTCTTTAATATTTATACATAATAAACACTAAGGGTCTTCATTTATCCGGTCAGTTTTCCGGCGAAATTGTCGACTCATTGAACCGGTATTCTCACCACAACGTGTCTCGTTTAGCCTCAGCTGGTCTGTACTAGTACAATTACCAATTTCTTAATTACGTTTCTCTTTCTAGATACGCTATTTCATCGCTTTCGATCGTGAGCCAGTCGGGCGAAGCTTTAATTAGAAATAGCTTTTTTTTAGCATCAAAGGCCTAGAATGAACGCCTCGCGCAAAAACCTAAGTAACATAAGCAGATTACTTTTTGGTGGAAACTCGTTTAATTATGCACCCTTAAATGTTAAAATTACAAATTATAAGGTGCACTTATAACGCAGAGTGCTGCGTATAATATATACTACACAATTTATAATGCCCCGCCCATTAGTCCGGAAGATTGGACCATACATAGGCACGCATAAACAACAAACACCCCCTCATACACACATATATACATATATATATATATATATATACATATACACACACATATATATATATATATATATATATATATATATATATATATATATATGTATGTATATTTATGGTTCATCCAAACGAGATCTCAGTTTCTAACAGCTGTAAATCTATAACATCGACATGCCAGACATACCAAATATATATTTATATATTTATAAATAAGTATACATATACATATATATATATGTATATATATATGCATATATATATATTTATATATATATATTTATTTATTTATAAATTTATACACCTTCTTAACATCATATATAGAGAGCGAAATATACATATATTTATAAATGTATACAGAAAGAAATAGTTATACTTATATTTTTATATTTGTATGTTCAAGATTAATTAATTAACTAAACTATAAAGAAGCGATCGTTATGAATTTGTAACACATCTGTTATTAACCTGGGGCTCAAATGTGGTAAATATTTATTTTAATTTATTTCATAAAAAGCAATAAAATCGGCTTTTTGTGAAAATTTAGAAACGCACGATTTAAAAAATTTTTTACAGTATAAATATTTTCCACATTACAGTATTATTTGAGTATTTTAACACTCATTAGAGAGTACTATATAGGCACATTCTGTTATTTTAAATTTCAAAAAGATAACATTTGCAGTGAATTGTCATCCGACAAAAATCAAGCTGGATTAACTGAATTTTCCACATTTTCTAGAATTAACACCGCATGATTTATGTTTACCAACATTGGAACAAGGATTATATACATAAGGTTCAGTACAAATACATATGTGTTTAGTCTTTGTGAAATTACCTTATAATGGCGTATACCTGATTTTTTCGGGAAATTCATTTTATCCATCCTGCGGCGTGTATTCTTTATATATATATATATATATATATATATATATATATATATATATATATATATATATATATATATATACAAATAGAGAGATGTGTGTTAGTGCGTGTGTCTTTTCATTTCGCTTTTGCAGAGCCCCTATTCAATTTATGTGCAACTTCTACTATCCTTTTTTTTGTTAGTTCATTTCAGGCAGTCTTTAATATGAGTAATAATCACGCAAGTCATTATACAATAGCAAAAGAAGAAAATGAAAAAAAATCCGAAAGCAATTCCAAAGATTTCCCGAAGTGAATCACGGAAACCTGGTTCGAATTTCCATATCTGGCAATCATTAAAACATAATATCGTTGCCAATTTTCCCAACCAATTACTGTCAGATACTCGACAGCGGGCGAACAACAGAGAGGACGAGAAACCGTGTTCAATTATGTCTTTAATAGCATAGTCTACCAGTGTGATGCCCGGGTTTATTCTGGCCTCTGTCCTGCGCCACGGAACAATTATTTGTATTTACACCACTACTACTACTACTACTACTACTACTACTACTAATACTACTAATACTACTACTACTTCTACTACTACTACTCATAATAATAATAATAATAATATTAATAATAATACTGTGTTCTCACGTTTACCTCTTTTTACTAAAACTAAAAAGAGGAAAACTGGAGATAACAGAAGGCATGGAACTCCCCAACTAAGAGGAAATGAGGGTGGCTTTTTTAGCACCCTCATTTCCTATAACAATAACAACTGCATAGACGCTTCAGAAGACTGACAACGGAAGAAACCGACGGAAATAGTTGGGCATGGGTAAGAAAAGAACACTTGAACAGAGAAACGGAATCTTTACTGATGGCGGCACAGAACAATGCAACTAAAACAAAATACATTAAAGCTAAAATAGATAACACCCATTAACACAGTAAATTAAGATTGTGTGGACAAAAAGACGAAACAGTAAATCATATAATAAGTGAATGTAGCTAACACGCCCCCCCCCCCCCAATACAAGAACAGACATGACTGTTTGAGGAAAGTAGTACATCGGAAACTGTGCAAACAATTAAATATCTAATATGCTAATAAATGGTACAAACATAAACCAGAAACAGTACTGGAAATCGAAAAGCACAAAATCATCTGGATATGGATACATACTCATATAAAGATGGATACTGGGGTTATAATAATCAACAAGAAAGAAAAATCTTGCAAAATCGTAGACTTCGCCGGTCCAGCAGTCCACCGTGAAGATCAAAGATAATAGAAGTCTGTTGACAAGGCAGCAATAAAATATGCCATACAATTAATGAAAGTTGAAATAAGTTCTATTTAAGAAACTGTAATTCTGTTTTATGTTA
>OY744517.1:97244026-97284026 GCA_963556195.1 Sepiola atlantica
GTGAAGCCGACGCTCTCAGACAGGCAACTCTATGCTGGTTACTGCTACGGACGAGTTCGGCAAACATGGATTGACATTGATGTCGTTCCAGGACGACTGATGTATGCGATCGGGTGGTTGATGAAGGTTTGTTGACGTCCATGTTGACAAAACGGCTGTCAAAAGATCTGAAGACGGGGATTCGAGATAAGAGGAGAGAATCTCGTCAACGAGACCTGCCGAAGCGTGAGTCGCGGAAGCATAAGCCGACAGCGCAGTATCGGTTGCAGAGCGCAAACCAAGGCCACCGAACCGAAACGTAAAAGTGGCCTGGCACCAACCGGTGGCGTCAAAATTAACATTACAAATTTCACTGGCCGAGCGACGTAAAATTTTGTCAAAATTTTCCAGAAGATCGACTTTGTTGTAGCATGGGTTCTCAGTGTAAATAGAAGTCTGGGCATTGCAAAACAGCTTTGCAGCAGGAACAGTGCCGCATGAGCGTCGATCATGTTGAGACGCTCTGCCATAGACTCTAGCTTAGTAGACTTGTCTTATATGGATGCAGCTATACCTTTAGAGCAGATAGGCGACCCAAGAATTATTGTGTTGTCCCGTTCAGTTATTGAGACGGATCCCAGGGCGAGTTGTAGGCCATCTATTCCCCGTTGAAACCCCACGGTGGAACAGTTCAAGTTTATTATTTCAGATTTGTTAGGGTTAACTAACACACTAATTTCAGCCAGAGCTGGGACGATCCGTTCAATGTTGTGGAGCACCGTATCGATAGAGCCGCCTAAAGTGGCGTCGTCAAGATACCAAATGTTGATCGGTGTCGAGGAAGATTGGGCAATGTCGTCGACGGCCAGGGAAAAAAGGAGGGGGCCCATTGGGTCACCTTGCTGGACGCCTGTAGTCGACGTGATAGAGTTTTTTTTCCGCACAATAAGAGACTGGGTTCAGCGTAAGCTGTGTGGGCAAGACGGTAGATGTTAGGGACCCGACGATGACACACGTTAAGAAAATGATCTCTGCGCACCGTGTTGAAGGCATTTGTCATATCTAACTCAGCTAGTATGGTGCCTTTCTTGCTGAAATTTAATGCTGAACTGATGGCATGAGCTGCAGCTTCGTAGCCCATTAGAGCACCGACGCCCTGTTGAACTGGTTGAAATTCGGGCGATAGATGTTTTGACGCCTCAAAACAGACAACTTTGGAGGCGAGTCTGCGGAAGTTGTTACCGACAGCTATCGGGCGTATCCACCCGCATTTTTTTGCGAAGAGCAGTCAGGTTTAAAGAGAAAAAGAGATCACGTGCAAACTTCGGAAGTTGGCCGTTAATCAATGAGTTGCAGAGACAGGTAATAGCAGAGCGAAGGCGAATACCTGCTTCATCTGTTAGGGAAGCTGTGAGGCCTTTCAAGTGCCCGGGTCGGAGACCGTCAATGCCGCCGCTGCTGCTTGGTCGAAAAGACTTGAGTGCGGACATAACTTGTTCTACTGAAATGTCCTGGGAGTCAATTTCTTCGAAACTAGGAGGGGTGACCGTGTCCGTTGTATCCGGTGGGTGTTTCAGTCGGAGAGCGACTAGTACTCATCCGATGGACGAACGACCGTGTCGTCGGAAGTTATGATTCTTACGGCGGCCGAAACATCGCCCTGTAGGAGTTAGGTGTTGACCGCTTGACGTATTCTCTACCTCCAGAGTTTTGAATTGTAGACTCGGTGTGTGTTGGCACAGATTGCAGGGAAAAGGCTTCATTAAGAGAAACTTTTCTGACGAAATCAGCAATTCTATGTTTAATTCTGCTGGCGAGAGAATTGCTCTGTGGCTCGCGGTCTGTGGCGAGAGCTTCAGCAGCAAACAGAAAGAGCTGAGCCCAAAGGAGATGTCGTCGTTATGGTCGAGAGCTCGATTGACGAAAGAAGTGAGGGCGTCGGCTGCAGACATGCGAGCAGCTTTAGGAATTTGGACCAGAACGTTTTGTTGTCTACTCTTCGATGAGAGATACTTAAGGATACTTTCAGCATCGAGAGAACCATGGAGGATCTCAGAAATGTTAATCGAATGAGGGGGACGTATATGAAGTTTGGAGCAAGAAGGACAGTGCCAGGTTGGAATTTTTTCAGAAATTTTTTTTCTTGAGGCCAACACATGATAAATGAAAAAAGAGATTGCACTGGTTGCAGAGTGGGCCTAGTTTTCGTTTATTAGTGCTTGAACACACTTGGCATGGCTGGTCGCTAGAAGATCTGGTAGACATAGTTATGGTTGGTTATTATTTTAGGAGATCTCGACAAGTACGAGGCTTTTTTTCTTTACTTAAAAAAGACAGTAAATGCAAAGAAACAGAATGGCATCATTGTTTGATTGATACGCCAACGATTCAACCTTTAAAATATCTTTTGGGACGGATATTTGTTTTTTTATAAAAAATGATTAAATAAATGAATGAAATTAAAAATTAGCAGTATTTATGCCGATTAACCAACCACATACAATTGGATGAGTGATGACGACAAAGAAAAATAGATCCGCACGAACAAGTTGAAGAACGTCAGACACGGGTGTTTCTCGTGTTGTTTCAGCAATTGAAATTTAAAAATAAAAATCGTTGGAAACGGTTATTAGAAATGAGGAAACCAGGCTGCTGTCAAAGGAGACTTCTTGACTGTGTTCGAATCATTCGACAAGCCGTAATTATCTCTTAAAGTGAAGATTACCATAAGCATGCAAAATATATGTCTGTAGGTAAACATACAAGAATGTTTATATAAAAAATATTGTTTAGCCCTCTTTCAGCAAGGATCGGACTCTTTAAGAGAACTAATAATAAGCTAACAACTTATGCTTTATACAACGTTCCATCTTTCGCCATATAACATTGTAATGAGTAGCTTACTGTCTATGCCTGCAAACGCAACATTATTTAGAATTAAATGTTCTATTTCCCATTATAATTAATGGTGGTGCATGGATAGAAAACCACACTGAAGGGTCAATGTGAGTTTGTGATTGGGGTGGTCTCATTCAATACGCAGTAATTAGCATCTCCTACAGTGACAGTAGCATACCTATAGAACACATGTGTCTGTAGGTTAAAATAAATAATTTTGATTTAAAATATTATATATATATATATATATATATATATATATATATATTTAAACATTTCATAAACCAGTTCACAGACGCGTGAATTTATATCAATAAATGAAATGTATTAATCATTTTTGTTATACTTTATTAATTCGAATATACAGTTTAAGGAACCTTAATTATACGAACAGAATATATATATATATATATATATATATTCTGTTTCCATCATTAAGGTTTTTTAACTGAGAATTCGGATTTATAAAATATAAAAACAAAATGATTAATACATTTCATTTATTACATTATTACCGCGTGTGTCTACGGGTTTCTTTAATTTTTAAATACACCTCTTAATTATTGTAGTAAAACTCATATTATGCTAACCTATGCTTACAGTGCATTCCCTACTTGCATATACAAACACTCTAATAACATCGAAGAGGAACGTCAGTCTTCGGCGGCGGCGTTGACTTTCACAATGTAGCATATATATATATATATATATATATATATATATATATATATATATATATATATGTATATATTATGTTTGTTTCCATGAGGACGGTTTGTTAAACCGAACATTCGGATTCATAAAATATATGAAAAAATTATTTATAATTTTTATTTATTGATACAAATTCACGTGTCTGTTAACTGGTTCCTCAAATGTTCAATTATATCCTTTAAACGACGCTTTCAATGCTGTATGAGCAATCATATTGAAGACGCGGTTTGAATCAGCAGATATTCAGGTATTTTAGTATGGTTGCCTTATCAAGGTGAAGTGTTCGTTTTCGGATTCCTTACGCTATCTACTGGGCTTGCGCGAGTTTTATTACATTCGAATATAATTTGTTTTCTTCTTTGGAGTAATTTTATCGGACCCGGAAAAAAATGGCCGAATACATCAGGTCAGTTTAATTTTATTCGAATTAGATTTAGCAGAGCTTGCATATTACCAGGAAGTTCAGTTTGCATTACTCCTATCAGCTTATAAGAACCCTGAATTTAGACACTATCATATTCAACACCAAGTTAGTTTTCTGAACTTTTCATATGATTTGTTTTCTCTATCGTTTTTTCTATCGTTTTATTAATTTGCATACACCTTGAATACACCTTGAATACACCTTGCATTTACTTGTTACTGTTATCTATTTCATCGTAAGCAAACAAATTTCCCGCCTGGATAACTTTTTTCGTTTTTGGACCACCATTCACCACTTGGATTATTTTTTAATCAACCTCTTTGATATCTTTCCTGGCGCTATTTTAAACTTTTTGACTTGCATGAACTGTATAGGTTTACAAAAAAGTATGTTTTGTGCCGATATATTTGATGTTTTATATGACTTCATGTATTTTTATATATATTTTTATATACATTTTCAAAGTTTAATTTTTATTACCTGCAGTAATGTCATTGCGGTAATGGTCCTCTGAGGAGAATATTTTGTTTGAAAACTCATGAGTTAAGGACTTTAAAGTAATTTGCCTGAACATTGAACTGTAATAAAATTTGATACGCACATTATTTTATTCTTTAAGTTTATCTATTGCTATTAATGCTCTATCCACTATATTGAGCTTCATTTTTATCCGGATGTTCATTAATTAAATATATTAGTTGCCTCTAATATATTTTGTTATATTTACCTTATATATATATATTTATATATATATATATATATATATATATATATATATATATATATATATATATATATATATATTGCTTTTTTATGATATTTCTGACTACTGTGCAAAATACTGTTTCTTATCTCACCTTAATACACTCACAATTGCTAGCCAGGCTGAAAAGCCATGATCCGTATAAACACTTAGATTATAACATTTTCTTCACCCAATTTGTGTGAGCGCAGAGGACAGTCAAAAATGGGTTCCCTTTAGCATACTGCATTGCATTTCGTAATAAAAATTAAATTTCTGAGAACCGGTAAATAAGAACATATAAAACTGTTGTAACATCATCTACATATGTAGTGAGTGGATATAGCGTGTTGGTAAGATTGCTATTTACTTCACAATTAGTCAACTTTCGAGTCGTCACATTGATTATACGAAAGGCATACTGTCATATAGACCGAAAATACGGGAAAGGTAAATCAAGCGTCGTGAAACAAGAAACTAAAAAATACCATAAAAGAAAAGATTGCGTAAAAACGTTAAAAATACATAAGTATTAGATTTTTTTTCTTACACACACGAATATATATATATATATATATATATATATATATATATATATATATATATATATATAAATATACATATATATATATATATATACATATATATATATATATATATATATACACATATATATATATACAGGGTGATTCATAAGTCACTTCACTTAGCTATTTAAAACGTCATTTACAATTGAAGGGCGAATTTTGATTGTTATTCATGTGACCAAATTTGATGAATCTCACACACTTGTTGAAAGGCAATGGAAACGTGATGTTAACAGAAAGCCTCCTTCGCACAACACAAGAATCAATCAAATATGCTACAAAGACTCGTGAATTCCTCGCAAAAAAAGAATGGAGCTATGCATGCAGAACGAAAGTGGACATTTTTTTAATTTGCTGTAATTTAAAACTCCCATAAATGAATAAGTTGAATAAACTTTTTGTTTTGTATTACCGTATTTTTTAACTTTAGAATTTAAAAAATCAATAGCTAAGTGACTTATGAATCACCCTGTATATATACATGAGAACGTGTGTGTGTGAAGGTTTTATTAAAACTGCACATTGAGAATATACGTATACTGCTGATGTATTATTAGACAGGGTTAGTGTTTAGGAGCTCTTAATACACGCATATTATTAGGAGCTACTTTACAAATCAAGACAACAATCAGTATGAATGAAATGATGGTGCAAGACAATGACGAGTATCTCTAACAAATAAACGGGTTATATTTTGTATCTATCACATACTTTCTTTCATGAATGCATTTTTAGGAAATATGCTCTTTCTTCCTTGTATTTCTTCCATAATACTATTTGGTTTCTTTTTGGTTTCACAATAAGACGTAAAGTATTTTAGTGAATCCTAACAAATAATAAGCCTCCAGGTTAAAGTAATTTGTAATAAGAAAAGAACATAAAAGAAAGTAACGGTTTCATACTTATTTGAGAATATTGTTGAGTATCATAGATGCACTCATATATATATATATATATATATATATATATATATATATATATATATATATATATGTGTGTGTGCGTGTGTATTTATGTATATGTATATATATATATATATATATATATATATATATATATATATAAAAGTATATATGCACAGTAGAATGCGCTCACATTTCTTTTGATGTTCGCAGTAAGAAAGAAATAAAGGTCTCGAAAATCGATGATTCAAACAAGGTATATAAAACGCCTGCGGGTTGGAGAAATACTCGAATGTTCCGATCTTGAAAAGAAATGCATTTGCTTTTACACACATGACTGTTAAGAAAGAACGTCGCAAGACCTTATACTTTTAAGATACGTCGATTCAACGTGTGCGATTTAATGCTAAACTTGCACACCGACGTTACTACTATTAAAGCATAAACGGTATATTTAACGGTACAACTATTAGTAATAGCCCAACGTGAAGATCCACCGTAAATGCCATTAAAAATTAAGACTGAGAGAGCAGGATACATTTTCTTTCAAATAAAACCATAACAGGCAAATTAAAATGTTATTCAAATTAAAATGACACAGATCAACGTTAACCCACTTTCAAAATAGAACGTAACAGACAGAAAAAAAAACACAACTTAATGTTGACAAACTCACACGGATAATATTTGAATGTTAAATATGCTATACAGACGAAAATATTATTTTAAACTTTAACTTGAAAAACCTAAGAAAGTTTTATTTCAAATATAACTGTGACATACAAAAAATGATATTTTGAACTGAAGCGTACCATTCCAAAGAAGACTATATTTCAAAATAAATGGGCATATCAAAGAAAATACTATTTAAAACTAAAGCGTGCCCGGTCAATATAAGCTTGCCAGACTAACGAAAATGTTGTTTTAATTAAACTGTGACAGCAAACCTAAATATAATTTCAATCAAAAGCCTGATATCTGAATTAACCTGTTTTCGGTGTTAATTTACATTCAAGTAACCGACAGAAATAGTACTCACAGCTAAAATGTTAGAGCCGTGGAACATCATGTCAGATTTGACTGCGAAAAGCAAATAACATTTTATTTTTTTACTTAAGCGCAACCGGCCATATTATATTTAATAATGAAGTGTTACAGACCGAGAAACATAATATATAAACATTTAGCGTTACAAATAGAGGCTCTAAAGACTAAATGTGTTGTCACTTGAGTAGCAGAAGATGCAAGAAGACTTGATTCTAGCGTACATAATGATCAACAGGAATTGGAATCTATGTTTAAAAGAATGTTTCTACTTCAGTGCCAAGTTACAATCTTTACGGGCAACTGAAAAAGTTGTACCCCCATCATGTGTGGATCAATAGAAGAAAGGAAGCATTCTTGTTCGTGTTTCTTGCCGTGGAACAACCCAACATAGGTAGTTATAACTAGACTATGACTGCCATATGTAGATTTAAAACCGCTTAGGAAAAACATTAAGATTGTTTGTCGATGTAAATAAAATATATTCTCATATCTCTTTACATGGCGTGTTACACTTTGATATATTTTGCCAAATAAATTTGATTTAATTTGATTTGAATTAAAATCGTATCATCCAGTATGTGGAGAAGGGTTTGATATATATAGACGAGCGTGTGAAGAGAGTCTCTCATGCAGAAGCTTATACACATCTAAAAATACATCTTTTCTCCTTTGCTAGTTCAAAGAGAAGCGTGACCAAATGACGGGTAATGCCTGTAATAGGGAAAAGATGGAACGAATCTGAGAAGCGGACTAAACTTACATAGGTATGTTTAAATCAAAGAAGAAACTAAACCGAAAAGTAGATGCAAATATAAATAGCGCAAATACTAGGAATCAAAGAATAGTATTGTGTTAAACAATGAATTCCATAAATAAAAAAAAACATAGAGTTTAATAGAATATCCTCAAGTTGAGATTTCTATCAACCGCTTTTTCAAAAAGACATAGGCTTACAGCCAAATCATGAATAATATACAGCATCCTATATTAAATAAATTGATTATCGACGTACATCAGTTATATAGATGTATAAATATATATATATATATACGTGTCTATCTATCTATCTATCTATCTATTTATCTATCTATTAATCTATATATATATATATGTATATATATATATATATATATATATATATATATATATACGTGTCTATCTATCTATCTATCTATCTATTAATCTATATATATATATATATGAATATATATATATATGTATATATACGTGTCTATCTATCTATCTATCTATCTATCTATCTCTCTGTCTATCTATCTATCTATCTATCTATCTAGCTATCTATTCATCTATTCATATATATATATATATATATATATATATATATACGTGTCTATCTCTCTATCTCTCTAACTGTCTATCTATCTATCTATTCATATATATATATATCTGTATATATATATATACACGTGTCTATCTATCTATCTCTCTATCTATCTATCTATCTATCTATCAATCTATCTATCTATCTATCAATCTATCTATTCATCTATATGTGTGGTAAGGTACACGATAATTCATGACAATGAAGTGTCGTGATGGACAAAGTGTGTGAAAAGATGACAGACGGAAAACAAGTCAAAGTGCAAGAGAAAAACAAAAACAAGAGACTTTTTGACCGGTTTCGTTCATATATATATATATATATATATGTATATATATATATATATATATATATATATATATATATATATATATATATGTATATACATATATATATAAATATATATATATATATATAGATATATATATATATGTATATATACGTGTCTATCTATCTATCTATCTATCTATTTATCTATCTATCTCTCTATCTCTCTATCTGTCTATTTATCTATCTGTCTATCTATTCATCTCTCTCTCTCTCTCTCTCTCTCTCTCTCTCTCTATATATATATATATATATATATATATATATATATATAAATATGTATATATATAGATGTATATATGTATATATATAGATGAATAGATAGATAGATAGAGAGATAGAGAGATAGATCGATAGACACGTATATATATACGTGATAAATATTAATATTTATAAATAAATATTTATTAAATATTTTAATACTAATATATATATATACATATATATATATATATACATATATATATATGTGTGTGTGTGTGGGTGGGTGTGTGTATATATATAGATAAAAGAAAATGGCAGTCAGCTAGATATACTAAACTATATATAAAGTGTTCCAACGCAAAACACGATAAATCTAATTCGTTTAAATTGAGACCTTTTACAATAAAAACATGAGTATATTAAATTTGAACTTCGGATGAATTCTGATTTCAATTGAAATAAAAGAGAAATTATTTCGGTATCCTATTATGTAACATATAGTTTGGGAGTGTTTCGACTGTTGAAATGCAACATTTTTTGTAGGGGCAGATTCGTGATTTGTAAATGGCGTTTACCGTGTGTTCGAACTGTTATATATATACAATTCTTCGAAAAATAACAATGCGACAGAATGTATTGCCATGATCACACGGAAGAGTTGTCAAACTAGAAATTAAAAAAAAGATTAAAATCACATGGATACCTCTGTAGACAAATGCTTCGTTTCTTTCTTGTAGCATTAACTTATTGTTACACCGGCCGTCCTTACACAGGAGAAACTACACCGGTTGGCACTATAAATAGTGCGAGTCACCAGAAGACAAAGCACAGTCTTGTAACTGTCTAGCCAAGAGCTAGTCAGTTTCTTACTTTGTTAATACACTTGTTAAACCAACCCTCGACTTGACTTCCTTTATTTATTATTTACTGTGGGACAACTTCACAACACTTATTAAAAGAGAAGAAAAACTGTGTTTTGATATATTATATATAGTAGACGACGTGTGTAGAAAAGGATATAAAACGACGGTGCTAGAGAGATCAATGGTGGAGAAGAGAGAAAATGATTAAGTATTATGATGGGGATTGTTGTTTATAAACCTGCTCCTGCCACTACGAAATTCATAAGTTATGCAGTCATGAACGCAAAAAATATTATACACACACACACACACCCAAACACACACACACACACACACATATATATATATATATATATATATATATATATGGTAATATGCTAAGACAAATACCCGTCCCAGAACGGATATAAACAATAAATACAGCATTAGTTTTACATTATCATGTTTTTTGCGGGTACGGTACTGTTTCGGTGGGAGCCCCTTAATTGTTATGTTTACAAAAAAAAATAATAGTATACCAACATTAATATAATACATTGTATCCCCGTTGCCTAAAGTACATATTCCATAATTAATAGTATTTAGTTCAATAGTTTAGAATTGTTTCAAGCACATAAATAGTATTGACGCTCATTTGCGCAACGATCATTTTAAATATGTATTACTTAATATAACCAAAAGATTAAATATGTATTACTTAATATAACCAACAGATTAAATATGTATTACTTATTATAACCAAAAGATTGAATATGTATTCTAATATATAAAGTAGAGATGATTTTTCCCCTGTACCTTCTCGGAGAATAGGAAAATAACCACATGCATCACAGGCTACTACACTCACCATTACATTACACTTATTCACTCGAGCGTGTTTTAGTACATTTGTTAGTCTTTTTCCCCAGCTTACACTAAATATTACATTTGGCCCGCCATCCACGACTCTCCGACAAACCAACTCCATATAGGTGGTAGCAAAAACTTTTCTCTCTAACAATTCTGTACTGTCACTCTACTCATCGACACCGGGAACTAATACACACAGTTTAATTTTCACAAAACACCGGTTCTTATTTATTATTAAGTTAATTGACCTATTTTCACATCTATTTTAACCCGAAGGCGTGGTGCAATCGGTAAGAAGGCAGGATTCATAATCACCTGTTTTAGCGTTCGATCCCATTCTACTCTACCACTTTTTAAATTTTTTTTTTTAATTTAAAACATTCGCCAACACAATAGACGGGGGGGGGAGAAAAAATTGGTAATTTCCTTTTTTTTATTTGACGTCATGCAATAGGTAGTACTTTCTCCCGTGCAACGCCGGGCGACGGGTTCCGCTAGTACTTAATATAACCAAAAGATTGAATATGTATTACGTAATATAACCAAAAGATTGAATATGTATTACTTAATATAACAAAAAGATTAAATATGTATTACTTAATATAACCAAAATATTAAATATGTATTACTTAATATAACCGAAATATTAAATATGTATTACTTAATATAACCAAAAGATTAAATATGTATTACTTAACATAACCAAAATATTAAATATGTATTACTTAATTGTTGTAGACCCGTGCTAGGGGTCACAAAGATAACAACCACAAATTGTGACAGGTTAAAATATACAATGTATTTATTCATAACAATACAGTAACGCCACTAAATGTGGTAGGAGATAACCGGATTCCTACCATGCGGTAAAACATGAATAGGATTGTCCTCGATATTTAACACCTACCCACTATAGGAGTATGTGACACAAGGTCGGAAAGTGGGATTTGAAAAGCCAGCGCCCGAGAACGTGAGCGCTTTAGCCATTAAAAATTGCCTGGACAGCCCCGTCGGCATTCCCCGGTAGGGGCGCCTCAGGCAGTAAGCTATCAACTTACTCCTCCCCAAAGAGGAGAGGCAAAGCCTGGGAGGGTGGACCTCCTAGAACTGCACAGGACACACCCATAGACCGGCGGAATCATGCCCCGAAGGCCAAGACAACACCGGTCTATAGGGTGTAGTATCCATCGGAACAGATACCACACGTGGACACTCACATGATAGGAATGTCCTCGATATTTAACACCTACCCACGTTAGGAGTATGTGACACAAGGTCGGAAAGTGGGATTTGAAAAGCCAGCGCCCGAGAACGTGAGCGCTTTAGCCATTAAAAATTGCCTGGACAGCCCCGTCGGCATTCCCCGGTAGGGGCGCCTCAGGCAGTAAGCTATCAACTTACTCCTCCCCAAAGAGGAGAGGCAAAGCCTGGGAGGGTGGACCTCCTAGAACTGCACAGGACAGACCCATAGACCGGCAGAATCATGCCCCGAAGGCCAAGACAACACCGGTCTATAGGGTTCAGTATCCATCGGAACAGATACCACACGTGGACACTCACATAATAGGAATGTCCTCGATATTTAACACCTACCCACTATAGGAGTATGTGACACAAGGTCGGAAAGTGGGATTTGAAAAGCCAGCGCCCGAGAACGTGAGCGCTTTAGCCATTAAAAATTGCCTGGACAGCCCCGTCGGCATTCCCCGGTAGGGGCGCCTCAGGCAGTAAGCTATCAACTTACTCCTCCCCAAGGAGGAGAGGCAAAGCCTGGGAGGGTGGACCTCCTAGAACTGCACAGGACAGACCCATAGACCGGCGGAATCATGCCCCGAAGGCCAAGACAACACCGGTCTATAGGGTGTAGTATCCATCGGAACAGATACCACACGTGGACACTCACATAATAGGAATGTCCTCGATATTTAACACCTACCCACTATAGGAGTATGTGACACAAGGTCGGAAAGTGGGATTTGAAAAGCCAGCGCCCGAGAACGTGAGCGCTTTAGCCATTAAAAATTGCCTGGACAGCCCCGTCGGCATTCCCCGGTAGGGGCGCCTCAGGCAGTAAGCTATCAACTTACTCCTCCCCAAAGAGGAGAGGCAAAGCCTGGGAGGGTGGACCTCCTAGAACTGCACAGGACAGACCCATAGACCGGCGGAATCATGCCCCGAAGGCCAAGACAACACCGGTCTATAGGGTGTAGTATCCATCGGAACAGATACCACACGTGGACACTCACATGATAGGAATGTCCTCGATATTTAACACCTACCTACGTTAGGAGTATGTGACACAAGGTCGGAAAGTGGGATTTGAAAAGCCAGCGCCCGAGAACGTGAGCGCTTTAGCCATTAAAAATTGCCTGGACAGCCCCGTCGGCATTCCCCGGTAGGGGCGCTTCAGGCAGTAAGCTATCAACTTACTCCTCCCCAAAGAGGAGAGGCAAAGCCTGGGAGGGTGGACCTCCTAGAACTGCACAGGACAGACCCATAGACCGGCGGAATCATGCCCCGAAGGCCAAGACAACACCGGTCTATAGGGTGTAGTATCCATCGGAACAGATACCACACGTGGACACTCACAAGATAGGAATGTCCTCGACATTTAACACCTACCCACTATAGGAGTATGTGACACAAGGTCGGAAAGTGGGATTTGAAAAGCCAGCGCCCGAGAACGTGAGCGCTTTAGCCATTAAAAATTGCCTGGACAGCCCCGTCGGCATTCCCCGGTAGGGGCGCCTCAGGCAGTAAACTATCAACTTACTTATCCCCAAAGAGGAGGGGCAAAGCCTGGGAGGATGGACCTCCTAGAACTGCACAGGACAGACCCATAGACCGGCAGAATCATGCCCCGAAGGCCAAGACAACACCGGTCTATAGGGTGCAGTATCCATCGGAACAGATACCACACGTGGACACTCACATAATAGGAATGTCCTCGATATTTAACACCTACCCACTATAAGAGTATGTGACACAAGGTCGGAAAGTGGGATTTGAAAAGCCAGCGCCCGAGAACGTGAGCGCTTTAGCCATTAAAAATTGCCTGGACAGCCCCGTCGGCATTCCCCGGTAGGGGCGCCTCAGGCAGTAAGCTATCAACTTACTCCTCCCCAAAGAGGAGAGGCAAAGCCTGAGAGGGTGGACCTCCTAGAACTGCACAGGACAGACCCATAGACCGGCGGAATCATGCCCCGAAGGCCAAGACAACACCGGTCTATAGGGTGTAGTATCCATCGGAACAGATACCACACGTGGACACTCACATGATAGGTATGTCTTCGATATTTTACACCTACCCACGTATGGAGTATGTGACACAAGGTCGGAAAGTAGGAATTGAAAAGCCAGCGCCCGAGAACGTGAGCGCTTTAGCCATTAAAAATTGCCTGGACAGCCCCGTCGGCATTCCCCGGTAGGGGCGCCTCAGGCAGTAAGCTATCAACTTACTCCTCCCCAAAGAGGAGAGGCAAAGCCTGGGAGGGTGGACCTCCTAGAACTGCACAGGACAGACCCATAGACCGGCGGAATCATGCCCCGAAGGCCAAGACAACACCGGTCTATAGGGGGTAGTATCCATCGGAACAGATACCACACGTGGACACTCACATGATAGGAATGTCCTCGATATTTAACACCTACCCACGTTAGGAGTATGTGACACAAGGTCGGAAAGTGGGATTTGAAAAGCCAGCGCCCGAGAACGTGAGCGCTTTAGCCATTAAAAATTGCCTGGACAGCCCCGTCGGCATTCCCCGGTAGGGGCGCCTCAGGCAGTAAGCTATCAACTTACTCCTCTCCAAAGAGGAGAGGCAAAGCCTGGGAGGGTGGACCTCCTAGAACTGCACAGGACAGACCCATAGACCGGCGGAATCATGCCCCGAAGGCCAAGACAACACCGGTCTATAGGGTGTAGTATCCATCGGAACAGATACCACACGTGGACACTCACATGATAGGAGTGTGCTCTGTTTGAGTCTTTGCAACCATAGTATTTATTATAGATGGTTGCTTCCATTAGTACTTCAATAGGCGTGATTTGTATCCCACAACATTAATATAACCAAAAGATTAAATATGTATTACTTTATATAACCAAAATATTAAATATGTATTACTTAATATAGCCAAAAGATTAAATATGTATTACTTAACATAACCAAAAGATTAAATATGTATTACTTAATATAACCAAAAGATTGAATATGTATTAGTTAATATAACCAAAAGATGAAATATGTGTAACTTAATATAACCAAAAAGATTTAATATGTATCACTTAATGTAACCAAAAAGATTTAATATGTATTACTTTATATAACCAAAAGATTAAATATGCATTACTTAATATTACCAAAAGATTAAATATGTATAACTTAATATAACCAAAAGATTATGTAGACCAATTTTCTCTATTAATTATTTTGTGTCTGGCTTTGTTAAAAAATATTCTTTGAAGCGGAGGCGAGTTAGGGTGGATGCATCCTCTCAATTGTAAGGTTTACGAAAAAATAATATGCCCATGTAACTCACCCTATGTTCTATAATATGCATTGAAAATTAATAATGACCCACTCGTTAGTTTAGGAGATTGATGGTTTCTTTGTGGACGGGTTTAGGTAAGCGAACTCACTAAATGATAAAGTTTACGAAAGCATGATGTGCCCATGTGACTTAATTAGTAGGCGCCCCTCTTAAATTGTAAAATTTTAAAAGAAGTAATATGCACATGTTACTTACCGAATTACCGAAAACATTCATCTCAATATTAACAATGTGCGTTTCATAAAAAAATGAATATAATAAAAAAAAGTATATGTGTGCACTTGCTTAATAATTAACATTTACAAAAATAATAAGGTGCCAATGTTTTACTTAAATTATATTTTAAAATATATATTCAAAAATCATAATAATCCGTTCATTTCTTTAGGGAATACTCTCTCTCTCAACATCTCTCTCTCTCTCTCTCTCTGTCTGTCTCTCTGTCTCTCTATCTCTCTCTCTCTCTCTCTCTCTCTATATATATATATATATATATATATATATATATATATATATATATATATTTGATTTTATTCTATATATATATATATATATATATATATATATATATATATATATATATTAATTATGAATCTCACTCCAGGTCTTTACCTGTTTGTCATTATTCCACTAACGATGGACCAAACAGGTCAGAAAGTACTCTGGACCAACATGTACATTACGGCAGTTTCATCAGCCAATTTTCTTCCGAGATTAAAATTTTAATCCGGAAAATTGAAGGGATCAATACTAAAATAACCAGACAAAAATTGTCGGTTATTTTTAATAATACATGTCTTAAGGAAAAAATGCTGCCTCGATAAACACACACACACACACACATATATATACATATATATATATATATATATATATATATATATATATATATATATATATATATATATATATATATACTTAACTTTATAAATATCGAGTTAATATATATCAAAATAATAAATACAAATAGGATACATGGCCAATATATACATATAGAAGTAAACGTATGCAAAACCGATATAGATTAAGTGGAGTCATGCCTGATCTAAAGCGATCTTCATAACAAAATAATACTAAACATAATTTTAAAAAGTATGTCATCGGATAAGTTTCATTTTTAGACATATTACGTCAATAAAATATTATGTCAATATTAGGTCAATAAAATATTATGTCAATATCATATCAATAAAATATTATGTCAATATTGGGTCAATAACACACAACGTTTGTTAGTTTAATAGATTAACTTTACTATATATCATCTGAGGTTTACCTGATACCTGGTATTACCTGTCTAGACATAGAATTAATATTCTTTTGTTGATATTATTAAGTTTATAACACACTAGCATAAACTAACATTCATGTATATAGTTACACTTTCACGGAAAGATTTAGACTCTTAACATGACAAAACGTATGAAAGGGGATTCAACTGATTTTTTCAAAATAAATAATTGCATTTTTAATGAAGGCGAACATGTAAATATATTTCTTTTTGATATGTAAGGCATATATTTAAAACTATACCGATTGTAATTGTCCGCGGCGTTCGTAACATTATAAACCTATTGTCCTCTTCTTTAATCAAGCTTATGTATAGGTTGATGATCCAACCACTTGAACGCTGTTGGTTAGTTATTATAGGTATTGATGAATACATAGACATTTAAGCATGCGCATAAGAGTTTAGGGATCTCTGAACTTAAACAAATATGTGCTGGCATTCGGACAAATAGAGATAGATAGATAGATAGATGGATAGATAGATAGATAGAAGGATAGATAGATAAATAGGTAGATAGATAGATATATACATAAATAGATAGGTAGGTAGATATAAAAATAGATTGATAGATAGATAGATATATAGATAGATAGAAAAAAGATAGCTTGTCTCGTTACACCTAGCTGCATTTTGAAGGTACACCCCCTGTGATATTTAGAGAAAAGCCAAGGAAAGAGCTTAAGTTCTCAGACGAAAAGCGAAAGATATAGCTCAGTCATGAAGTCACGCTGTTACCTTACTTCTGTAATATCATGGTTAAAATCTGACTCCTTATCCAGCAATACCTCTGACATATAATTAACGCCTTTCGGTATGTAACATAACTAAATCTATTAATACATTTATTATTTATAATGGAGTAATATATTTTTGAACAAGATTCTGGATCAGATTACGGATAGCAATAGCTTAAGACAGTATGATATATAATTGTTTGAATTCTAAGATAATCTAAAAATATAAAATAAATACGTTTTTCTTCTAACAATTCGGCGATAGTAAAAAACAAATCAGCTCATGTAACATAAAGCTACGAAACTAATCACGTAATCTACTTTCAGTTTATATAATCCTCAAACAACAAATAGTATTATCATACCACTATGTATTTCTCTCCCAAACACGTAATGCACACAGGGAGTAGCATACATATTCCCACCTTGTTTCCTACCACGTAACTCTTACCCACCGTAAAAAATATTAAATAAAGAAGTAATATTCCAAACACCGACTATTATTTCAATTATAAATCGTCATAACATACAACTTATAGCATATATATCATAAACTAAATAAGAAACGCTGCCTTCCTACAGTTTACACGAATTACAAAAAAAGCGAGTTAGCGCCAATGAATTCTTACGTTTTCACCTAAATGTATTCACATTATGGAGTCTACGAATGCATAAAAAACGACTCAACATTTAAACAGACTAATCCACTTCTCGTAAGTTCGACGCAATTTTAGTTCCAATTATTCCTATATAAAAATTTAAAACTATTCTCATAACTTAGGATTTCATCTATACAAAACGTACGTTCACACGAGAACATTATTAAGCGAGATAATTCTGGCATCGGTCAGATTACAGACCGAGCTGAAATGATACTGTTACTCTTTGCATACCAACTCCTTAGACGGAGACGGGGGTGCAGGTCCGGTCATTGCAGAGGTAGCCTTTTCCCTCCACGATCAGTGAAAGAGAAATCGTTCCAGACTTTCCCAATTTTTTTTTATGCAACAATCCGACTGGCCCCTTTTTGCAAGAAGATAAATATATCGTATTAAATATGTTTACTATTATGTACTTCCATCGTACATTTTAATAACCATAACATACCGTAAAAAATAGATGTTTACTAGGAAATCAAACTTAATTTTTTTTTTTAAATCGGTCCTTAAACTGCAAAGTATCTAATTTCTCTCCTCGATTAATTGTGGAAAATACATCTCCCCATAAAAAGGAGAATTTCGAATTGGGACCCATATTCTATTCATCACATAAATCCTTCTAGACTGTGCCAATTTCTCTTTCGATCGAAGCCGAAGGGCTCATTTTTGCTAGGAGATGGATTTTCCAAAATTAAATATATTAACATTTTTGTACTTTCAACGTACAATTAAAGATACAGTAAACTGCAAGGGTATCCTTTTCTCTCATCGATTAATTGGGGAAAATACATATCCACACTAAAGAGAGCACTTCCGATTGGGACATACAATTACAATTATCACAGTGCAGAAGGAGTTTTCCTATACTGACGCAGGAGAGAAAAGGCCGCTTCTGCAGTTTACAGATTAGGACCATGCTATTTTTCAGACATGCGTGCAGGTTTAATTACATTTTAAGGCATATTTTCTTCATTCCATTATTAGGTGAAAGAACATGATACATAACAATTCCCCTACATGTTTAAATACGTGTGTAATAATAATGTTACTAGTTTACTACAGTCCGTAAATTTCACAAGCGCTGAGAAAAGATTAGGTATAGTATAGAAAATACTACACTTTAACTTTAATTCTATTTTTAAAAAGCATCAAATAATTTTTAAAAACCGACAAATTAACACTATTTTAACTGAAACCAGAGTTAGTAATGTTGTGAAAGTCATTCAACGTTAATTTTAATTTGAAATGTAACGAAATAAACAAAAAAAAGATCTGAGTCCGTAAAATGCCGAACTATCATTTTCTCTCCTGGATATATTGCGAAAAATAGATCTCCTCACGGATTAGGAGAAAACACCAAATTATCAAAGTTCAGAAGGATTATTCCTTCACTGAGCCTGAGGGGAAACGGGTACTTTTACAGTAAACGGACAAGGACCGAGCTATTTTTCAGACGTAATTTTATGGATAAGTTCAATTTTTACAATATATTTCGTTTATTCAATTGTTAGATAAAATTACAAAATAGTTAACAACCTCCTCCTTCCCTATATTAAAAAGTTTGTTTTTAAATAATAACTGTATAATTACAGTGCGGTCCGTAAAGTTCAGTACAGAAAAATGAGTAAATATAGTATATAAAATACTACACTTCTACATGAATTTATTTTTTGAAAAGTATGACATGAATAACCGACAAATAAACAATATTTAAATCGAGACTAGATTTAGTAAAGTAAATCTATCAAATTTATTTATATTCGGAAAAGTAACGAAATAATAATAAAGAGAAAACGAAAATAAAAATATTGTTTTCAGTTCCAATTATTACTATTATAAATCATCATAACACACTACTTATAACATAGGGATCATAAACTGAATAAGAAACACTCTCTTCCCACAGTTTACACGAATTACAAAATAGCGAGCTTGCGATAACGAATTTTTACATTTTCACCTAAATTTATTTACATTTATCTACATTATGGAGTCTAAGAATGCATAAACACACGCCTCAACATTTAAACCAACCGAGTCTCGTTTAAGTTATATATTTTGAACATTAAATGGACATTATTCTTTTTATGTTTAAATAGTTCCGATTGATAAATGCTCATGATTCATTCTCTCATTCTTTTTATATTTCCCCCGGGCAACACCGGACAACGGGTCTTTCTTTTACCTTGTATGTTATTCTCACAATGTAACCCTGACCATCTTGTCGAACTCAGGAATGAACATGTCTAAATCGAAATAATGTAAAGTATTGAAACGGAAACCTTTATTTAATCCACGAGAGTAGATTGCACTCGTTCTGTCAGACATGAAAGGGTAGAAGTATTAGATAATTCGTTATTGGATGATTAGTATCGTCATTAGAAGGAGTACACGTTCACTATCTCGAGGAAGAAAAGTTGTTTTTAGTTAAGACTTGTATTTCTTTCGTTGCGCAACATGTCTTCATGGTAAAAATAGCATGCATTTTACGAACATTTAACCTATTCTGCTTTTAAATATGTAAGGTTTCTAGTTATAACTAAGCATTACTATGTATATGCATACATAGATATATACTTTTTTTATAGTGTTTCAATCATATATTTATAATTAAAGGTCTCTGTTTTGAATTATGTTACGGTCAGATTCCAGAATTCGATATAAAGATTCCCTTGTTTGACAAAATGCGCATAAGGAAGATTTTCAGTTTCATCAGCCCAAATTATTTTTTTAGAAAACCCAATAATTCAAATAATACGACAGCTTATTTATTTGAAACATTGATACTCATTAATTGCATTTCTGACAATGATATACATGTGCTTACAGTGTAATAACACGTATAACGGAAAGTGTATAATAATAAGTTACACCTGTCAAATGCTTTGGTGGAGTTGAGGCGTTGAAACATTTTACAACACAACATACATATCTACAGATAATGACGTTAAGAGTTTTTTTGTATTTCGTCCAGTTATGGGCGACGAAATACAGTCGATAGCGAGAAAGTCTACCTGAAATGTTATTATAGAGATTCTATTAAGAAAAAAAGACAACAGTATCTTATGTATGAGATACAATTCTATGAATTTTAAATTGTGAATTATATTATTTCATAGTATTTTCAGCGATATGCAATATCTTATATTAGAATCGTTCAAATGGTAGTGTTGTTATGCATACCGATCGGCTATAATTTTGGAAAAGTAATATCTACTTTATATCTTCTAACTGAAAAATATTTTGAATTGTCAACGAACAAGAATTATGACTAGTAACGGAATGAGGATAGTCAGGGCAAAGGAAGCATACATGTTTTCATTAAGATCTGTATTATTTTGACAAATAAATCGATACCCCAACCGGTATACTGATAACACAAGATTAAGCTCAACAACGATGATGACGGTTCTGATATTATTATAAATCTAAAGGAAATGCAAAATACAATTTAAAAAAAATGTAAGATAATCATGACAGAAAATTAAAAAAATCTTCACCCAAATAAATCTGATACATCATAACAAAATGAGGCTCTCAATCTTTCAAAAAGATAAAAACGAAAGAGAAGACATACTGACGGAGAAATGATTTTAAAAGCCAAATATCTATTTATAGTCCTCAATTGTTTCCCTTGGGTTTCAGTTGACTGTTCAATTACCAAAATTTGACAGTATCTGACAAGATGAAGCTTTATCAGTTACGGATGCCGCGAATACAACTGAGGCGTCAGATGTAAAGACCAAATGAAAACATATTTCTGTGTTTATGAATCATTCTTTGAAAAGAGGGAAATATGTATATCTTTTATGTGAAAAAGGGAAAAAGAAAAGGAAAAGTTAACTGAAGAATGAGGTGTCTTCATCATAAGTTTGACGCCTTTGTCTTTCAGACTGATTTCAATGAAACATTGTTTAAATAGAAAATATATTGTATCTATTCATAATGGATATTTTCATATATATATATATATATATATATATATATATATATATATATATATATATATATATATATGTCTGTCAGAAGCCGACCCTATAATATTTCTGAGTATTACTTAGTATTAAATAGTATAGAAAGTGATAGTGTAGTATAGATTAGAAAAGTGTTTGTAATTAATCCGTCATACTATGCTCAGTTAATGTATATCTGACATAACATATAATTCTTACTACATAGCAAGGAGATAGAAGAGTAGCATAGTACGTGTTCTATTCTCATAATACCACCCTAACTGGAATACCCTCCTCCTTCAGAGTGTAGTGTAGGGTAGTATATATGCTGTTGTATCCCTGATAGTACATCCTCTTTTTGGAGGCAGTATATAATAGCGCCATTTTTATTTTTTTATTAGTTCCGTGGCTTTTTCTGTTTTATATCAAAATCCATTATCTATTCTCACTATGTTATTTTAAATTAATGAAAATAAAACGATGACTTTTCACATCTGTTATTGTGCTATCTTTTTATCTGGGTAGTGTTGTATTTGTATATCATCATTCTATGTATTACTTCCTCCTTTATGAAGTGATGTATTTTAATTATACCATCCATTAACGCATTCCCTCTCCTTAGTGGGCAACGGGGTTTATATTCTTCACCATGGCTTACAACTATATGCTACCTCCGATCGCATGTGTTTACTAGTATATATATATATATATATATATATATATATATATATATATATATATGTATATATATATATATATATATATATATATATATACATTTAAAAATGATACGCGGAAATCTCTCTAAGCCCCCTTCTGATTATCATCAGAGACATATTCCAATATTCTGTCTCTATTGCTATTCGAAAACCTTTTTTGTACCGGCAGAAGGAATTTATTAGATCGCTAAACCTCTTTGGGGAACTTTGAACTCCCTCACTTTTTTTTTGTTCCCTAACACTTTGCCTTTTAATCGTTGTTTTAAGTAAATTATTAAATTGACTTTTAATCGCTTTAGCGCTAATTTTAGCACTTTCAACTTCCCTATTTGCTATTTCTTTCGACAATATTATTAATTAAAACTATCGATTTTCTCCTGACGAGATGATAGTCGAAAGGGCCTTAGAGAGATTTCCGCGTATCATTTTTAAATGTATTTATAAGCTTGTTACCTCAAAACATTTATATATATATATATATATATATATATATATATATATATATATATATATAAATAAATATGTATATATATAAATAAATATGTATATATATATATATATATTTATATATATATATATATATATATATATACTAGAGAAAATAAGAGACGAATATATATAGCCTTTGATTTCTCTTATAATAATGTAAAACTATGAATGCATCCATGACATTGCAAGCAAATTAAAAAGATTAATAAGGAGAATAGAATATGATAAAATGCAGAGGAACAAATAAGCAAATAGCAATAACAAAAACGATGAAGATGAGGAACAATAAAGATATAAAGGCGATTCATCAGAGAGACAAAAGAAACACAGACCGTTAGGATAGATAAAATAGACTACATGAACAGAATATTAAAATAGAATAATGTTAAAAATTAGAAAGAAGATGAAAAAATTAAATCGAGGGAGTTAAAGACGAATAAACTATAATTATGAAAAAGAAAAAAATACAATCAATAAAAACCTTGTATAAAAACGTAAAACAAAGAATTAAAAACAAATGAAAAAAGAAAGAGAATCAAGATAAAAGAAAAACTTGGAAAAATAAGAAACAGAAACCGAAGATCAAGAAAAAAAGTACATAAGAAAGACGTATTAAAAGTAGAGGGATAAGAAGTGCAACAAAAGCAACATTAACATATAAGCAGTAATTCGCCATCTTGTGTTACCATAAATGAGTCCATGTATTAATCACGCTATTTCACATACCATGCATTTATGTGCTCATTATTAAGAGAGAATATAACTTTAATAAGTGGTTGAAGAGTTCGAATGCAAAACGCGATAAACGCCATTTACAAAATCACGAAACTGTCCCTACAAAAAGTGTTGCATTTCAACATTCGACGACACCCCAAAACTATGTGTTACATAATATGATACCGAAATGATTTCTTTTTGATTTTAATTAAGATCAGCTATCATTCTAAGTCTAGATTTAATATATTCGTGTTTTTATTGTGTCAGATCTCAATTTAAACGAATTGGATTTATCGCGTTTTGCGTTCGCACTCTTCAGTTGTTACTTATATATTTTGTAAACTGTCTCCCATTTCGTAACTCGTTGTTTATAAATTAATATTTTGTGTGTTATCGTATTCTCATTAATATTGCAAACTATCAAAGAGTTGCTGATGTCTTATAACAAAACATGCATACATGCATCACATCGTTGGTTTAAAAGATAAACTTTAGAAGACCACTCATTTGTAAATAATGTATTCTGATTACAAATATATCATCCAAACACATTTACATGCGATCTCTAATAAATGGCTCAACCCCCATTGATAAAATATCATGTACGTAAATAAAGCTGGTATATCATTTTGCTTCTATTCAACGCTGACAGTTTTCCTCCTGTTTATTAATCCAACATAATTAGGCACGCCTTTATAAACATTGCATATTTGTTAAAATCGGTAAACCATGATAACCTAGCTTAATTTCTTGTTTTCATTTAATTATTAAATTATCTGAAGACAGGAGAATTAGACGTGTGAATAGTAGAGGAGTAAACTGATTATATAAATAAATAAATAAATAAATGACATTGATAATTCATTAAGGCATACATGGTTGCGTGTCTTCTCAGTCAACTTGGCAACAAGTGTTTAGATTTGATGATGATTATATAGTTTTATTTAACGTTAATTATGATATATCCATTGAAACCGCTTGTTTTGTCTAATATTCTCTCACTATATACATCAAATTGTCCTAAATACATCGTTGTAATGTTAATAAATTATATGAGAAGTGTAAAAGACAGGTGAATTGCAATTACTGCCATGTATTAATACATCATCAATACGGAATATGAATACATGTGTGTTGTAGAAGAGTAATACACTACAACATGGTAACTATATAGTTATTTACTGAGTTATTTATTGTAATTCACCAGACCTTGAAGTTGCAATACATCAGTCCTGAAATAAATATAATTTGATAATGTTGTTGATTTATATACAAATAGAGTATGCCCAAAGTTATGGGGATATAAACGTGTTAATTTAATTATGCTATTATTGCCATTGGAAGGGCCTTACATTTTTTAACACTTTCTTGATTACAATTATGTGATTATATTTCGATGGTTCGTCATGCTTAAATTTTACAAAGCATTTTAAAAATTAAATAGCATTTATGTTGCTCTGTAGCGTTTTTGTTTAAAATAGTATTTTTGGACTGTCAGGCTTACGTTTAAAATAGCATTTTATCGGTATGTAATGCATATGTTTTAATAGGCTCCTTATTGCCTATTCACTAATTTTTAGTTTGACATATAACGTTTACGTATGAACTACAATAAGGATCGCTAAACGCGCAGACTAAATAGACGGATCCTTTTTTAGTGGTAACCGTATTGCTTTGTGCATACCTCTCTTTTATTAAGGTTCTCGGTATAGAATTATTCACCACACATTGTATCTACTTTTGATTTGATTTATTATTGCTGAAGTTAGGATTGAATTGGAATTAAGAAAATTAGTTATAAATAAAGTTCTCGATTATTATCATTCCTACTCTGTTATAAATGACTACTGCACTAGAAAACAATACTAATAGAAATGGATTTTTGAAATTGCACCAACATATATAGATACTACTACTAGTGCTTCTGGATTATATGACGATCACACTTTTGCCTCCTCTCATGATGCATTACACCTTCGATACTGAATTATTCTATACTTAATTCACACCTTCTAATTCATGTAACTTTCTTATAGTCAGATTGGCGTTTCTCGTTATGATTGTTTTGTGGCATATTGTTGCAAAATACACCTGATGTTGCATTACCCATTCTTTCCGGGTACCCAGTTCGATCAAACAATAATGACAAAGAACAGAACGTATATGGAAAAACTTTGATTATCTTTATTTCCCATAACCGGATGGTTTACGCCGGCTACGCGCATACATATAACAATCTTTTGACATACTTGTGTCTCATGAAAGTATTTTTTTCTTTTTGAGGTCACAGACTTGGTGTCCGCTAGAAACTCGTTCATATATATATATATATTCGATATGAAAGCAATTTGCTCTACATTGTCTATCCGAGCGTGAACTGAAACAATTGTTCCACAAGCACTTGCAATTGGCTGTATGATGAAATACAAGTCAGGGGGTTCCTTCACGGTACCAACTTGCTTATTAGTCGCATTTTTAGTCAGCAGACACGAAAGCCTAACAGCAAGACGGGCTTGGATACCATAGCAAATAAAGTTTCATTGGTTCCATAAACATCGGTAAACTCTCATTCTTCCGGTACTTCGATACTCCGATCACCAAGCGCTCCGGCTCTTCGAGTTTCTGAAATCGCAGCCTTTCAAGTCTCGCTTGCACCGCGGAACCTTCTCGTTTTTAACAGTTATCAAGTCGCTTTTTTCTTCTTTCAGGACGTCACACCAGCAATGGACTCGCACACGATTCATTTTTGCCACCCTTCATTATCTTACAATATCATCTAACTTTATAATGTTAATGCCGAAACAGAATATATATATAGTCAACAATGTATTCTATAGAATTATTTCCACAGGAAGTTCTATCTTAAGACAACTATGGGGTTGTGCAACTTGCACTATCTACTAAGTGTATCCAACTAAACAGAATAAGGTGGACTCCGAGATTTACGTGGCTTTTACATGAATTGTCTTCCCCGATAAGTATATTACTCACGCAAAGAACAACGTGACCTTTGTATACATCACTGATTACGTTATCGAAATAGAACCGAAAGACATCGAACGCGGCGCACCGGTGCTGTTTATACGTCTTTGTATTAACTCGACAACCGTGATCTTCAATCATCCAACATATTTACGAATTTCCATCTGCTATGTGAACTTACAGCGTTTACACATGGTTGAAAGAAGAACGCCGAAATATTTTAGCCATGAGCCGTAAGTGTTTAACAAACGCACACCGTTATAACAAGCTGAGATATGTATTTAAGGCGGGTACTTGTCTGCGAACGACAATTGTGTAATTGTGCGGTGGTCATTTATTTCTATGCAGACTCGGTGTTTAGTTCATTAGCATTCCTTTGGGTTTGTTTTAGAATCAGTAACAATATTACCAATGAGGTAGAATAGAAGACAACGTAGGCAAGATTCACAAAACAGATTTATCTATGTCTATTAAAGTTCTAACAAAATGTAAAAGCTTTTGTATATTCTACTTTCAAAAATTGACTTTCAGACTTTGACTGGATTAATAGTTTCAATGTATTACAAGTGCAGCACTTTCTTTTTATGATTGGGAACGAACAAACGGATGATGTAGACTGAAAGAGTTTAAATTACAGAGAAAATGAACGAAAGCTTTTTTTTTCGATGTGCAGTACTCAGACAAAATGTGCTGTTTCTTTTTGGATTTTGTTACTAAAAAAAATAAAGTATTTAACGAAATACACATGGAGATTTGGACGGCAGAAATTCAGAAAAAATGGAGATTCTCTATGAGAGAAGTCAGTTTAACAGTGAAATGAGAAGATAAAATATTTAACCTAAATGCAATTATGTAGCGACTTCTCTCTCTCTCTCCCTCTCTCTCTCTCTCTCTCTCTCTCTCTATATATATATATATATATATATATATATATATATATATATATATATATATATATACATATATATATATATGTGGGAAATGTAAGATGGTTGAGTGAAAAAGTGGAGGGGTGGGGGTGAACCGATAATGTGGATGGCTGTTACTGAAAAAGTGGGGGGAGCCATCCACATTATTGCCGTTCACCCCACCCCTCCACGTCTTCACTAACATCCATCCACCTTATTTCCGTTTACCCCCACCCCTCCACTTTTTCACTCAGAACCATCCTCATTAATTACATTCCAATCTACTGACTTCACTAAGCCCGGACCTCGGTCCTGCGCATTCAGTAGTGGCTACCACTTTATCTCCTCAACCCATCATGTCAACTCAATATTTTCACGTACTTGCATTACATTTTTCTTAAAATTATCATCCTGAGGAAGTCTTAAAAATAAAGAGGAAACGTTCATGAATATATAAAACAACATCTTTTTTGGTTTTCCCTTTTTCATTTCTCATCGGATTACTGTCATCCTTCCTTTCTCATATATATATATATATATATATATATATATATATATATATATATATATATATATATACGTGCATAAATGTACTTATATATATATATAATTATTATCTCATATATCAACATAAAATGTTATAAAGGTATATACTTGTGTATGTATCAATGTTCAGTATTTACTTCAACAGTACTCGATACGTGAGTAAAGCTAGGTAGTAAGTTATGAAAATATATTCATGGCAATTAAGCTAAACAGAGGCTTCCGCGTTTAATCTGCGGAGGCCATCGCCAGGCTAAAATGCATGGAGTTAATTTTGCGGTGTGTATTTTTATATACACGTCTAGCTAGTTAACCAATCAGGATCTTTGTTGTTCTATTAACGAAACGTTATGCTTCTCACAAATAAAGGTTCGGTTGAGGTTACTTCCTATTTTCTATCATATTGTTTTGTATAAGGTGACTCACACCTGTTTTATTGTTGTATTTATAGCCAATCGTGGGGCTTCTCACGAAAAAGTTCGGTTGATTTTACTTCCTATTTCTTATTATATTGTTCTGTTTTCTATACAGTTACTCATCCTTATTTCTGTTGTTCTTTTAGCCAAAGGTTAGTCATCTCACAAACAAAGGTTCAGTTGATTTTACTTCCTATTTCCTATTATATTATTCTGTCCTATAGGGTCGTCTATCATTGTTTCTTAATTGTGTCAATGTAATGGGAGACCTTATTATAACACGTGTTTGATTGTATTACTATTTTAGGTTTCAGTTTTTAAAGTTCTTAGGTATTAATTTTTTTAGAATGACATTTACCTTAGGTTTACAATCCATTATAAATTTTAAACAAATAACTAAATGATAAAAACTACATTTACATACCTTTACTCTTTTTTCATTGTGGCACGATATAGATTTAAAACCTTCGTTTTGGTGAATACTTAGAATCCTCCTATAGAATGAAACCTTTTTTTTTCAATCACATTTTCTAACGTCGGGGATTTTCATTCAACTGATTCGGGCAACCTTTCGTGTTAAACATCTAATATGGCTTCCAACTTCTCGCTGTTAGTGTTGTAATTAACAATTTTTCCGTGCACACTGCGTAAGTCTTGTTCGATATATCCATGTAATGGTTGTAATTGTTATGTTGTATCCGACATAAATTAAAGTTAGCTTTGCCTGTGTTGCGTGCAGCATAAGTTCTTATGTTGTGTCCGAATCAGTCGAGTTCATGTACCCAGTAGTGTGACATTAAAGGGGCAACAATAAATTAGACAAGACGCTGATATATTTACAAAGGTCTGTATATACAGAAGTACATAATAGCATGTCACATAAAGACTTCTCCGACACCGCTCCTCTATACATTGGGTCTAACAGAATCCATATAGTCACGAAATAGGGTAGATCACAATCACTCCATGAGAAAAGCCGATGAAATTATAATTATCATGTTCAAACTATTATTTCGTTAGTGTTTTCCTATTCGCAGAGCATTTAAACTATATAATTGTTTTCATTACTTAAAATACAACTTCTTTTGTCTTTGTCAAAGCATTTTAGCTGTAGGAACTGCGAAATAAAATATATGTAGACCGACATGTTCAAACGAAAACGAAGTTGAAATAATGCTCCAAATATTATGTTGTGACTATTGTAGATTGCTTTGAACTAGTAAATAATATATATGATTGTCTAGTCACGTTGTCGTCTCAGTAACGTAGTTTCCACCTAGTGTGTTTTGTTTTGTGTTTAATATTAAAAAATCCTCTTCTAACTTTTCCCACCTAATTTCCTACGCTTGCCAAAATTTCTAAAGAATTCATAGTTTTAGATAACAGTTATAATAGTTATATACATTATGCGCGTCTTAATTATCAACTAGGGTTTTTTACCCCGCCTAATAAACCGGTATTGTCCGGGCCTTTGGGTCTGGATTTACGCCGGTCTATTGTGGTTTGTCGGCTCTGTGCAGTTCTAGGAGGTGTACCCTCAAAGGTTTTGCCTCCCCTCTTTGGGGAGGAGTAAGTTTATTGTTTACTGTCTGAGGTGCCTCTACCGGTGAATGCCGACGGGGCTGCCCAGGCAATTTTTACATGGCCAGAGTGCTCACCTCTCGAGCGCTGGCTTATCTAATCCCACTTTCCCGACCTTATGTCACATTTTACCTTGTGGGAGGTAGATAAATAAAATGAGTTATAGACAAATCAACGCAGCACGCTCATTCGTGTGTACGTACATTCAGCCATAGCAAGACTAAACACTAAATTGTTCATTAAACGATTGGCCAATATTTGATTGATAATCGTTCATAAACCGATCGCTAAAATTATTATTAGATGTATATGCTCATCTACGAGATTGAATCCACTTTTCTAGCGATGTAAACATTTCTTTACTAACAAGTCTCTACTTATCAAGCCTATTTAAGTAAACGTGTTAATGGTCTGCGTTAATAGTTTGCGAATTGCAGACGATGGTTGGGTTCAGGCAGAACTTGATTCTTTAGAAGATCGCTTAACAAGAATATCGTAACTATATACTTGAAGACGACCATGCTGTGGTAATATGAGAAGCATCCCTGTGATATAGCATTGTCACATATGGTAGTTCTTGGAAAGCAAACTTAGCTACTGGAAGTCCGTTTAGTTCAATGTACACAAAACCACAGAAAATATTTATGCAGTGGGTGTTGTTAGACAGGTGTTAACTGTGAACGTCTGACAGTATAGGGTCGTCTCTTCTGGTAGAAAGAAGTTCTCGGGGTAGGACGATGACTTCATCTACTAAATTCCGAAGTTTATTTCGTTCCCTGTCAAGGCATAATCGAGTGCTCTGGGTGGCACTTCTATAAATGTGGCAGCAGTTCTCTATTTTAGGATGTATTTAGCTCTTATAGAGGAAATTAATTGGCTCAGAAGTGAGATAGATTTTGCAGCGGTAGAATGACTCAATTGCTTTATCCAGCAAGCTTTACAACTGATTTGATGCAAGTCTTCCAATTGAAGTCCTGAGCAAAAATCAATACTAGAATCTTATAAAAACAAGGGAATTCCTTAAAGAGAGCACGGTCCATTTCAACTGGAGCGAAGTAAGGATCCAAGCGTTGGTTGTGAAAAGAGCGAAGCCTGATTTTAGATTCATTAAAAGTAACCAGCAACTTTTTACGCATTGCATCACGAGCTCTAGGCCGGCAGTAGGAGAATTAGAAGGATCTTGCTCATTAATGACTTTACGAAGTGCTGTCATAGACGGTCGTGTCATCTGCACACATATGAACACATGATCTTACCATGTGATTTGATAGAGCATGTATTGTTATGAGGAAAATAGTTTGGCTAAGAATGAATCATAGAGGCACGACTGCGTTGATGTAATGTACTTCAGACTTCTGCCCATCAACGAATACTTTTATAAACCTATCACAGACAAATGATTGGATGGTTGTGAAACATTTATTTATATTCTATAACTAATAAGGGTGTAGAGCAAACCCTGTCAAATACCTTTGCTGTATCGAGAGCTATTGCTTAAGAAATTAAACCTCCATCAATAGATTCGCTGATGCTGTGTGATATTACAGGCAGCACATCAGCTATTTATATTTAAGGACGAAATCTATATTGCGTGTCACTGAGTAAATATGTTTGCTGAGGTGGCTGACAACTTGAAAGCTAACTCACGACACATAGGAGACTGCTTGATTCGGGCTGAGTTGTCGAAAACCGAATTCTGGTATTTTAAAATACTGTACACACTGATGAAGTTTTCCAAAGTGATGGGAATCATTTTTTATTCAGGCAGTAATTGAACAGTTTTGTAAGGATTGGAGCTAGTCCTGGTTGCAGGTTATTAAGCACTAATATTGGAGTATTGTCATGGACATTTCATGTCAATAACTTATGTTATGTAAACAAGAATATTAAGTTGATACCACTGTGTTGGCCTTTGGCAAAAATAAAAGTGTAGTATCTGTTTTGATGGACACTACACCCTATAGACCGGTATTCTCTTTGCCTTCGGGTTTTGATTCCGCCAGTCTCTGGTTTTGTCCAGTGCAGTGATATGAGGTCCACCCCCAGGCTTTGCCTTCTCACCATTCGGGAAGGGGTTAGTGTATTGCCAATCGGCTGAGGCGCCCTTTACCGGGGAATATCCGACGGGAATACCCAGCCATTGTTTGTAGGCCAAAGTGCTCTCCATTCTCGAGGGTGCTGGCTTTTCAAATCCCCCTTTCCCGCCTTGTGTCACATCTTACCGCTGTGGGAGGAAGATAAATAACACCGATGTTTAAGGATATTTAATATGATGTAATTTATAATATTACTTTCAGACACTTAAATTACGCCTTTATACGTTTAAGAAATGTTATTTGAAACAAATTCATCTCAAAAGAATATTTACTACTACAGGCATTTACTGATATTATGAGGTATAATACCATATTAATTTATGAATATCGAACACCCTTACGTGTTCAATCCTGTAAACATTAGATCCCAGAAGGAATGACGGAAACTAATACAGACAACATAATCAAGTCGGTGAAAATGTCTTACCACGCTGATGTTTATCAATATATGAATTAAACATGACTGGAAATAAAAATGTTATAACATTAGATGCGTAAAAATAAAAGAATAAGAAAGCGTCTTGACTTTGTTTTGAAATAAGTAATTTTTCTCGAAACTTGGAAATACATAAAGACCTATAAACATCAGATTGATTAAATATAATTTATTTTATTTTGCCTTTTAAATATCTTGTGTAATACATTATAATTAGTGGATCACTTATGAGCTCAGGTTACATTGTTAGAATAATGAAAAAGAGAGTTTGTAAAGCTTGCTAAATATTGAAAAGTTAAACATTTAAAACTGGCCTTCTTGCTAACTTAATCTCTTTTTCGCACTTTCTGTCTTTAAAGCTACAACTTAATACAATATCAGTATTACCATTTAGTCATATATGCTTTGTTTGTTATAGTGAAATATTCAACTATTTTACTCTTTTTTTTATAACAAATACATGTTAATAAACAGAGCAAGAGAGAGAAAGAGAGCGGAGACAGTAATGGGCACTGTATAAAATAAGAACATAGGGCAGATCATCATCGATTATAATGTCAGTTATTTGCAAAGTAGACTGTTTGAGGTTGGTTTTCTGAAACACAACTTCATTCTGAACATGTGGAATATTTGAGCACGTATATTGTGGTGTATCAATATATAGAAAACACTACAAGAAAACAAACGTGCATTGAATAAGATTCAGTATAGTAGTAGATTAGAACAAATACAAATTTCCGAGAAATTCACAAAATATAACTCATGTGCTGTATGAAAGTATATGTGATTGAATTACGAAAGCCGTCACGTTAACACTATTATTTTAATTTATACATCATGCTTTCGTAAGCTTTTATTTTTCAGTGTACATAAAACTCACAGGCGTCTATGTTATGTACACAGCCTGTAATATAAAGTTCAAATAAGTAATGAAAGATGAACGAATTGTGTTCTTTTTTTTTTAATTTTGTTTTTTAGTTGATATTTTAGTTCATAACTGAATTAGTCTATATTGTGCAAACATTAAAGTTACGTAACACCTTTTTGGCCTATTCAACAAGATGGCGGGCATTATTTACTATCATGTATTTTCTCCAGTGCGTCGAGTGTTTATTGGTTTTATTTAGTCATATAACCGTTGCTATTACGCGTTGGGAACAAAATTATAGAATGTGTGAAGATGGATCTTTTGTAAGAGAGTAACACAAAAACTAACTCAGTCACCCAAAATAACATACTATAGTAAAAAAAAAAAACGTGTTATTGCTCAGTCAAGAAGATAGAATACATTTATGTCATTGAGTAATTGCTTAAAAAGATCGTTTCCAGTATGTGTTCTAACAAACAAACGCACACACATAACAGTACGGTATTCCGCGATATATTCCACAGAAGAATTCAATATGCATTTTGTCCGTCGAAAAATGAGGGATTCACCTTAGCCTATCATCGATCTACATGTGGAGACTTGTAACACAACACTAACGTAACCTAACATTATTAATGCCTATTCAATACAGGAAAAGGAATTCTAAGAAGTGTGTGCTAACTAACTGAACCTATTAATTTACAAAACTTATCATTCCATTAAATATCAGAGAGCACTGGGGCATATACACTATTAGATACGTGTCGCCACGCTGATTTAGATTTTTTTATTTGAAGACAATATTTTTAATGATTCCAAACAAAGTATCCATATGTTAGTTTAGGAAACAACAGCTGATTAACTGTGAGTAAAAGATCAGAAGAACACATCCCAAATTATGCGGGTTTGCTCGTCGGACGCAAGTTGACTGCTAATGTTGGAATAACCGAGCATATAAGGTGGTATCAAACGTCTTATCCTCCAGCGTGGCTCATTATATATCATTACATTTGCTTACTCTGTGTCGCATACTGTTGTATGTTGTACGTTGCACGTTGGAAAACCATTATTCAGCGACGTTCAGCCTGCTCAATGCCAGCTTGATGAACAATTAGGCACACCTTCTCTGGCCGGGATATACGTGCGACTGGGGATCGCTAGTGAATTTAATATGTCTTATAATCTTCTCTCTTCGGTAGAAGCAGGTTGAACCTGCTCATGGTAAATAACTCATCATGTACAAATAGAGTGCAGGATACTATGTGTCGGGTTATGTCTCGGTCTTCGCTCGTCCCAAAATAGGAAATGTGGTGCAGCAAAAATAAAGCAATTCCACAAGGAATATGTTTTTTAAGTTTACTTACTCCTCTCCAGGAGTTAGGCACAAGGCCAGTTTTATCTTACTCCCACAAGTAAGATGTGACCCAAGGTCGGGTCGGGAAAGTGGGGTTGAAAAGCCAGCGCCCGAGGGGTGAGCACTCTGGCCATTAAAAATTGCCTGGGCAGCCCCGTCGGCATTCCCCGGTAGTGGCGCCTCAAGCAGTAAGCAATAACATTACTCCTCTCCAAAGAGGGGAGGCGAAGCCTGGGAGGGTGGACCTCCTTTTTTCTTTTGGGAAACTCCTGTTTTATAGAAACAGTCAACTCCCAAGCCCCCGCTAGAGTGTGCAAAATGCGAAACGCTCGTTCTCTTTGATCGCAAGTCTCCCTCCCTCGTTTGTTTGTATATCCTCCCTCGAGCAGTGATGCAATTCTGACAATCTCTGTTATCACACTTGTGAACTCGACATTTCTCAAAATACAAAGAGTTAAATGTGTATACATTCATTTTTGTCTAAACGCTGAAATTATCAAAACAATTATAATAGCATTCCAAACGTGACCTTTAACCGAACACTTGATCAACATCCTGTTACCATATTGGTTATAATTCCCGCTTTTTCGATCACTCCGTAATAATCTCGTTTCACGGATGTGTGTTATTTTCTAAATGCCACTATTAGTCAGTGAAGTTCAAAAGAATGTGCTGCAGATCGGAAACGATCTATACGGAAATAAAAGAAAATGTTAACATTGTCAATTTCGAAGAATACACTTAGTCGAGAGACATCTAAAAACAACGTGAAATGAATTAAGACTAAAAGTTAGTCACTTAACCGTGAATTCCTACCCTGTGTTGCTCTACAATTTATCGGCAATCCTAGAACCTTTATTGTGAATACAGTCGAGTAGAGTAGTCTCCTTGTACGTCCTAAGTTGTCACCATTTAGCTGAAGTCGATTTTGGCGACAACTCCGCTCCGACAAAGAAGCTCCAAGTAAGATCGAAGTGTCACCGACATCTGTTCCGAGATAATTAGATCCTATTTAACCTCCTTTTTAATCGATAAGATCCGAGTCGTACATTTCTTGCCGGCTTTCAAGATGTCAATATAAAAAATTGAGTATCATAGCGAAAACTCGCACCAAAACTTTTCAACAGATCAGAAGGACAAATTTAGAAAACTTTTTCGACATTGAATAACTGAATAGGAGAACGCTTCTAAAATTATTAAAGTAAAGAGTTGGCTTTTTAAAAATTTTGTTTATTTCTATATAAACGGTGATCTACGATAAGAAAGGATACCTTTCTTTGAGATCTCATTATATTGTTTGAATCGAGAAAAAGTGGGTTTGCAAAGTCAGTCAAATATATACAATATAAATACAAAATAAATAATATTTTTTCTACACGCTACATATTTGCCATTACATATTTCCATGTCGCTTTTTCTCTTTTTTACTGCAACTTTTAGTTTAATAAAATTATTACTACTCGTGAATTTTTTTTTTACATATATTTTCCAAACATTCAATTGTTTCGTTCTTTATTAAGTTCGACTATACATAAGCAGAAAACAGATAGTGTCTCATAAGCGAGAGTGTTAGAATACATTGAAAAAGTGAGGGGAACGCAACATACAGTGATAAATGGTCAATGTGATTGATAGAAATATAGTAAGTGAAAAAATGTGTTTACATATGTAGCCCGAATGTTTATATAAATATCAATATATATATATATATATATATATATATAAATAGATTTAAAAAGAATACGCGGAAATCTCTCTAAGGCCCTTTCGACTATCATCTCGTCAGGAGAAAATCGATAGTTTTAATTAATAATAACGTCGAAAGAAAGAGCAAAATAGGGGAAATTGAGTGTGCCAAAATTATCGTTAAAGCGATTAAAATTTAAAATTTTGGCAGACTCAATTTCCCCATTTTGCTCTTTCTTTCGACGTTATTATTAATTAAAACTATCGATTTTCTCCTGACGAGATGATAGTCGAAAGGGCCTTCGAGAGATTTCCGCGTATTCTTTTTAAATCTATTTATAAATTTTGTACCTCGAAACATTTATTCATATATATATATATATATATATATATATATATATATATATATATATATATATGTGTGTGGGTGTGTGCGTGTGTGTGTGTGTGTGTGTGTGCGTCTGTGTTTGGGGGAGTGTATTATTTATATTTAAATTTTTTCTCTTCAAATATAAATTTTACAACATAAAGTATTTATATTACCCGAATAGTGTAAGGCGAGAGATATGCTACATTCAATAGTTGTTTATGTAATGTTATTCTATTTGTATGTTATAAAAGACATTAAGGTCATTCCATGAAACTGAATTTACATTCACAAAACAATTGATTCGGCAAAACACTAATATATTTCTAAAATGGCTCTATGCATTTATTTCAAGGTGTGGCTATCTTCAATCCAAATATTACAAAACAAAGAAAAAATGGAAAAAACATAAACAACTATGCGGTCAAAGCCTGAATTATAATCAGTATTCATTATCTACATTATATATGTGTATGCATATATATATATATATATATATATATATATATATATATATATATATAGATAGATATATATTCACATGGAACAATGAACTCGCTATATTCATGTAGTAACACATATGTATCTAATCCGTTTATATATTTGTATTTCTAATCATTCGCCATCCGCTATAATTATTAATCTAAATATCCTTGCACTAAAATATATATTTCCACTAATATATATGTATATATATATATATATATATATATATATATATATATATATATATATATATATATATATATATATATATATATATATATATATATATATGAAAGTTTATAACTATAAGGTAACTTTTATAGAATTAGACCTATTGTGAAATGAAGTAATCTCAATATACTGGATAGAGCTAAAATATGATGAGTCAATGAAAAATAATTAGACCTGCAAATGGAAGCAAATCAATATCTTCAGTTGTTCAGAACAAAGAGGCATTTTGTAAATACAAATATGTATTCTTCTTCTCTTTCAATTTAATTATTTAAGCCAGGCTTTTCAAAGATTACAATCTTATCATCAGAGGAGGTAGTGATTGATAAGTTGACAACGGGTGTGTTTCAATGTAAATGAAAGGCACCAAAAACGGAAATCAAAGTGCTATGCGGTTCAAATATAATTGGTAAATTCAGAAGAATCTGTGTGAACATCCAACGACGACGATTCCACCCACGTCCGCAGTCCTTAGACAAAATTGGCCATATTAAGAAAACGTCATTCTTCCTGTTTTCAAATAATCAACAAGACTAGATGCATACTTGTCCTAGAACCCGGTTGAATTAAGAGACAACAAGAAATATATACTATAACATAGTTTACTGGCCAAGTAGGAAGAATAATAATTAATATTATCGACCTCTTTACAAACTCAATGTTTCCCAGGTAAAAAGAGAACTTCAATGGAACATTCGAATATCTATGTATCTCATATAGAGATGAAGTGTTAGCCCCAGAAAATGACCCTTGATTTCTGAGAACATTGATTGAAGAATAATTTAAATTGATGAAATATTTAGTAAAGTAGAAGCGATATTTCAATATATATTAAAACGACAGTAACATGTATAGAAAAGCATTATTGAAAGGAAATATCGATCTCGCTTTATTATTCGATGTATTGGAGTCCTTATCTATACTAGTCTGCTATTCCATATACTAAAAATTTCACTATTTTATATACTAAACATTCGATTTTGAGTTCAGGTCTTATGCCCTCTTATATATATATATATATATATATATATATATATATATATATATATATATATATATATATATATACATATATATATATATATACATATATATATATATACATATATATATATATATATATACATATATATATATATATATATATATTCGTGTGAGATATTTATGTTTTAGTAACGTTGTTGGCTAATATATATTAACGTCCATGAGCCTTCCTAGATGTCTGTTTATATATTGGTTACATAGTTTTTTCTTTTATTTCAGGATATTCGATGAATATATTTCTAAGAATTTTACTAGTCAGACAAAATATATTTTATATATTTTATATATTTAAATTAAAACACTTTTTTGAATATAATGACGTACCTAATAATTTAACACTTTATTGTTTTCTTTTCAAAAAATGTTTGATACTATATATATATATTATAAATAAATATCAATTATCGACAGACATCGATGTCTCATGCTTACGTAATCTTCAGTATAGGTAGCTATTTAACGACGGTCGACGGGCGTGAACTCCGATCACAAATCGCAACTTATTCGTAGTAAGGAGGCTTACCCGTTGGCCACCATGAATAAATTTAGAAGTTAGGAGGAATTTAACTTTGTAAATGCCAAGTCGGCGGCTATTCACAGCAAGCATCGAAGAGTGATCAACAACAACAAACTGAGTTGGATCTCTCTCTCCCCTCTCTCTCTCTCTCTCTCTCTCTCTCTCTCTCTCTCGATATATATATATATATATATATAGCGTATAACAATTGGTAAAAAGAAACAAATAAAGTGCTAGGTTGTAAGTTTCGCGAGAGCTAATATAAATTATTTAATTTGAAAAAATATACATTACATTTTCTATTAACGCGACCAAAGTTCCATTATTATGGACCGACTTTTTCATTCGTGATAACACTGCTCGCCTTATCCTGTTCGTTGTCCTCAAAAACTCAGAATATGCCTTATCTACATGTTCTGAAGTGCTGGGGATATTGAACAGGAAAATTGAGGGATAAATTATATATATATATATATATATATATATATATA
>OY744517.1:97289026-97309026 GCA_963556195.1 Sepiola atlantica
TAACGACTTTTTAGGGCATAAATAAAAACATACACTACATATAGTGATGGCGTGTCATGAAATCTGTGTAAATGTATTCTTTCTTTACTAGGTACTCTCCATTAAAGCAGATTACGATACATGTTTGGTTTTTAATGTCGGGGAAAGTCAAACTACTTCCTAAATTATTCTGGATTCAGAAAAAAAGTAAACTTGGTTTACTTTAGAAGGATTTCGTATCTCCTAACCGATGATGAAGAATAGTATCAGAACGGATACTTCCTATTGCTATAAGCCAAAAGGTAAATGGCGCAGACATCGACATTTTCCTAAGCATATTTCATATGTTTCAAATATTGATGAGACTCTACTCTGAAGAGAGAGAAAGCGAGAGAGAGAGAGAGAGGGGGGAGGGGGAGAGAGAAAGAGAGAGATCATATATTTGCTAGTGAATAGCTCTTTTAAAATCTTTTAAAATCTTTTTAAAATTCTGTTGCTTTTATGACTTACTGCATATGATTCCCTTACGCATTATTTAATAAAAAACACAATAACTATCACCGATCATTAACTGTTTTATGTCATGACACGTTGTTTCAAATTATTTAATACCGAAATAAGAAGTGTAAACGATTTATAGCAAATATTTATTGAATCATATTTCTCTAGTTATATTGAAATGGGTTTCAAAATGCTATTATTGCTATAAAACACAATTACCGACTGAAGTAAAAAGAAAACAGAAAAGGCGATTTTATAATCAACTTTTCTATCCATCATACCACTGATATCACATTTCTCGAACGAAATTAGCAAAAGACTTAATGAGATAAGAGAATACTAAAAACCTGTACATTAGATAAAAAAAACTGTTCATGTGAAAATTAATAAAAGTAAAAAATGAATTCAAACTCACTTTTGTCGGCAGAACCGCGTAACAAGCCTTGATTTTAAAGGAATCTATTTAATATTACGTAGACGTCGACAACTTTTGGCAGTATTGAATATATTATTTATTTTTCAGCATTTTCGACACTAGAACACATAACAATGGATGTTTATTTCGAAAACACACGTGCAGTCTGCTAGAACAGCTATCTTTTAAGAATTTACTGCCTAAGGCAGAGTTAAGGAAATCCGTTAATCTTGGGAAAATAAACACATTTTAGAAAAACATGTCTATGAAAATTACTTTAAAAACAGACATACTAATTTAAATTTTCGGAGCTAACATAGTTTCTGTAAAATAACAAACATGATATTCAGTATTGATATGGTGTAAATACTACACACACACACACATATATATATATATATATATATATATATATATATATATATATATATATATATATAGCCGTACCAACTCTCTATTGCACGGGAAACAATACAGTCATTGTAGTTTTTAATGTACATCTTTGATTTTAAAATCAAGGTATATAATTCGATTATTCAATATTATTGATGATTCTTTTTTTAGCCGTATCTTAGTCAAATTAAGTAACGTTTTAAAAAAGTTGTGTAACAGGGTGATACAATAACAAATGAACGTTGACTAGTCCGAAGCAAAGTTTAATTTGTCAGCTTAAATGCTAGTCGGGTCTGACTTTGAAAATCCGAGAACATACCCATCATCTACTAAAATTCCACAGACATTGAATGTTTATATTTATTTATTACTATGTCTCCATGCACAATAGACTACATCATAATTTTATGACGCTATCTATTGAAACTAACAGGAAGAAATACCCTTTATTAAATCATAAGTGGCTTGTTTATTTATTTTGTGTTTTGTCAACCATGACGGTATGAATATAACGTCATTCCGTAAAAGAGAGAAAAGTGTTGAGAGAGCATTAATCATGTCATGGGCGAAAACGTTGTACAAGTAGATGATGTCACAAAATGAAGACGTCATACATACAAATACGAGACAGAGACGTCAACGATAGAGCACCGCTGCCGTAATTGATGAGGTGCGGCTTGAAGCACTCATTCTTGCCTTGACAGAGTGCAACACCGACTTCGAAACCTAATAAAGAGATATCTCTCTTCTAGCTTGCAACCTCTTTCACACAGAACATATGTACGTAACATATGCCTACTGTATCGTTATGCTCATTATATGTATTTGATTGAGCTCCAAACTTTAGTCACTCTGTAAAAAATTAACAGCAATCGGCGTGGTAAATAGTCAAAGCTATATAACAATGATGTATTTGTTTTTTCATGATGTTACACACATTACATCACAGTGTTGAAGTATTGCCTAATCAAGTAAAATGTGCTATATCGAAAAACTAAAATAACACATTTAAAAAAATATATATATTTTAAAAATTAACTTGTTTTTCTCTTACTTCTCAACCCAAACATATTTCCATTTCTTGCATTGTGATAGCCTTCCAATACTCTTCTATGTACGTATTACACACACTGTTTTAAGCCAACTACCTCTGATTATATATATATATATATATATATATATATATATATATATATATATATATATATATATATATGGGTGTGTGTGTATGTGCGTATGTGCGTATGTGTGCGCGCGTGTGTTGTTTGATACTAATTGTCAACTTTGGTAAAAAATCATGAACGCCATATAATGCAGGTTCATCCATTTGTCTTATCTTTAATCACAGTATTCACGGCATATTTCGGAAACAACCCTCACAATTAGCTTGATTATGGCTATCAGTACGTTCATGTGGCTGCAGGCGGTATTAATACTATCTTACTCAACTGCACTCTTACATAATAGTCTATGAGCGTGAAGCCAGATGTCGGTACTGGTGAAATAATGGAATTTGTCAGAAATCGATGTTCGAGTTCGTCCCGAAATTGTGACATGAGGCTGCGTCATTTTCTTACAGATATTGTCTTCCCGCAGCCGATCACTCCACCCAGCACGTAAGACGCGTGGACAGAGATTAAACATAGCCTATTGGTGTTGCACCTTGTAAAGGATTATCTTGGCATTCCGTAAGGCGACTCTTTATGACTTTGGCGGTATATTGTCCATATTTCGAACTCTTGAAGTAAATAATTAAAACATATTAAAATCAATGCAGACCGATAAAAAGCCGAATTACATTTCCATGTGTATAAATGTAAAAAATAATATCGCTAGTTTTTGTACAAACGAACCAGTAATATAACATACAATCGGCTTCAAATAGGAATACATTAAATGGTCCGGAATATGTAACTGTAAAATCATGGCAATGTATTAAGCCTGACAGTATGCTATAAAGTGTCATTTACGTAAGACTTTTATTCGCCAAAGACGTTAAAAAAGTGCAAGCAAATAAGATGCCGCGACTTCCCTAATTTGAAACAGAAAAAAAGTGGTTACCTTCGGGAAATATACTCGAATGTCACGTGAGAGTATAGTTGCACGAGTATTATTTTCGCTATGATATATATATATATATATATTTCAGAGGAAACATTTTTTTAATCAATGAAACGGGCGAGTAAAACAAAAAAAAAAGCACCTAAAATGTTCGTTTAAGTGGGCTACATCTCCGATTTGAACTCAACTTTTCAATAGTGGATTTACTTCATTTCTGAACGCCTCCCTATGCTGCCTTCACAAAACCTTTTCTTCTCCATCAAAATCTCCTTCCATTGGACACCTTATCAACGGACAATTACCATCTGGACAAACCCCATATCTTTTTTGCACGAACTTTTTTCCCCCCATTTTCTTAATATTTTTTCAAATTTTGAATTTTTGCTTCTCTACTGCCAACTTATCTATCAGTATAATTCCTCTGGTGATAAGATCTCAATCTTTGTAAAGACCTGGCTTAAGGAAATAATAATAAACAATTTTATTACAGGATATAGCTTGCATTGAACAATCGAAGTTTGAAATAAATCTGGACTTTCGTGCATGTTTACTACTATTCGTTCATCTATCTTTATATATATATATATATATATATATATATATATATATATATATATATATATATATATATATATATATATATATATGTAGACCAATCTTAGGAGGCCAAAAATTAAAACAACTAGAAAAACAGTAAGGCAATCACTTGCATGTCGCCGTTCGAAAAAATAAAATTAGATCTAATGCTAATTTTATATGTATATAAGTATGATGATAACAATATTGGTAATCGATCCGGCGGGTAACATTTGCGTTCTGAATTTATTTATGGTATAGAGGATCGATTTAATACAGCATTTATATCTGGGACCATTATTCGAATGATTTAATCAGCACGAATTTAATAGACGCTCTCTGACACTCCGCTGATTTTCGAGAATATCGGAATACTTTATGTATAACTATTCCCTATAGACTTATTCTCATTCCTGTTTTTACGGAATACAGTTAACAAAAATAATTACTTATTGTGTTTCATTATTCAAAATAGCGGCTACAATATATTCGGCGAATCAACTGTAGACATATCCATTATTGCTCTTCGTTTGTTTCAGGTATAATTTCATGTTTTCACTTAAACACTTTGATAATACCATAGATAATGCTTTTAAGGCTTACATGTTTTCCAAATACTTACAGCGTAAAACGAACTTTGATGTCTGTTTCGACAACATTTAACTGTTGATATCAATTCGATAAAAGAACGTAATACCAGTGTCTCTACGAACCTTACAATACTTTAACTACCGATCAACGCAAATTCATTGTTAAACTTCTGACCACCTATACACACCTTTGTGTTTTCATTTTCACGTTAAGTATTATATTTTTTATTTGTGGGTGTAATTTATGCAAGAAGTTTTTTTTATTTTTTTACATTTCTCCTATTATAACCGTCCACTATATTACTCACTCACTCTTCCTCCCCCTCTCTCTCTCTTTCTCTCTCTTTCTCTCTCTCTCTCTCTCTCTCAATATATATATATATATATATATTCAATTTAATAAAAAAACGGGTTTACATTTTAGAAGCCAATAAAAATTACAAAGATACGTACATTCCTTTCTGCTCAGATACGATTTAAATTTGCATTCTACGATTTATTTAAGCATGTTTTTAAGTAGCGACAGTTAAAAAGCTTCAAATTCAATATGGAACACAGACCGTCGTAACATTTAAAACAATTACTTTCATCTACATTTTCCTATTTTATACTTGCTTCAAACAGTATTGACTGACCGACACCTCAGATTTGTTTTGCATCGCTGGCTCCATACAAAATTGGGATTTACGTAAATAAAAAAGTAATTAATAAACACCTAAATGTGATCAGTCATATAACAATTGATTTCACTTTTTTATTATTACATAATATATATCCATCTCACTAGCCTAGAATAGAATGTACTTTCGTTACACTCGATCCACTTTCAGTCACATTTGACTACCAATGAGGATAGAGTTAGACACAACGTAACTTCTTATTTTGTCGAGAATCCACCAACATAAATGAACATCTACGCATTTAAATATATTTGCGTTAAATGACATACGAGAAAATGGCTAGAAGATCGAACAATTATCATGTCCCGAAAAATGTACCCTTTCACATAATCTATTTTGGTTCCATATGTGACCTTTTTGCGTTCTGTCGGCATTTAAATAATATATATTAAACACGTGGCCAATACCAACTAATCATAGTTTCGTCTTTTTACACTCATACTTGTTTCAAACAGTACTTACTGATCGACAGCTCAGATTCGTTTTGCATTCCTAGCTCCATACGAAATTGGGATTTATGTGACTAAAATAGAAATTAATAAACACCTTAATTTGCGCAATTCCGATTGAAATTGATGTCATGTTTATTGTATTATTACACAATATTGCCTAAAATATAATTTACTTTAATCTTACGTGCCTAAACTAAAATGTACTTTCGTTACACATGGTCCACTTTCAGTCTCATTTGACTCCCCACGAAGGCAGATGTAGACACAACGTAAGTTCTAACTATGTCGAAAATCAACCAACATGAATAATCATTTCCGCATTCTACAAAGAAATATCTTTCTACACTTTGTCAATGTCTATGTTTTCACTTCACAAGTAATCATTTTCGTGGTTAAATATCGTTATATGTGCTCTATTTGCGTGCTGTCGTAGTTAACAAATGTTTAGTTATTATTTTGTTCTGTCGGGAAACACCGGGCGACGGGCCTATCTTGTTTAATAATAACACAAACTGTTTTAACAAAAAATACTTTATAAAATGGCATAATTTAAATATAATTTCATCACCAATTCTATCTAACAATAATACAAACTTAAATGTGGCTTATATAATTTTTTTTTTAAATTTATTATATATTCATTCATTAATGGAGCTCTTCTGTCTTTATTAACACAAAGTGTGTCTGTATAGCAGTGGGTATCCGTGTTTTTTCCTTGTACATGACAGAGTAATTCCATCGATATTTGTAAAATGTCTACGCACCCTGCGTCGCCGGACAGTCTGTTTCCATTATCATTGACCCAAGGACGCCATTACGACAAGGTGTCGTGCTAGGGAATATGTTAAGATGATTTACGGGGATAATATTGTGTTGATCGATCTCATTTTTTACAGGATGGTTTTGTTGATCACATGTGTATGCTTTCCTGCGAAACAACATCTTACAAGACAATGTATATATTGTGTATTTTCCTCGTGTGGTGACTGCCACACACGTTAAAAGGGACAAACTATCATCCAATTGAACGGGTTCTGAAATCAGTTTGATAATTTACTCTTTCCAGCTCATTTATCAAGATGTGTGTTCAAGTCACATCAGGACAGATGATGTGGTATATTTGATAAGATTACATGAATCGATTTAGTATATTTTACATCATGTTATGGTAATACTAAGTACATTTCTTACAGATGTTACAGTACACGTGCAGGCGTTATTTAAGTATCATCATTAAATACTCATGTTTTATTATATTACATCCAGCAAGAGAATGTCGCGTTGTGATGTTACCTGTGGTTTCATTAATCTCAGTATAATCTGATAGATTAAACCCATGCGTATCGTCTATCGTCTCTGTCTCCGATTCGAATTAAAAGACACATTTATTTGGGATAGGGGGAATATTTGTCTGAGCAACTTCCCCATACATTATTTACAGACGTTGAATAGAGAAATAGCAAGTTATACAAAAGGTCAATAGATAGAGAGATTACGATACGAGATTCAATTCAGGAATTGCCCTATCCAATCAGTATTAGGGCTGGGACGAGCTCACATCACATCTACACGCTCTGAAATCTAAGACAATAACGAGACCACAAAAACATTTTCGAACACTGACACCAGATAAGAACTACCACTAATGCAGCCAGACTAAACTTTTGATGATCCGTCATTCTAAAGTTTCATTAAATAATAAGATGTTCATTTTAAATTTGGCGCACTTCCTCAACGATAGTTTTAAAATAAATAATAATACTTATAATAATAGTACTAATAACATTGGAGCTGCCTCATGAGAAATATATCCGCTTTAAATGTAGATTGCTCGTAAGGATTCTACTGTTTAAAATGTAATGTTTATATTTTTGTGTTTAATGGAATAAACAGATGCCAAACAATTTATTTGTCTATGTTTTATTTGAAGATTTTGGATATCTATTTGTCATTGTTTCACATTTTCTCTAAAAGGAAAAAAGAAAAGAAAATTGTAATATATTTATAAACATATAAATTGTAATATCAAGTTAACTTTGAAATACTATTTAACCCATTCTTAGAATTATATTCGATTCCAATACTCTAATAAATGAATATATATATATATATATATATATATATATATATATATATATATATATATATATATATATATATAGAGAGAGAGAGAGAGAGAGAGAGAGAGAGAGAGAGAGAGATAGATAAGTAAATTTCGTGTACAACAGAATCGTAGGATTAATTTTAGAGAAAGCATTATTATAATCAATGAAACAGACGAGTGGAAAAAAAAGGAAAATTGTTAAAATTACCTTACGACCTTATCGTATGACCGTCTGACAGGAAACGTCAGAATGGTGAATTAAAAACTTTCAGTTTTTAATTTACCATTCTGACGTTTCCTCTCAGAGGGTCAGACGATAAGGCCTTAAGGTAATTTTAACAATTTTCCTTTTTTTTCCACTAGTCTGTTTCATTGATTATAATAATGCTTCCTCTAAAATATATAGAGATATATATATAGGAATAGAAAAATTATATATATATATATATATATATATATATATATATTTATATATATATATATATATATATTCATCTCAGTATTATATCGATAACATTTAGCTTTACTTTTGCAGATATGAACCTAATGCATTTATTGAAATAATGGGATGAGATACATTAATAGCAATTTTAGACATAAATAATATTACGTTGTATAGATTGCATATATATATATATATATATATATATATATATAATATATATATATTTCTATATATATATATATATATATATATATATATATATACATATACATATACATATATATATATGTATATATCATGGGAGCAGGTCTTTTTACATCCGGTCTAAATAGCATCTCATGTGATACATTGAGTGTTTATTCTTTCTTGTATCAATAAAATAGTCTACCATGAACAAAATATTATCATTTACATTTTCATATGTAACATAAATTAATTGTATTTAACTTGAGAGTAAATAGAGGAAATATATCCCCTTATATGATTATTTAACATTTTGTAAATATCTACTTAAATAACTTGATGTAAACACTTTGTGTTCTCACAATAAAATAAACCGAATTTAAATTAATGATTTCCAGGGCAACGCCTAATAGAGACACATAGCGTATATGTCACATTCTCGCTTTATTAAGAGGTAATTTTATTAAAAAAAATATAGCTGTTATTTTAATTCCGAAAAACATGACCCGAGTGGCGAGCCGGAAATACGACTTGCATGTGCGGAGAGATCTCATCGACTGCTTCTCTATTTTTAGAGAGAGAGAGAGAGAGAAAGACAAACGTTCAGAAAATCGAAAGAGAAAAACAATAATCCATAAACAAAATAAAAGAGAGAGGAAAAAGAAAGAAATAACATAGTGACTCGTTGTCAAGTCACCCGGCGTCAGTTAATAGTCTACACTTCAACATCACGATGCACTCGTAAACCATGCATATAATAAAACACTGTCATCCCTGAGTTAGTGAAAGTTTCTTGACGACGCACTGTTGTTAATGCCAGAGGTAGTGATGTCTCGAGTTTCGCCTCTGTCAGTGCAAAGTCAGGCACAATTTCGCCTGCAAATATGGGGAAATCCAGCTCCGCAGAAAGTCGGGTCTACTGTTATACTACATGTTAAAGTAATTCTTAATGTCTTATCTTAATGAAAGTATACACTCTCTATATCTCTTTTCAACTTATATTATGAATATATATTAATCAAAGGTTATGCAAACATATTGTACCAATCGTTTCAGTTAATTCAATATTAAATACCATGACAAGGGCTTGATTAACTGCGTATATAACTATTTCTGAGAAAGAACATTGATACCACCTATAGGGAATTTGTTTTGTACAAGATACAACGCATAATAAAGTACGGAAAACTTTATACATGCGTCCAGAGAGAAAGGAAAACATTTTTGTATATCTCGAATCAACCATTTGTTATAGTTTTTTTACGCTGAGGCATTCTGTTTTATTTTGTAATTCTAACGCGAGTATGCGAGTTAGTCAACTATACTACCTTTTCATCAGACGACTCAGACCACCTCACAAGAACAATCATGATACGTTTTCGTTTTATATAATTTCTCAGTTCAGTTTGGTGTACGTCTATTTGCAATTAAGCGGCTAAAAAACATTCCATTACATTCTTAGAATATAAATAAAACAGCGTTTTTAAACTTCTACGTTTAAACTGAAACTAAAGCTCTATTTACAAAATGTTCTTTCATTACGCTGCCGTTGTAATGTTACCTGTTTTATAATGAAGGGGAGCACTGCATATTCATCGTATTAGTGGAACACTGGGTATCATCAGCCAACAGGGTGTGGCGCGAGGAAGTACGTAATTTACTTTGTAAACGCGGGCACCCATGCCTTACCCATAGCCGTGTTTTATATAAATATCCAGACTAATAACATTAGCACGTATAATTAGTCATACAATATTGTAACATGTTTCGTATTTAATAATTTTTACCTTAATATTTATCTATTTTCCATAACACTTCACAAACACTGGAAGGATGGTAATATTTTTAGGCGGTATTCATTATTATTTTATTGAATTGATTTTGTAAAAAATCTTTTTGAAAGAAGTATTCCGAAAAATAGCGTGCACTCTATTTTATTGCGCTGATAAAAGCTGACATTCCTGAACAAAATCTTTAGTTTTGTTCTAATTCGCCGATTATTATACTTTATTCGCTCAACCGTTCGATTAAATTTCTATTCATTTCCATTTTTATTTAATTTACATTGATTTCAAATTTAGTTTTTATTCAAATCAAGAGCATGTTATATAGGCACCAATAATTTATCGTATCTACTCTGCTTCGAGGATGATTTAACTAATTACAGATAAAATACGAATGTTTATTTTTATTTATGGATGTTATGCTTACATATTTAATTAATATTTTGTTAAAACATCGAGTGAAATATTTGTGTGGTTTCTAGAGGGGTGCTTTGCTTGCTTTAATTATTTAATTCTCCCTGGCAACGCCTGGTTATACAATAGAAGTATAGGTATATAATGCTATACACATCTAATATATCATCTGCCGGCAACAGATTTCCTGTTCAAGACAGCTTTAAGATCGGTTAAATAAACGGTACATTCTCAAGATGGAATCAGCGTCTTTGAACGAGGGACCTTTGCCCTTGGCACCGATTGAAGTCGATCATGGGCAGCTGTTTCTGATTTAAGGCGGGCCTAATGCAGAGAATTCAAGCGAACTATTGGCCAGATAGCTTCACTCACTTGTTTGTTGTCTGAAAATAAGAAATTATTGATGAACACCCGTAGGCTTATAAGGGCATTCGTGTGTATGCCGTACTACCTACAAGTACACATATAAATAAACGGTGAGTTCTGATACTACTTGGTGACTTGCACACTAGTTTAAATGCGAACTGCGTAGGATAGACAGTTATATTTGTAAGGTGTATGCGAACATGAACAGAAAGGAAACAGGTAAACAAGCATTGCGGAATAAGTGTTATATAATAATATTAGAGAAATACTGAACAATACGGAACCAAAGTCGAAAATGCGACGATACAATAATGTTATGTAGGTCATACATAGAGATAAACACAATATGAAAAGCAATCGAAGTAAGTAAGGTCTCTGGTAGCGCAAAGTGCATCGATAATCAATTTTGAAATTGATCTGCATTCCATTTTCAAAAATAATATCTCTTTATCGGATCCGATATATATCTTATAGGGAAATCGCTAGTATTGTAGGCTTTACATTATCTACATATGTGCTTAAACTAGAAAGGTTTTCAAATAGTTTGGTAAACTCTGTTGGTCTACCTTGTATTAACAAATAAAGATTCGTATCCTCTATCACATTACATATTAAAAGTCTCATATGCATCATAGGTAAGTTAATTGATCTGTGATGAAATAAAAAGCTGTCAATCTTCGCAGATAAAACATCACACTTAGTGACAAGCAATGTTGATTTCGTCCTGCAAGATAAGTGAATATATCGATATGCCATCTAGGTCGATTGTTCCTTATATATTAAACGTCTTTGAAAGGTTGTGGCGCAAGGTTTTGCTTAAAAACCTGGTAGTTATAGAATGTTTCGAGATTTCCTCTTAACCACCAAATCTGTTCTCTCTGATAGGTATAAAAATGTAGCTGTTGAAGACCAAAATGTCTCAAAGTAATTGTATCAATGCCGGTGTACCCCAAGGAAGAATTCTGGTACTACGTCTCATCTAGATCTTCATCAATGGTCTTCTAAATAACATTCGAAGATCAGTTTTAACATTCATGCAGGCGATACAACATTCTATGGCAGAACGTCGAGGAGCATTGATGAACATGATTTTTATGATTTCTCTGACACAGAGTGTGTAGTGCACATGGGGAAAAGTTTCTGTTTACTTATACCACTTATACACATATAAACATATATATATATATATATATATATATATATATATATATATATATATATATTATTTTCTTTTTCCCACCAACGCTCAGATGCTCCGTTTGCCTCAGTTGAAACCAATGGCTCTCTAATGAACAATACATCTTCTTTAATGAGTTCTTAGGACTGACGGTAACTGCATACCTTAAATAGAAGACTTGCATCAAGTATGTAACGAAGCTCGCCGGAAAAATGTGTTTATCATTAAAACGCTCCTAGAAGAATGTTATTCCTGGCTTAATACTCTAAATAAAAAAGAATCAGATGCGTCATAATACAAAGTACTGATGCCGTATATTTAGAGATACGTCTCAGAATACGATTTCCCACATTGACAGAGTAAAACATCGATGTCGCAATCTAGTGAAGAATGAGTTATTCTATTCGATGAAGATGCTTGCTCACCTATAAGAGGTTGCTATATTTGTCTCTACTCTATCTTTTTCATGGTCGATAATCGATTTCACGTTCAATGTTAATAAATATGTTACGAGCCGTCTTCTTATATGATCAAATCCTGCTAATGCCAGGCCATTATTTCCAATCCTCCCATAATGTTTCTCATCATCTGACTGTCAACCTCATTAAGACTTTCCTTCAAGTGCCCGTTGGACATTTATCCGTTGTTAATAATTACTATATAAAAGCAAAAATTAACAACATTTAAAAACATAAGAAATAATCGATCACAATGTAAGCATATGCCAATAAATTTACAATTAATTATGAATAATCATATTTGGTTTATAAATGAAAAGAACACTTACATCATTCGATAGACTGCCCACATAGTTGATAGACTCATAGTTCTAATCCCTGGTTATAACACATAAGATCAAACAGATATATATTCGTCACGTGACTTTTTTTGAAGTTGTGAGGAGAAGTGAGAAAGAAAATTGCAAGTCTGACAACCGTCGTCATCCGAAATTAATCCGGAAATAAATCCTCCACGTTAAATAAAAAGTCAATGGTTGGTGTTTCCTTTTCTTTAGGTCATCAGAAATGATAATAATCTAGATCAATGTAGAATGTGATAATATTGCCTGAAATGATTTATAATTAAGAAATGGAAAAGATAACAACACATTTTTTTAGTAATAACTACAATCGAATAATTTTGAATATGGCAACAGCTAGGAAGTGGACAACAAACCGAAACATGTAAACAACGACTCTAATATCATGGCCTGTCTGTCTTTCAGCTAAATATTATTTAAATACCCATTATTTTTTGTTTAGTTTTCGCAATTTCATTATTTTTAAAACAATAAATATGTGTTGTCTTCTTACAATAATAATAATCGTCAGTTAAATGTTCTTCTAATCAATAAAACAAATGTAACTTTTTGAAATGTGTTTATTTAGAATTGTACTGTTTTAGTTAAAGGGATAACATAATTTGATTTTTAAACAATTCGTTTTAAAAAATGGTATGGTCGGAATGCTTATATTTCCCACATTTAATTTTTAACTAATCAGCATATTTGCTAATTGGAAGATCTGATTTTTCCAAACTGTGTGTAAAGGGCAATCACGTATGCCGAACATGGTGAGGCTTAGCATATTATTATATAGATTAGACAGTGGGTGAATACACATAGAATGAGGAGGGTGAAAGATATACACAAATAGCTAAGAAAGAATTGCTTAAATTGTTCAATGTATGATGAATTAAATCTACTAGAAAGAATTAAAGTGTTCGCTCAAATATAACGCAATTCTAAACTCTGCTATATTTCAACATCTACTTTGCGTTTCTAAAACACCTAGAAAAATACGTAGGGAAACAAACGTTGACAAGGTCACATTTAGTAAACAAATTTAAATCATAGTGATCGTTACATACTTTTGATTGGATGATATATCTTGCGCGCTCGTCTTTGCTGTCTGTAGACTTCTCTCTCGCAGAAGGGATCGCCAGTAATTGTAAACTGAAATATATTTTATTTTACTTAATTATGGATATCAATTTATTCTTAGGTAGCTATTGATTTTTAAAAATTCAAATCGCTCAAAGCAAGCCATTAAGCTACTTGGTTTAAGGAGCTAACAAGAACAAATATTATTATCGCAAATACAGGAGATGCCTATTGACCTTAGTCTTCAAAAGACCAATATTATAGATAGGAGGAAAAAGTCAGCAGGAAGAGAGTTACACAAGCCTGCGGTTCTTGGAAAAAAGCTACTTGAATAGAAAGTATTATTAAAATGAGGTATCAAAACAGCGAATTAATGAAGACAACTAAACCAACGAGTCAAACGAGCTGGAACAAAAGAATTCTGCAAAACATATGCCATACTAGTATTTATAGAAACGACTGAGGCTAGAAACATCACGTCTGTAAAAGAGGGATGTAGAGAAGAAGTAAGGGTAGGCCAAATTAAATTACAGATACGTTTCTGCACCTCATCAAGAACCTTTAAATGGGGCAGATATTCACTAGCACAAATATAAGAACAGTACTCGATACACAGTCTGATTGATGATTTGTAGAGATAGAGAATAGCCTTAGGTATGGGAAAGTGCTATAAGCAATGCGGAAAACCGACTTTACGAGATTCTGACAATCTTCGGAGTAAACAGGGGAGTACGAAACCTTTTTCCTAAAAAATACGTTCAAAAATATATCATTTCGGAGATAGGCTTGCGTTTTTATATATGCTTTCTTTTATATTATACAAAGCCGAATTTAAGAATGCTGCTCGTCGTCATGGAAGTGTAAAAGTAATATACGCTCTTTATATAATCCCAAATAAATATAGCGAAACTGTTAAATGAAATAGATAATTTCCGGAACGTAATATTTCATGATTTAATTTTGTATTTTTCTGGTGAAAAGGAAATTCTAACTATTGAAATAGATTGACTTCTTTGACTTGCAATCATATTTCTAATCTTCAATTTCCACAAATATATTAAACAATACTTATATTAATATATTCTCATTCTGATCATAGTTTGATTACTATCGATTCTTTTGTTGATGAGATCGTGGTTGTATTCTTGTACTTATTGATATTCTTATAAACATTCTTCTTCTTCTTCTCTATTATTATTATTATACATTTTTATTTCTCTTATTATTAGTATCATTATAAGTATTACGTTCAGTCACCCTCTTTCTCTTCTCCTTATTTATTAAAAGGTAAGTATTAGTTGAGCAATGATCTGTGACAAAACACAGCTGGTGTCCCCTAGAATCCGTAAGTATTAGTATTCAAGTCATAAGTATTAGTATTCAAGTCATTAGTATAAGTATTTATATTCAAGTTATAAGTATTAATATTCAAGTCATATGTATTAATATTCAAGTTATAAGTATTAATATTCAAGTCATAAATATTAATAAGTAAGCCATAAGTATTAATATTCAAGTCATAAGTATTAATATTCAAGTCATATGTATCAATATTCAGGTTATAAGTATTAATATTCAAGTCTTAAATAAAAGAAAGTGAAACGTTTTCTTCACGGTTTATAGATGTCCGATGCAAACGAACACGATATTAACATTTAAAAAAATAAACACAGAAAAATAAAAATTAAAACTATAATTACTGAATTAAATTGCTATTTATTTTCTTATATTAAAGTTTCAAATCGATAGGAAAAGGCAATTTAGGACAGTATCTTCATATCTTCAGTAATCCCCGCGCGTTAGCAGCATCATAGCTACTCGGTTGGTGTTCTTCTACCTGTCTCTCACCTTAAATTCCTCGCTAGCAAATAGTAGAGTTATTTGAGATTTAAGTCGCCCACTAATTCCAGCATTTTCTGTAGTATTCTAGTTTAAGCATAGATGATTACACCCATCATCGTTTTTTTTTCGCAACCTATTACACCATTTGCAAACACTTTCTGTTTTTCTGTCAATGTCCATGTCGCTGCGTGTGTTTTCATTTATATACGATATTCGCACAGGAATTATTATAATTGATCGCTTACTGACAAGAACACGCGGTATTTTATTGGAATCTGAAGGTTCTCTAGATTTCGACGGCTCCTCGCATTTGTCGATCATGTTGTAACTAACTTTGCTTTCTCGCAGCAGATGTTTATCAGTGTATACTCACAGATAGATGGCGTTCTATTTTCCAGTGGATTGTATTTATTTGTTGACCCTTCCATAATCTCAACCTGCAACAACTATTTGTTTTTAACTATTAACCGATGTTGGTGTCACCACTTTTTTTTTGGGGGGGGGTGTAATGACGAGTGAATGCCACTTTATAAGTGTTGTCTTGTATATATATTCGTCGGTATTTACAAATAGTTTTTATACGTCGTATGATATTATTTCTACTTGTCTAATTCTATTTCCGGAACTCTACTCGATTTTAACTCTGTTGTGTTAGTCTCGCCTCGATATATGATCTGTTTTCGCAATTCAGGAATTGTTATGAATGTATGGGGCGTTTTTGTTAGTGCCGTCGTTTCTATGATTACAATTCCTTCTTCCTGTTTTTTTAAAAACTTTTTTAGTGCTTCTACGATTATTGGTATTACAGTTGGTTGTGCGTGTTAAATATTCCCTTGAGTTCTCTGACAACCCCCATGTATTTGCTTTAGTATTCTGTCTCCTTCGGTATCACCCAGTTATCTTTTGAGACCGCGAAATCTATTGTTTTCTTTCTCCCCGTTGACTATGATTACGTCCGATTTATTGCAGATCATTTGTACACCTGTTCCTGTATGTTCCTGTATGCCTATTTCTGTGCAGGATATTCAGTTAAAACATTTTTTCAGTGTCAGTTCCTTTTTATCGTGTGATGTTCTTTCAATGATGTTGTATTCTATTTCAACTTTCAGCATTCGAAACGTTCTTTAGATTTCAGCTGATTAAATCATTGCAGTACCGTGTATTTTTTCAGTTTTACGCTTGATTCCATTAATTTGCTTTTTTTAGGACATATATATATATATATATATATATATATATATATATATATATATATATGATCATTTTATCACGATGCCAGTAATTTTATATGTATCTTATTACTACAATGTGTTTCAACAATTATATATATATATATATATATATATACATATATATATATATATATATATATATATATATATATATATATATATATATATATATATATATATATATACTAAATGACGTGCGCACGTTAAAAATTCCGAGGATTATTGATCAAATTATGTATGTAAAAACATGATACAATACAGGATACATGAAGACAAAATTATATGGTAGTGAAATACTGTTTGTATATTTTCATAAAACAAATCAACATTACTAAAAACCAGCTATTTTAAAATGTATTTTTGAAAGCACTGTGTTTCCTAAAGTAGTACAACTACTATTTGTTATGCATATCCATTTCAGTTAAGCTACACGGAATTTATTCTTCTGAAACTATCAATAATATAGAGATAACATATATATGTTTCATGATTGATTTACAAAACTGTGATTATACATCATACTTTCAAGAAGAAAACTAAAAAGACAATAATCATTATAATAATAATAATAAAATAATATTAATGAAAATAATCAGCTCCCCCCAAAAAAAAATATATAAGAAATATGTTTTTTAAAAAAAGTTTAATTTAAAACAAATTTTAAAAAAAATGGTACCCGTATAGGCTGACACAACACAAAATATTTGCATAGGATCAGGGAGGATGAGAACACCGAGGAGGGACAGCACAAACCAGACCTCCACTGGAAGTGCAGAGACTGCTGGGACTTTGGGAAGGCTTTTTGCTGCCCAAATCCCAGAGAAGACCAATTGTTCTTACCAGCTAGAAATCAATGGTAAACGACTGTTGTGATACTGCAAGTCTATTTGCGGTGGCTATCGAAAAGAGGTGGAGAATACGGGAAATCTGGGGAGACGTGTTGTCACTCAGACTCCAGGGAATACCACCGGTTGTCGGTGAGCAACCACTGATGACCAGTGTGATAATTACTAGTGAGTAAATAATAAAAATAGTAATAATAATAATAATAATAATAATAATAATAATGATACCTAAAAATAAAATATCAATAGGCTTCAACTTATCAATATTTGCTTTAGTTATTGTTTTATTAAATGATGTTCGTCTACCTTGCAATCCATTGTTAAGTGTGTATTTATTCTTTAGATTCTTAATTACGTCATGTTTCATGTTCGCATTTTTGATGCAGTAATAAAGTAACTTAAATAGAACACGTTCTTTTTTAAGGTAATACCACTTTTTGTAGACGTTATTACTTACCTCATTACCTTACATGAAGTAAGTATATATAAATGGTGTGTATACATCAAGTATGTATATATAAGACGTGCAGCAGAAATACCTCACATTTTAAATGTAGACCAACGGAAGCATTTGTACAAAATTAATGTTACTGTTGTTAAAATAACTGGTTAATATTTTGGTCTATTTCGTTTTAAAAACTACATTTTGAAGTTACTGCTGAAAGACCAACGAGGTGGAATTCAATGGACTTGTCACCTAAGACTTCTGAATTAAGAACCTCAGTGAATGTCGTGTTTGGCTGTTTCTCTCATTCTTATATTTATTCATATCTATTTATTTCTCCTGTGTGACTGACACCCCTCTCTACCTATCTCCCGTTTCCGTGACCCTGAGGGAGAAGAATGGGTTAGAATGTATTCTTCGCACACCACGGATGTGTCGAGGCTCAGTAAGACCTACTCTCGAGCTTATGTTTTTTCGGAAGCTTAAATGAATAACTAACTGATATATTTTCTATAAGTAAAGTATGATTGCTCGCTCGTTTATATACACGGCTTAAAATTTCAGCTTATGCTCCCATCATAGATACTTACTTCTCTATATAGAATTCATGACGTACAGACGTGTGTAGACACTTCAATGGAAATGGGTTTGCTTATCGTTTAATCCTGGGGTTCAAGTAGCACCGAGCCAAAGTGATCACATTCCTTCATAAGACGTCCCTATGTCGGGGACACAGCAAGTTACATTCAGCGGCAAGTGATAGCACTACATATGGGTTCCGCCCATACTATAGTGTTACATTGGTGGCGTAACAAAGACACTCCAAGGGAGAAACCCACCGATTAGCCAGAAGTCCTCCCCCCAGTCAGCGATAGTATCACATCCCCTCTATTCTCCAGAGACTGTTAGAGATGGTTTCTGAAATGTTCGATCACTTGAAACTGCACACTATACAATCACTTGTTCACTTTCTGGAAGTTTTTCTTGAAGCGGTTTAAGGACACTTTTAACCCACTAACGAAGACATTGCTTATTCAAGCAGAATAAGAGATAGAAGTTAGCTTCATCACATATGAGAGGCACATGATGTACATGAAGATGTTAAAGGAGACGTCACCTATCATGTGATTTTTTTCAGTCAAGTTCGTTAAGTTTCTGAGAAATCATTACTTTGTATGGTATACATTCAGATCAGTGTATCGATATCTTTTGGCTGTTCGATCAGTCAATCCCAAGGCAGAAGCATGTGTCCGGGATGGTGGTACTCTCTGGCTCTGCAAAAACTTATTGAGAAGGACTGTCAACATTCCTCGGTAGGGCCGCATCAGGCGGTTAGCATACAACCAACTACTTCACTAATAGCAAAGATAACACCTGGGATGTACTCCGGTTAGGACTATCCTGAATAAATTCCTCGGCCCAACAGAGTTGAATTCATTAATAACGACATACCTTCTGTATGACTGATTGATGTAGACGTATCCTCGACTAGTATAGAAGACACAGAATAATTCAAATAGTTCAATTTTATTTAGTAAAATAAAAGGAGTACAATGAGTGCAATTTATCAACAAATATGAAATATGTGTTGGTTTGATATAATTTTGATTAAAACATTGAATTTCATATTGAAA
>OY744517.1:97314026-97334026 GCA_963556195.1 Sepiola atlantica
CATACAACTTATTGGTAATTATAGTTACCTGATTTCTTCTCTAGTTATACGGTGATACTGAGAATTCCCTAAGATCTTAATGCTTTTTTGTAGAACGATTTTTATTTGGGGTCAACATATACCTGAGTTTTCTGTATCTGGAGAAGAGGGTTTGTGCAAATGCAATTATGAGTTCAAGTGTTGCCATTGTTGCGATCGATTAGTTACACAGTACATTGTCCTGGTAGAAATAGAGCATTTACTACTTCATTTGTGGCCGTTTTGGAAGCGATATCCTTCTTAAAACACACCTTTAATGTTATGCGATATTATCTAGGTAATAAATAAAAAAAAATTAGTGTGCATTGCAAGATACGAAAGACATGCTGTTCCTATTTGATGGTTGTATTTTTTTTTTGATAGGGTGTCTTTCACCAGTGTTGTTTACTACGTACACCGCTGATTTAATTTTTGAGTGAAGTTGTAAATCCATATTTCATCAATTCTAACATATAGATAGTAAACCCCATTTCAGCTGCGGTGAAACAGGAGTAAACAACTCTCTAGATCGATGACGTTTGTTGTTCATGATCGACTGTCAGCAAATGTGGCACCTACGTTTCACAGAGCTTAGCCATTGACAAATATTCATACACAATGGTTAATACCCTGCCGTATGATACTTGTCATTCCTCTGCTATCTGACGTAACTTTAATTTACGATTGGGGAACACGAGGTTGTGAACTCTTTTATGTTTTCTAAGACAATTGCCTAATGTAGATGACATGAGCGTTTAAAATAATGTGGGTCTGTACGACTGAGTTCAAAGTCAATATGCCATTTTTTAACCGTTATTCCCGACGAAGCAGAAGTCGAATAAGACTTTTAAAGCCATTTCAATGTTTCCATCAAAAAGCAATGTTTTGTAAGCTGACAGAAATTCAGATGAGTGCATTGTTTTAAAAATGTGCAACAATACGCTCATCTAATTAACTGTGATTTTTAAACGTAAGCGGTTGTGCTAAAAATGTAACTTGTGTAATTGTAAGATTAATACTTTATTAAAATCATATTGACTTTTTGTATAAATTGCGCAATCTATATGTCGGGTCTGGGGATTATTGAGTTATATTATATTATATATATATATATATATATATTATATATATAATATTTTAAATAAATATTAATAATCTATTACCTACAGACATCGATGTTTCATGCTAACGCAATCTTCAGTGCAGGAAGTTAATTTCCGACAGTTTGCGGGCTCGAACTGCGGTCTCAAATCGCCACTGATTCGCAGTCAAGAGCCTTCCCCCGTTGGCCACCGCAAATTAGCTAATAATTAAGGAGGAATTTAACTTTGTAAATACCGAGTCGGCGGGTATTTTTACAACGAGCAGCGAAAGTGATCTACAACAACAAACTGTGTTGGATCTCGTAATATATATATATATATATATATATATATATATATATATATATATATATATATATATATATATATATATATGGGAAAAAAGAAACAATGTTTCAGACAATATGTAAAAATAAAAATGGAATAAAGAATAAGCAATTCAACAACTAACAAAAATAAACTCAAAAACTCATCTTGTAAAGTTCCACCGAGATATTTCGGCCGTAGATACGACCATTTTCGATCAGTTAATAAACTTTATTTCAAAACGGAAAAGTTTTCAAATTTATACAGAGAATGCGATTGGAAGAAAATGTCACGTGCAGAGAACAACAAAACGGGGAGAAAAAGGAATGCGAGGAATGTTATGAAAAGAGAAAGAAAAAGAAGATGAAAAAGAGGAAGAAGAAGAAAGAGATACCAATCAACCAGTGTCTTTAGAACGTCAGTTGAAGAAGACGAAACGAAGAAGAAGAGAAAGCGAGAGCAAACGTGAGAAAGGGTAACTCGACATGTTGTTGTCGAAAACTATTGAAGAAGAGAAAAAAAAAGAGAGAGAGAAAAAATCAGTGCTTAGATATCGCATGCTGATTGAATTCGGGCTGAGAGCGTCAAAGGTCTACAGGATTAGTAGTAATTGGGGCAGCTAACGTCGGGAGACGAAACAAGGGAAGAGGAGGAGGCAAAATATCTCGGTGGAACTTTACAAGATGAGTTTTTGAGTTTATTTTTGTTAGTTGTTGAATTGCTTATTCTTTATTCCATTTTTATTTTTACATATATATATATATATATATATATATATATATATATATATATATATATATGAAAGAGAGAGAGAGAGAGATGTTGTGCACCATACTCAGCTTATGTTTGAATCAGGAAACAGTGAGGTGGCTAAACCTGTTATATTAAGAAAGCTAAACGGACAAAATTCAAAATTAGTCTATTTTTGCTCGCTTCATTAATCTCTTTATTTTGCTTTCCCAGTCGTTTCCCTTTTTTTCTTTTTAGCTATTTTTGTTATTCTATCTCACTAACAGGTTAAATAGTATAACTTAATTTACTTTCTAATTGTTTTACTAATAAGATTTTACCTTTTTAACAGATGCACTATTCTCTGTCAATCCTGATTTTATTACATGCGAAGAGAGTGGAGGTTGCCAGGGAGCCACAAAATGTAGAAAAGAATAATAAAATTATATGGAGTTTATTGGTGACCCTTGATCCAGTTTCATTGTGTGCTAGGAGATCCGGGGAGTTTAATAGTAGAACGTATCCTACGTTGTCTTAGGCCTCGGATATTTGTAAACAGAAGTCTTAAGGGAGGAGGTAAATTAGTTTTTTTTTGGTGGGCGTCAAGTTCGAACGTGTCTGTTTTAGTATTTAATGCATTTTTTAAATAGAGTAATGCAAAGTGTGTGTGAGATTACATTAAGCCCACAAAAATAGACTTTTCAGCAGGTCTTAATCTATGTGTGTGGGTGTGACCTCGGGAAAGTCCACAAGAGATTATCGCAGAGTCGCTTTCCTTAACCTCGATTTGTTGCTAGAACAGTCGTACTTTGATCTACATTACGTTAAGTCTCCTGTACTACTAGTCGGAAAACGCAGTTAGACTAGCTGTCAATCATGTACCCTTCACCTGTCAAAACAAGAGAGACATACACTATTTATGTAAACTAAGTTACCCAGAAAGAGAATTAACGATGGATGGGAGGGATATTATTGTCCTCGCCAGGAAACAACTTCAACCTCTTTGAAGCGGTCCTGTAAAAGTATTTATGGGTCTGTCTCATAGCCTACTGGTACATTACATCATTTTTACAGGACATTCACTCTCCAATCTGTGTATTTGTAAAAAAACTAAAGAAGATAACATCATCGATGAATATAAAAATTGTCACAAAATCCTAAGAAAAATTGTATTTCTCGATTTCTAAAATATACTCATTTTTATGTTTTAACGAAATACAAGTCATGTAAGTGATGTAAATGTAACTATCAATTTAAAAGTAGATATTCGACAATGATCTCTAAAAATAAAACTGCATAAAATACAAAGTGGCGTTGTTGTTAGATGCGCGAGTTGTGTACAGCGTTTTATACATTTATATATCGTCCGTTTATTTGTGGGACTTGGGTAAACTAGTCTCCTGAGATGTGATGGTGCATCGGCTGTAAGACGTAGAATATAATAACCGTTTTCTTTTGCTTAAAATGGCACCGTTTACGACGTTCTGGACTTCTCTTTACTAATAGATTCGGGCAATATTAGTTAGGGGATTGTGCCTTTGTATTGTACACCCATTGATTCATAATCAATCTTACGTGCATACACCCATATAAAAAGGTATCTATTGTCTTTTGGGAATGAGAAATATCTTTGATTTTTTTAATATGTAATTTTCAGTATTGATGCTTAAGCATTTAATTTCGTTATATATTTTTATACAGAATAACCTTTATGGATTTCTAAAATAACAAAATCAGCAAGGAACGTTTTAAAGTAAACACATATTTTCTTTATAAAAATATCTACGAAACAGTTACTCATTATAACATGAATTACTTACTAAATACACCCAGTATATCAGAATTAGATCTTTTAATAACATTATATTTGTTTTGTATTAGACGAATCTGACATGTGTAAAGTCGTGTTAAAAGCCCGTAAAAGTTCACATCCTATCCGACTTAGTATAGTTTTTCAACACGATATTCCTGGTGAAGGGTCTTCTGACATAGGAACATTACTAATTCTTGTCTCTATATATTCAATAGATTTAGCTCTTACTTTGCAGTATTGCTCGCTTCAGGTATTAAGTAAAAACTACATTGACTTTTCAAACGATTGATTAGGGGTAGTTGACGAACACTGGTAGGTACAAATAAAGTGTCACGTCACGATAGCCTAGGAGATTGCATTAGTGTGATTTTTTCTCCTAATATGCGAATTTTACTATTGCGTCATATTCTCTGCAATATTCAACGAGCATCAAATGCTGAACAAAACAATGCCAACGACTATGCACAACGATACATAGAATGATGAATGTTGAAAGACAGTTACTTTCATGAAACTGTCTTGTTATTCTTTGATCAGCGGCAAACAGGTTATAAAAACGTATTATTCTGTATTTTACCGCTTTCAAACTGCGAAGATGTTTGCAAATAGAACTCACTGATTAGCAGACAGCACGAAAAATACCTTGAACTTTAACTGATCAAGTGTAGCGTTATTTGTGTTGTGTGGGAATGTCATGAAGTTTAACTCCAATTCTATGAAAAAATAAATGGATAAGTTTCAGTTGTCGTAATCCCGTAGGTCACGGTATTTGCTGAATAGATCTAATGATATACGGAAATATTAAGAAGGATCATAAAGGTTAAGTTCAGTTGTAACCTTTTAGTGAGACATTATTTACAAACGCTTTAATTAAAAGTATCAGGCAGATATATATATATATATATATATATATATATATATATGTATATATATATATATATATATATATATTATCTACACACATTGATACGTTGTTCAAGCTCGAGTCAATAGTAATTGGACATTACTTGATCGTGTCTATGTTTCAGCATATCCACACGTTTGGATGATTAAATGTCGAACACCCATACCTATTCTAAACATGTCACTGTAAACGATTTACAAATTGATCTACTATATAAAATTGATGGTCAGTAAATAACCCTACGACAGTATGACGTCATTGAACAGTAAATAGAGCGCAATATAAATTCGACATACGCGATTCCATAGTTCACTGCAGTATCAATGTAGGCCAAGGGTGGGCAACCTCCGGCCCGCGGGCCACATTCGGCCTGCGAAGGCTTAGCGTCCGGCCCGCCACCCTGTTATGCTTTATTATTGCAATTCGACCCGCGGATCTCTCAGTAAAACTCATATCCGTTTGTGACATAGACGTAAAAGTAGGTTTCAATTAAGATTTACAGTGGGATAAAAATGTATGAATATCAGCGAGCGATGATGCATGCATATTAAATTTTTCTAATAGTTAAATTAAGAGATAAAAATAGAAAAAGAAAAAGAGAGAGGCGAAGAGGAAAGGTGAGACGAGGAAAGGGCATGAAACAGAACCTATGTGAGGTGTGTCAAAACCACATTATTTTTTTATGATTCCAAAATGGCACTTCGTCGACGCCTTTTATAACACTACATACGCAAGTCTCTTGAGAAAAAATATCTGATTTATAGATTGTTCAATTCAATGTTTATATAGTAATTCTGAGATTTCGGTTTTCACTCCGGCCCGCGATCTCCTTCGAAAAGTCTCATCTGGCCATCACTCTGAAAAGGTTGCCCGCCCCTGATTTAGGCCATCACGCACGTCTGGTAATTAATTAGAATAAGTTCGAATAAAAGGGGAGTTTATTGTGTTCGTAATATCCTTCATAATAAGCCAAGACAACACAATTATTTGAACAAAACTCACAAACCTATAGTTCGAACTGAGTAAAAATAAAACTTTATTATGGACTTAGAATATATTATATTAATTTAATTGTATGTAGGTCATTATGTAGTTTGAAAGTATTTTTATTCTGTGTACATGTTGTGTGAATTATATGGTATTTAAACAAAATCTAGGAGAAACACGTTTTTAGTTGACGGCTAGGTAAAAGAATTCCGTCATGACAATAGTCAAGTTACACATTTTATATCAGGGTCTGCCATAAATCACTATAAATGTGCATCTGGCTATGCTATAACAGCAACTTGTGTCGTTATTACAGCAGACGTATAGAGCACGAAGTATGCACTTTAAGTAGGACGGAAGGCAAGTTAAATATGCTGCACTTCTACGAGAGTGACTGGATAAAAACAAGCCCGGTCGATGTGTTGGCATGTAGGTACCCCGCTAGATGTAGTCTCATTCGCTAGATTCGATGACCTACGACGTTTTCCTACGCGGCATGTTTAAATAGTCTATTTAACACACAGTTGTAGCATTGTTGCACAAAAGAACAAATCGAAGCTAGATTATTCAATTGATGTTGGCACTCTCCGTAAAGCATGCAGCTTACTCCCTAGAAGATCCAAAAATGCGTTAAGCGCCATGCAGAACACACATAAATTCTATAAAGACTATCGGTTATTTTGCAAAAGAAGTTAAGTTTACTATTTGTTGGTTTTTATATTACAGTTGTATATTTTTTAATTTTGCATTTATTATGCTGACAAAAATTATATAAGTACTTATGGTCGACCTTATGGAAATACCAAAGCCTATTAAGATATCGTACTTCGATATGTTTTGCTTTACTTCAGATAATAAGTATTATTGTAATGTTCTATAAACATTGAAAAAAAAGTGTTTCGAATTGATCACGTGGAAGAATATTTAAATCTACTTTTACTAATTTCTGTTTTGAATTCATAGGGTATGTTTACATATTTTGGATAACGGAGAATTCTTAATTGTCCATTGTGGCCCACACTATTGTAGATTTTTCAGAAATCACGAGAACCAAGTTTCGTCGACTGAATGCGTATTCTGGTACTCTATGTATAGACTCTCTTTCGTTTTCGCTATCACAGTCTTACAATTATTTCTAGACTCTACACATTTCTGTCTATTCATAGTAGACTTTTGGTACCCGTATTGTCGGAATGGTTACTGCTTATGGTCAATAGCAGATGCACATTGCGAGGTGAACCATCGTGGAAAGTGGGGATGCTGTTAAATTTTCTCATGGGGCCATGTGCATTAATGTCTGTTGTTACTCATTCAGTTGGCTCGTATGCACATTTATCAGCAGGGAAAGACACAGTTTTACTCTATGAGTCGCCCTTAGTGTGGTCACAGATGGAATCTAAACTATTTTGATTGATGTATCTCGTCGTTTTGAACAACGGCTGATCAGATTTGTGGGTGATTTCAATCATTACCACAATGTTATCAGCGTTCCTGAGCGAGTTATAGGCTGTTATCACACAAGCTAAAGGCAGTGAGGTCGGGAACACGTCGATATGTGACGTTTGATGCTCAATACGATCAGGGAATCGGGTTTGGAACGTGGCAGTCTGTGAGAGTGAGTGAACTATGAAGGAACGATATGTGGAGTTATCCATTTGTATAGCTGGACAATACAAGCCAGTCACGGAGATGTTCATGAACATCCCAAAATACATGTATTTGAGCACTCGTGATAAGTAATAATGATTCATCTATGCTTTCAGAGACAGAGTTAAGAAGGGTACAGTCATGGGTCGACGGGAAACGGTATTATAAATATAAGTAACTAACACTGTGCTGCAGGGTTAATCAAGAGTACATGTAGGCTTGATCCGATTATAATCTATATTCTCTAGTCAAAGGAAGGGCATTCCTAACATAAACTGCTATCCCGTGCATATGTTTATCAGAGTATTTACCGTAGAGTGGGATGGAATCAATCATGTCAAAATTGTGTGACGAGATCGAGGATGGAATGTATGTTTCACTTAGTTTTAAGATATCCGGTAGGTTTGTAAGCAGAAAGGTTTCTACGTTGTTGATGTTTGTTCTAATTTCTCGGATATGTGTGTATACTAGCCTCAAGCGCGGAGGCGAAGATGTGTTTTGCTTGGTGTCTTGTTTAGCTTTGACATTGTGTAATTTGTTTGCTATTTTGGTTCAATTATAGAGGTGGGAGGGATACGTGGGTGCTTGTTTGGTGTCAATAAGGTCATACATCCGGTTCATTGTCATGACATGGTCTATAGGGCTTGTGACTTTCGGAAAGCCCACCAGGGATAACTGTAGGGTCCATTTTTTTGCACGACATGACACGTACAGTTACCCACGATATTATACAACTGTTCAGGGAGCAGCCGTTTTTAGCGCTACCTAAGAGTTATGGCTCCCTAACACACAGTCGGAAACCGCAACCAGACAATCTGTGTAATCTGCACAATCAACCTGTCGGAAAAAGAGCGACCCAACAAAGTGTCTTAATCATTGTATTTATATGTGTTTACATTTAATATAGCATATATTCCTTGTTCATATCTGTGTTTAAATATTAAAATGTGTTAGTTTTCAGGCTATTTTGGTTTGGCACAATTAGAAATTTATAAAACTTCCAACAATTGTATAATCTATTTTTCATAATATTTTTCAGTACGAGGATTTATACACAATAATTAACGAGCATCCAATCAAAGAGTTGTCCCTCGAGATCACCAGCAACCTACACGCCACTATATATATATATATATATATATATATATATATATATATATATATATGTGTGTAAAAAGTCAATAAGTGTTTACTTTCACTGGAAAAACGCGGCGAGTTTGGTTTACGAAATCGACATCTTAAAAGTTAGAACATTCAAAGAAGTTTGAATAGTGCTGAATTTTTATTCAAGAAATCTGAAGACATCATTGACATTTTACTTCCTATTCCATTTAGGTTACTAGGATAATTTTCAGTTTAGTTCATAAAATAACTGAAATAGAATAGAATATAAAGAAGCCATTTTTAAAGTAGATTTTCCTTCATTTCGTAAAACAAAATAAAATTAGTAAAACATTATATTCCAGTTAAGAATATGTTTAAGAAAATTTAAAGATTTAAATAATTATTTTAATTGCTATTTTTTAGGTTTTTAATAAGAAAATAATAGCATATTTCTTATATTATGCTATTACATTTTAAACCATAGCATTTCCAAAGAATAGCTAGCAAATTAAATCCTCAGGAGTATAGTTTACGTTGTTACTAAATCTTAAATTCAAATGTACATTTTAAACTTAAATTCGATTAATCATATATAATGACGTCTTGGAAACAGAATTTTGACCGGCGCCGATAGATTTTCATGATTCACCTCATATACTAATGTTATTTTTTATTTTTATTTTACGGCAAACATTGTGAACATAATTATATTTGAATTGGTCAATTTCCTTTTGCATTTCCAGTCTAGACGTGATTTACAATTAAAGAACAAACTTTTGAGTAAAATAGCAATAGAAACGCTTACCTTAGATCAACCTGCCTGTTAATAAGCTCACCGCTATACTCATACAATGGAAAAAAAGATGTAAAAAGACTGATGAATGAGCGTACACTCACACACACGCGTAAATAGTTATAATGTGCATTAACAGAAAGTCGTTTAAAAAAAAGGTTAATGCTGGAACACGCCCTCACCGATAATGAGTGTAAAAGCACTCACGTATACAAAATTGAGTTACGCAAGCTCGTAAAAGTAGCGACAGACAATAAGTTCAAATACATTTGTAATAACGTCTAAGAGTTACAACGTAACATATATACATATAATAATAATAATAATAATAATAATAATAATAATAATAATAATAATAATAATAATAATAATAATAATAATAATCAAGGTAAAACATCCACAGGGTAGTAATGCAAATAATTTCAACCGCGTTTATAAAAAAAGTGCTCAATATCAAATAGAGCTTTTATATACGATTATTTTTATTTACACAGACATGTACTACATCTGCGACACTGGAATGTCGATGTTATCGACCAACAGTTATTATAAACTGAGATTTCATCAGGAAGAGTTAGAATCCGATCTTAACCTTAGATCATATTTGGAAAGAGACAAAACCTTAACCCTAACCAAAAGTGACAAAATACAAATTTGTATGGATATTGCAACAAAACCCTCACCCTAACCCTAACCAAAAGTGACAAAATACTAATTTTTCTGGATATTGCAACAAAACCCTAACCCTAACCCTAACCCTAACCCTAACCAAAAGAGCATGTATGTAACTATATAAGAGTGTATTAAATGTATAACCTCATACCTGCCTCTCTACATTCACTATTTTAAGTATCGTTCATATTAGATACCTAATAATCATCCCTTATTTATCTTAATTGCCGATTATATCCGATTTCGCTTTCAATAGAGACCAACCTCGGCTATCCTCTCCATACTTATGATCTATCGTTATGTATCTTGCTTATAAATAGGATTACTTTAAATTAGGCCGCTGTCCCTATTTATTATACTATGAGCACATCATTATATCATGATCCTCGATACTCGTGTTCCTAATCTACTCATAGGTTTTCGGTTTAAGCTATCGTAAACTATCTTTAAGCTATATTGTTAATAATTTTTCAATTTACGTTGATAGAGAATTCATACATCAGGTATCTATACACGTCTGTGAGGAGAGGGAATATGCAAACAATTATGAACCACCTCTTGTCTCTTATTCAGTAAATTGTCCTTAGACATAACTATACGCTAAGATTCCAGAGCGCAGATGTTGCATCTCTTAGATTTGTTAGGTTTGCACCTGCCTGCCTTACCAAATATGCACCATTTTAGGCTAAACTGAAGGCTTTACTACGTAGTTCTATACAATATTTAGATAAAGTGATAGCTGGCTTGGCCGATATAGTTCAAAGTTCCTGAAATAAGTGTACATGTTTCTAAATATTCCGTGAACCTCCATCCTGTCGACCTAATATATATTTCAATTATGTTTCCTTATATAACGTTGAATTTATCTACCACATCTGAAATGAAGCATCTCGTCTAAAAGCAATATTTTCATTTTACAGTTAGATCGGAGGTTATTATCCTTGACCTGGACTACAATTCTATCTTGATTCTTATTTATTTTATCATTATTTTAACCTACACTAGTATATGCTAAGTTTATCGATGTTGAGCAAGATAGTCTGATAGTATTTTTGTGTATAAACTTTACCTAATCTACTATAGCTATGAAAAGTCTTCTCGATAATTCCTTAGAACTGTTTGGGCATGTTAATTAAGATGTCTAAGCCATAAGGAGGGTTGAACAAAAATATATTTTTTACGTATGTTTTTCTTCTTAGTATTATTTCATTCTATAGGTGGGCGTATTGCCTGTCTAGTGATCGGTATGGTATATTTTATATTATTTGCATTTGTACTATTATTGTATGGTCTAGAATTGTATGATATTATGTGGGGTGTTTTCCTATTTCTAGTACTGTTCGCATTATGTTTCGTCTGAGCTCACTTTCATATAACATATTAACCCACTATACACAGATTGTCATTGTATTTTTTCTTGTTGAATTATGAATAATTTGATGACGACTCTGATACTCTCTTAATGATACTAGAAGCCATAGTGATGAACACATTATTTTCTTATATTTCCTTGTCTATTATTTGCTATTAAATAGAATGAATGTTCTCCTAGCTAATTTCATAATAGCTATTTGTATTCTAGTTATATATGTTGCTGCTAATGCCATATCAAACCCCCTCTCCAGTAATACAAAAGAACTCAAGTGGTAAAAGGAGTCTATATCAACATTGTCGTTTCAAAAAACGGACCTCTGAGGATCGTACGTGAGTTAAAAGTTTTCTTTTTTCGACGTTTGTTTACTATATCATGTCACAATACGTTATATATTTATTTAAAATTAATACCGTTTCTATACCTTTCTGACAAGCTTGAGGTGAGCAGATTCAATATTGACATCATTGTGTTGTTTGGGTAAATCAAAGCGAAACGATTCATGAAATAATGTGCACTGAAAAGTATCTGTGTTCAAAATGTGTTTGAAAATCTTTTGTAAGAAAAATGACTTTTGGAATATAAATGAACTTTGTTTATTTATATATTTATATATATACATATATATATATATATATATATATATATATATATATGTATATCATTATTTTTATTTACACAGACATGTACTAAATCTGATACACTAATAGTGATACATACAACAATTGTTGACCTCACAATGATGAGAATATGTAAGGTTTTGATTGAAAATAGGACTTCAATATAAAGAAAAAATAATGCGAGCCGCTAATTATGAATACAGAATCCACTCATCTACATGTAATAGTGATTATAGTATAATTTAAAAGAGAAGCTTAAGATATTCAGAATAACTTGGGGGTAGAATACAATAGGTTATGTAGTCTTTAAAAGTAATGAAATACATATTATGTATTGAAAAATATTCACACAATGCCTAAACGGTACCTATTAGTAGTTAACAGCACCCGACAGGGATACGATCTAAAGAAGATTGGTTTCGTCATAAATATAATATATACCATAAAACGTTTGCTGACATTCGTATGTTTAGAATCTTTATATTTTAAAAGTATACCCCATTGTGAATGAAGGCATGAATTATAAATGAACCGTTACATAAAAGTCAGATGTACCTTATTTCAAAATGTTACCAATACGGTATCATAACACACGGTTATGTTAAGGAATAAGGAATAAAACCCATTACAATGGAAAAATATGGTCTGTATAAACTCCGCAATTAGTTTCGTATTCAAATGTAGTAAACATATACTCACAATATTAATGATGTAAATTAAGCAATGAGAATTATCTTTGAGTTGATTTAAGTATTGTATATATATATATATATATATATATATATATATATATATATATAAACAATAAATACTACTTTCTAAAATTAGAATTGAACTGAAATAAAAATTGTTAGAATAGCTTGCCTGATTTATTTTACTCATTCTGAATATTCGATCGAAGATGGCGGACCTCTGAGAGTCACAAGTGATGTTTAAAGTGTTCCATTTTGAACAGTTATCTATTATATAATGCCGCAATACGTTGTATATTTCTGCAAATAAATAAAATTTCATGAACTTTTCTGACGAGCTTGAGGTGAAGATATCCAATATTTACATAATAATGTTGTTTGGTTTATTTGAAGCGAAACGATTCGTATAATAATTTGTACGTTTTGAAAATAGTTTTGAAAATGTTTTAAGAGACAAATAAAGAAAATCGTGGCTTTTGCAACACACAATTCATTTACAAATATATGCTCTGGTGTTACCAGTTGACATTAATCCAGATTAAATTGAAAGGGAGTGGTAAATATGAAGCAATTAAACATATAAGCTAACACATATACTTTCACAATAATATATATATATATATATATATATATATATATATATATATATATATAGTTATGTATGTATGTATATATATATATATATATATATATATATATATATACATATGTAGTATGTGTGTATAGTATTTTAATTCAAAATAAATTGTATGAACTCTGAAGACTAATTTAATAGAAGTGTTTAATTCTGTGAACATTTATATGCTCAGTATTATGAAGTGCATTCACATATTATGAAAAACGTTGATGTGTGTGAACAAATAACTGTATTAAATTGATATAGTCCATTGATACGATACTACCATGTATTTTGATGATATGTTTCTAGTGTGAAAACTATGCAAACAACTTAATTAATTGTTGCATTTATCGGTAGTTTAACTACCAGAAATAATGTATTAATTGTTTGACAAATCTCGAAAAGTCAAAATATATCATTCTATTTCGGGTTTGAGAAGCCTTTCAGCTGATTTTGCTCTTAATTTGAATAGCAAGAGAAGGAAATATATATATATATATATATATATATATATATATATATATATATATATATATATATATTATTCGAATCCCATAGTCTTGAGCAGAATCCTTGATAACAACCATGCCCTTCAAAAATGTGTTATTATTAAACTTCAATCAAGGATTCGATAAGCCATATGTGGGATATACACTATTGCAAGGTTTACATTCTCTGTTGCAAAGGTGTTAATAATTCCTTCAATGCAACGCAACTCCTATGAGACATTTGGTTTTTATGTTGCTCTCTGTGGAAAGGACTCGAAGGGTAAATACTTTGACGACTCTGATGATTCTGAGTTAATGATAATCAGGAGACAAGTGTTTAATTGACCAAATCGATGGAATCACAAGTGGGAAGAAAAGTTTTCTTCTCAGTTGAAATCTTACTAGAGAATGGCGGCCAACTTTATGAGAAAACTCTTGACACGTTACAGTGTATGTCGGGTTTAGCTGTAACATAACACCGCCATCAATTGAAATACAAGCTGGCATTAGTTGAAGGGTAATTAACTGGTCACGAAATGTTGCTGGTATTGAGTGAGTATGTCATAGTATAGAAGGTACCGTGTAACCTACAAAACGTGTGATTCTATACAATCACGCAGACACACAACTATATATATATATACACATATATATATATATATATATATATATATATATATAATATAATATAAGAGTGTCGCAAAGATTGTATATCGTCCACTTAACTTTAAATTTTCTCAATTTATTTTAAGGCAAACCATTTTAAGCGCTAAACATTTAATTAACTAAAAAAAGTAGAATCATCTTGTGTTTTGTCGTGAAATACCATACAGTGCCCTTAATTATAATAATAATAATAGCTTAGGATTCAGAATACTGATAATTATCGCAAAAGAATATAACGTAAAATGATCAGCGACGTGTGCGCCATCAGGTGGTTATAATCACCCAATGCAGGACCTAATATTGTTAATGATATCTAAGAAGTCGGAAACGGTGCACGAAACATGGGTGTAACAGAACATCTGAAAGTTAATCCTTAGACTACAAGACCGTTGATAGTAAATTTCGCTTTAAAAATAACGTTATGTTGTTATTTAAAACATTTTTAGACGTATATTTTATGCGAAAAAATATTATACGCTAGCAAAATCATGCATGCTCAAATCTTTCTCCCAAGAAATTTAGAAAAAAGCAAGATGAAAAAATTATTAAAAGTATGTACAAACGTAACGTGTTTTTGAGTTTGGGAATACTGTTTATAAAGAAAAAGCCTGACTTTAAAACAACAACTTGTTTACGATTCTTTATAATGTTTATTTTAGTTATGTGTCAAATGATGCCCAATTTTAAAGTACTGAATACTTTTTTGTTTGATTTTTAAGACCACCTATTTCAGGCTGTTTACATATCATCGCTTTAAAAGAGTAGGCTTTCTTTATTTTGTCTAATTTACATTGGATAATTCCAGTCCGCAAGAAATACGTGCACAGATCTCGTTAGTAACACATGCAGCCAATCATCGGACCTAAATTGCGTTAAATTTGTCACATCTGTGTTTGATTGTGCCTTGCCCGTGAATTACAGATTTTAAAATCCGGATGATTCACGCAGTAAAAAAAAATTCATATATTTAATCGACTACATATTCAATCCGTTTCGATATATATTTCAATAACATAAACTACAGGAAACTGACTGTTTAATTTTATTAAAGAAGTGACATTTACGATTAACTAATGATTGTACTCAGTTTGCTATTGATAGATGGTTATATAAATAGCTGCCGAAAATTAATGTTCTGTGTATATTGTTATTCACAAATTATACTTTAATCTACGTTTTTACCTTAATGAGTTTTTACTTTATTACAGTTAATAATTTATTGTTGACATGTAAAGAGTTTGAAATAACACGTCATTTTTTAAGAAATAAAAAGTGTTTCTCTGTTACTTCTCTGTAACTGTTTATACTTAATAAATAACGCTTCTCAAAAACAAACCCTCAGTGTCAAATTGATTGTTTCAACAGACGAACCCGAAGATGGATTCCGGCGACGGGTGTATAATGGTTTGCACACGATTTGCGTAGTAAAAACGTAACATAAAATCAATCCAACACACTTAAAATAAACGTTGGAACTTGGAAGAGTAAAGCTTCGAAACAATCATATAAGCTAAAAGGCATCCATTAAGATTTCGGGCGATTTGAGACCCGGCGACTTTATCACTCCATCTTGAAACGTTCTTTACGTAAGCGGTATTATTCGAAATTCCCAGAAACCGCCATTCATTGTATGTAGTTCTGTAACTGAACTTTTCCATAGACGGATGGTTCACTTAGCCACGTCTGACTTTATATTTGTAACTAATTACGTGAATGTGAAACAAAACAACATAATTTAGTAAGCATTACTACATCATTGTGTATACAACATACCTTCAAAAGAAGCGATAGATATAATATTAAATGATATCTAAAAAAAATGTAATATACTCATCCGAAGCAACTCTAACTACCTACGTAAAATTATTTGAGCCTGCACTACATAATTTGCATTGACAACATTTTATTTACCTCCCCAGGAGGTTAGGCACAAGGCCAGTTGTATCTTACTCCCACAACGTAAGATGTGATCCAAGGTCGGGTCGGGAAAGTGGGACTTGAAAAGCCAGCGCCCGAGAAGGTGAGCACTCTGGCCATTTAAAAATTGCCTGGGTAGCCCCGTCGGCATTCCCCGGTAGGGGCGCCTCAGGCAGTAAGCAATAAACTTACTCCTCCCTAAAGAGGGGAGGCAAAGCCTGGGAGGGTGGACCTCCTAGAACTGCACATGACAAACCCATAGACCGGCGTAAATCAAGCCCTGAAGGCCAAGACGATACCAGTTTATGGTGTGTATCAATCAATGATACAACATTTTTATTTACCTTCCCAGGAGGTTAGGCCCAAAGCCAGGATTATCTTACTCCCACAAGTAAGATGTGACCCAAGCTCGGGATGGAAAGTGGGGTTTGAAAAGCCAGCACCCGAGAAGGTGAGCACTCTGGCGATTAAAAATTGCCTGGGCAGCCCCGTCGGCATTCCCCGGTAGGGGCGCCTCAGGCAGTAAGCAACACACTTACTCCTCCCCAAAGAGGGGAGGCGAAGCCTGGGAGGGTGGACCTCCTAGAACTGCACAGGACAGACCCATACACCGGCGTAAATCAAGCCCCGAAGGCCAAGACGATACCAGTTTATGGCGCGTATCGATGATACGACAGGTATTTACTCCTCCCCAGGAGTTAGGCACAAGGCCAGTTTTATCTTACTCCCACAGGTAAGATGTGACCACAGCTTGGGTCGAGAAAGTGGGGTTAAAAGCCAGCGCTCGAGAGGTGAGCACTCTGGCCATTTAAAAATTGCCTGGGCAGCCCCGTCAGCATTCCCCGGTAGGGGCGCCTCAGACAGTAAGCAATAAACTTACTCCTCCCCAAAGAAGGGGGGCGAAGCCTGGGAGGGTGGACCTCCTAGAACTGCACAGGACAGACCCATAGACCGGCGTAAATCAAGCCCCGAAGGCCAAGACGATACCAGTTTATGGCGCGTATCGATGATACGACATTTTATTTACCTCCCCAGGAGGTTAGGCACAAGGCCAGGTTTATCTTACTCCCACAAGTAAGATGTGACCCAAGCTTGGGTCGGGAAAGTGGGGTTTTAAAAGCCAGCGCCCGAGAAGGTGAGCACTCTGGCCATTAAAAATTGCCTGGGCAGCCCCGTCGGCATTCCCCGGTAGGGGCGCCTCAGGCAGTAAGCAATAAACTTACTCCTCCCCAAAGAGGGGAGGCGAAGCCTGGGAGGGTGGACCTCCTAGAACTGCACAGGACAGACCCATAGACCAGCGTAAATCAAGCCCCGAAGGCCAAGACGATACCAGTTTATGGCGCGTATCAATGATACGACATTTTATTTACCTCCCCAGGAGGTTAGGCACAAGGCCAGTGTTATCTTACTCCCACAAGGTAAGATGTGACCCAAGGTCGGGTCGGGAAAGTGGGACTTTAAAAGCCAGCGCCCGAGAAGGTGAGCACTCTGGCCATTAAAAATTGCCTGAGCAGCCCCGTCGGCATTCCCCGGTAGGGGCGCCTCAGGCAGTAAGCAATAAACTTACTCCTCCCCAAAGAGGGGAGGCAAAGCCTGGGAGGGTGGACCTCCTAGAACTGCACAGGACATACCCATAGACCGGCGTAAATCAAGCCCCGAAGGCCAAGACGATACCAGTTTATGGTGTGTATCAATCAATGATACGACATTTTATTTACCTCCCCAGGAGGTTAGGCACAAGGCCAGTTGTATCTTACTCCCACAAGTAAGATGTGACCCAAGCTCGGGTCGGAAAGTGGGGTTGAAAAGCCAGCGCCCGAGAAGGTGAGCACTCTGGCCATTAAAAATTGCCTGGGCAGCCCCGTCGGCATTCCCCGGTAGGGGCGCCTCAGGCAGTAAGCAACAAACTTACTCCTCCCCAAAGAGGAGAGGCAAAGCCTGGGAGGGTGGACCTCCTAGAACTGCACAGGACAGACCCATAGACCGGCGTAAATCAAGCCCCGAAGGCCAAGACGATACCAGTTTATGGCGCGTATCGATGATACGACATCATCATAATAAAAAGATGTAGTCGCTATGGTTTGAGTTTACGGTTACTGTTTAATAGTTTCTACATGTCAAACATTGAAAATTAAATATTTAAGATGATTAAGAAAACCCTTAATTTATTTATTTCACGATATGTCGACGATATATTTATATTTCGTAAAACTATTAACAGAATTAATACAATACAAGCGATTTCCAAATGAAAAACCGTTCACAAACACTAAGAACTAATGACAAATAATTTATATCCACGTATAAAAACTAATAATAATAAATCATGTACAGTAAACTACAAAAACAAATACCCTTTACGATATGAAACTTCTGTTTTTTTTTTAAATCACGCTAAACTAATATATTGGTGTCAAGAAATTAAAACTATTAAATATACACTAACCAAGATTATTTGTTAATCAAATCATAGACGGACAAATTAGATATTTCATTTAAATAATTAAACCAAGATGTCAATATTGTCTACCTTCAATCAATACACGTCTATACATATCACTATTATCCATAAAAAGATAGATTGTAAGTAAAAAAAATAGACGTACACATGTAAAAAAAATCTAATGAATGAAAATGTAGTGACCATCAATTCTAATAAAAAATATTAAAATAAAACGCATGATAAACTGTAGCTAGTTTAAAACTGTAAACCTTATCACCATCATATCTTCTTTCTCAACTGGAATTGTCGATGAAACAAATATCGTATATGAATTTGAATAGCAATTGAGAGACTGTGTTTCTAACAACGAAATCGTAGGTGGGACTCTTACAAGTCTATACATACGCTGTTCCACACACATATCTCACACTACTGAAATAGACCATCACTTACAGCTAAACATTCGTGTAATTCTACTAAATTCCGATTGACTCTCGTACATAGTACAACCATATAAGAAATATAAAAAATAAATACACTCCAACTACAAATATACTACATATAAAAAAACACAAAGAGCAGGCAATAATAAATTAATTTCCAATATCTGAAATCGTTTTATACAATCATGAACCTTAACTGTTCCGCCAACATCTGAACTCACATATTTACAATCTTACCTAATCTACTTGATAGCCAACTCGTGGGTATGGTTCCAGAGCGAATTGAAAGTCCACAATTCATTGTACAAGGGTACCAGAAAATTCAGCCTGAAATTCGAACACTCATGAGGCAATTCAAAAGAATACATTCTCTGCGACATACCTATTGTGTTGTACTGCTAAACTATGTATATATATATAGATATATATATATGTATATAACTTCTTTGTAAAATGGTAGGAAAAATCCCAGCAGAGTGCTCGATTAATTAAGAATTAAAGTTAAAAATTAGGAGCATAATATTTACTCATTTTTGTACATAAAAATGATTACAACATTCGTACCGTCGGTTTCAAGCACGGAAGGTCTTATCCACTCGGCTCTCTTCAGCTTGTGTTGTCATCTGTTTTGGAAATGTGAAGTCAAATGACACTCTCGTTGGGA
>OY744517.1:97336526-97339026 GCA_963556195.1 Sepiola atlantica
GATGTAGTTGCCCTAGCAGCATGAGATGGGGCATTGTCATGCATAAAAATAATCTTAAAACGACGTGACAAGGGAAGATCATCTAGCCATGGTAACAAATTCTCATTTAGAAAGGCAGTGTAGGCATTGCTGGTGAGCTTGACACATTCTGGCACTCGGAATGGTCCACATAGCTTATCCCCAATAATTCCCGCCCAAAACATTATGCCTCCACCTCCCTGTTGGCGACGAAATCTATAAGGCGTTGGAGTTCCATTTGGATTCCAAACTTTGGCTCATCCGTCCGGTCCATCAAGGGTAGCACGAGCCTCATCTGTAAACAGAACATTTTGGCAATCCATTTTCATATATTTTTGTGCCCAAGCCAATCGTTTTTCTTGTGGGTTTGGCTCAATGGAGGCCTTGGAATAGGTTTGATGTTCCTTGCCATTTCATTCAGTACATTGCATCGGGCGTGTCTGGACCTTGGTATGACTCCAGCCCTCGCAAAAATTGTTGCACTGGTGCTGTTTGGGTTGCGCACAATCTCTCTACGAATTTTTCGAAGATCCCGATCAGAAAGGTTCCTCCTTGTGCCCTTATCTTTCCTGGACTTGATGTTGGGGTTCTTGACGAATGTAGCTAAAGTTCGGGGATCCCTTTTTAGTTCTGTGGCTAAATTTATGATCGAGAGTCCTTCTGCTAGTCCTGCAATAATCCTCTGCTTCTCGGTAGCTGTTAAACGTCCTTTTTTTGGCATTTTATGAGACCTGCAATAAAGCAATGGACGGTGAAAATTCCTTGAATATTAAAAAAATAACATAACTTTTTAAATATGACATGAATTTTGATGAAATTTTAGGATTTATCTCACCTTAATACAGTCCTTGGATGGTGTAATTTTCAGCTTTTTATAACTTATATTTACTGAAATATTGATTATTTTGTAATCTGCAATAAAGCGATGGACACAGTTTATATTTCATACATACAGACACACTTAGATGGGGGTTTGTCGCTGAACAATGGTTTCCACCGAGCATTAAGTAAAGGCTATTCTGTAAAAATAATTGAATACTTTTTAATATATGTATCGTAATTACAAGTAGAAATAAATACATGGTAATAGTTATAATGCAATAGCATTTTCGAACGGCTACGCATAGTATTCATTGCTCAGGGATATTGCACCTGGCCTTAGTCACTGGGGTACCTGTTTAGAATCTCGTAACACTGATGAGATAAAGATATGCCGATACACAAGTATGTGAATAAATGTATATATATATATATATATATATATATATATATATATATATATATATTGCGTTATTTATTTAATTAAGTCTTACATTATATTGGCTTTAATATAATCTCCTATTGTATTTGTAATTTCATTCAGCATTTTGTTTAAATATTTTGCTTTTAAATTAAATCAAACTAAAATAACATGCATATCAGATGAAATTGTAGAAAATATTTTAATGTGAAGATCCATTAAAGTAGGCTCTTATAAACGGAATACTTTTTTTTTATTAATAATTAATTTTAATTTCTATACAGTTTTGATTATTATTTCCCCTGTGGCCATTTAAAGAGGTTGATCTTCTCACATCTCTGCTGTTTATTAAGTCTACCGTCTTAACAATTGTTATTTAAAGCAAAGCCGAAGATCAAAAATAAAAATCATTATATTTCATAGTCCCTAAAATAATAATAATTTTATGAAGGCCGAACATCCATATTTACTATATGTAATAACTCACAAAATACTCATTTTTGCGCTCGGAAGAAGAATACGTTTCTAGTATATGTAAGGATTTTGATCAAGTTTTAGGAATATATAGATATTCAGTTTTACATAATAAACCGCTTATCGGTCTTAATATTTATCGATAGTCAGAGAATGTCCTTCAGTTTCATGCGAATATATTAGCGAACTCTCTTAAAGCTTCTTGAAAGTTTCTATTCCTATTTCAAGACTTCAGTGTAAGCACTGACCTTTCACATCACATGCCAAATATTTCATTAACTATTAACATTTTCTCAGAACATTTCCCCAATATTGCTATATGTCTTTCTCCTTTTATCTTTCGAGATCGATTCACCTGTGTAACTTCGCCCAATGGCCATGAATTTGGCCCATCCATTATGTCTCTTTTAATAATCTATTTTGCCCACAGCATATTATGCGAATATTTTCTCTCTCCTTGTGAAATTGTCAATTCGATTTTAAATTATCACTCTGGCGTGGTCAACTGCGTCCAATATTTTATTCGATTCAGTAAGAACTCTTCACCACTTAAGCTGAAGTCATTGGTGTACGTACTGGCAACTCTGCACGATAAAATCTTAAGATACTCAAAATGTAGTGTGTAGTAAATCGCGTTCCGCATTATCTGATTATATGTTCTATAAAATTATAGTGTGTATGTATGTGTATGTACGTGCGCGTGTCAGCTGTCCGCTGACTACTTTTAGGTTACTAGATATGAGAACGTTACATTGTTAAAGTATCATC
>OY744517.1:97344026-97354026 GCA_963556195.1 Sepiola atlantica
TAATGGCTGATGTATACCTGTATTAAAATCAATGCATACGATATTTGCTCATTACTCTTAAATTTATGATATTATGTTGAGATGTTATGATGTGAAAAACTTAAAGAAAGCATAGACGAAATTATAAAAGATTCCCCGCGAATATATTTTGATCTATGTATGAAAAACCATTTCAGTTCATAAAAGATGTCCCCTTATATGCTTATCTAATCATGTTAGTCTATAATCATGTTAGTAACATTTTTTTCTGAAAGATGTCTGTTCATTATTGTATATACTTTTACATTGACCTTCACATTAGTTAACTATGCCCACAACTACACTAATTACTTCAAAGTCGGCAGTAGAATTCCGATTTTATTGGTGAGTTTCCATTGTTATTGACAACAACATAAGCTATCTTCTTATAACTCTTCATATTGTTTGAGGCTATTAAAATTGTGGCTATGTTTTTGCGAAGTTTGCTATTATAATGTTATAGCGACTTTATTGATAATATTCCCTAGCCTATGGTTCTCATGAAAATTCCTTTCTATGATTGACAAAACTCATTAGGGAGGGTTCTTTGTATATGTCTACTATAACTATATGACCGAAACATTAGATAGACAATTCGGAAAATTGAAAAAATAAAAAAAAGTCGCATAAAACAAAACCACTCCGTGTTATTTAATAATGTTTGCCTAAATATTTATATATATATATATATATATATATATATATATATATATAGAGAGAGAGAGAGAGAGAGAGAGAGAGACAGAGACAGAGACGAAAGTAAGACAATACTTTCAAATATATTAGAAAATAGTTTAATATTCATACATTCTAATAGTATGGGATGCATGGCAATAAAACCCTACATGTGACAAAATAAAAGTATTTTATAAAATATGTATACTTTATAGTATGTTATAACACTAAGAAATACTTCAAAATAATTGAAAACGTTTGGATTTTTCAGGAGGAAAATACGTTTTTTATATAGAGAAAATAAAGTGATATTCCTTAAAATGGTGGCCGTCCACTACTTTACATATATGAGGCTAGTTAAATGCATGTAATAACATATTTGTATGTCGATATTGCAAATGTGGGTATTTTGCGTTCTGATGGTTCAAATGTGTTCTCTTAAAACTAGTTATTCATTAATGATGGAGATTATGTATATGTTTGGCTGTCTGAAGCCGAAATACCATCAGAGTAATATTACTATTTACTTCGTCTGCCAGCTTCTTTATATACTACTACAAAAACAGCTGTAAACACTATGCGCATTTCTAAATTTACATAATTAATTACTTTTCAACTTCTAATAAATTAGTATTCGCAAATATTCACTCATGAATGTTTTCTTCAGATTTCCACATGTGTTTACGCTATTTTGTTTGCTAATAAACTTACTTATGAATTACAATTATTTTTTTTATTATTTATACATATATATATATATATATATATATATATATATATATATATATATATATATATATATATATGTATAGGAAATGAGTTACGTAGTTAATCTATCTGCCGAGAAACTGATTGAACAGCCATCGTTACTCTATTGGATCAGTTACCTTCCTCTAATTATTCAGTATGGACGCAAGACGGTCGCGTTATTTAAAATGTAAACCAAACGCTGGCATTTACCGTGTTACTTTTATTCTGATGTTTTATTACAACGTGCTGAGTGTGTTTATTTCCGTAATCTTATTGCCATTATGTTTTAAAGCACAAATTCCCTGAATTGTTTAATTAAAATAATAATTGATTTAAAAATTACTATTTAAAAGAAACACACACACATCATAATGAATTTAGTATAGGTAAACTTTTTTTTTCGAGAGCATTTAAAAAACTATTCGTGTTTACTGTATTGGATTTTTTAATACTTTCAGTATAGGTACACCTTTTCTTCCGATTTGAAAACCTTCCAATATTATCTTTTTACTACCTTAACCGTGTTTATGATTTCGTTGTTACCTTTTACGCTGGTAAGTGTTCATTCACAAACTGTTTTTATTATTCCGTGTTTTATTTATTAAAACGAAAGATGTGATTTATTTTGCGTTTCTGTCAACCAAAAAACTAACACATTGTACTGGAAAACTATATAAGTGATTTTAGAATCAAATTGTTTACTTAAAAAGATGTCATTAAACATACGCACACACCCATTCTAATGAATTAAATTTAGGTAAACTTTCTTTCCGAAAGCATTTACATAACGAATCGTGTTCACTGTATTTGATTTTTTTGTGCTTTTTCACTGTAGGACCCGCGCTAACTTTGACCCGTCGTTAGGGTAAGGGTCAGGGTGAAAGTGGAGGTAAGGGTTAGGGTCTATAGTTAGGGTTAGGGTCATGGTCAAAGTTAGCGCGGGTCCTACAGTAAAGGAGTACCGATTTTTCATTGTTTTATTTTAGGTACACTTTTTCTCCGATTTGAAAAATACTGTTCGCTGTTTATAGTTTTTTAAATTGTTGATTTTAACAATTTTATTGAATCAATTTGTTTAATTAAAATAATAATTCATTTTAAAATAACTATTTAAAGAAACACACACAGGCTAATAAATTTAATTTAGGTAAACTTCTTCTTGAGAGCATTTAAATAACTAATCGTGTTTGCTGTATTTGATTTTTTTTACTGTTTTTCTTTTTTTTTTAATTAAACATATTTATATGTATGGGGAGGATAAAAAAATTGGGGGGCGGTCAACATTTTTTGTTCTTTTCTTAACAAAAATATTTCTATGTATGATGGAGGGTAAAATAAACACAATTGAGGGGGGTCCAAAATCTTTTTTTCCTTTTCTAAACTAGAAATATTTCTATTTATGGGGGTGGGTAAAACAAAAATCGGGGTGGGCTCGACATTTTTTTCTTTATTTTCAACTAAAACTTTTCTTGGTAAAATATGACTGGGGCTCCATCAGTTTACGGTGAGCGTTCATTTCTGACGCGGCAGCCTAGCAAAAATATGCGACCGAAGGGAGCATATATTTACTAGTATTTATTAATTAACATTAATGTATACTGCGTCTCGGCATCTGTTCACATATTGCGTTATTTAGATATGCACAATGACATGTCTTTCGTGCTTTAATAATCAATATATAGATTATCTGTGCACGGTGATGTTTCCGAAGGACCTAATATATAAACAACATTTTTTAAATGACTTATTCTCTAGTGTTGGTCTCACATTATTATGGAATGTTTTCTCTACACGGCTTTGTGGTCACATATCTCTTCCACACGTGATGCCACTCCTAACTACTGGGGCTATATTTCTATTGTCAATAGTCTACTACATCGTCGCATTACTCATCAAAACAACCCATGCCGGTTTGAAAGTAATTAAATTAATGTCAATTATCATATAACCGTAAACTGCTGATCTATATGTAATGTGTTTCGTATACATTGATCTTTCAAGTCCTTGCCACCTTTAAACTTTCCAGATTTAAAAGAAGCTTCCACGTCCAATGATTGCTATAGAGTTTCTGCTCTAACACAAAGTACGATAATCGTTCAATTAATGATTGCTGACAATGATTAATTATATAGTTTCGAAGGGAAAATTGCTATACGAGATTCTTTAAATGTTGACGATAATCCATGTGTGTTCTTTTGTTGGATAATGGCCCTGTGGAGGCTGACGCATGTTAAAGTGGGCGTATATGTGAGGAATCGTTTGCTTTTGGCTTGCGCCATTTAGTGCGGGTGGGTCCGTGAAATCGAGTGCAAAATAAACTGGTTCTCACAGTCGGAGCTCACAGAGGTTGACGGGACCACCACGTTGACGATACCTCAGATCAAGGGTCAATGTGCACCTGCGCATGGGGGCTTTGATACGTCACGGGTTTTTGTGTAGGAAGCAGAGTTTTGGCAATCTGGGTTTTGGAAGCGGACCGAACGGACTATTTCTCTATGTAGTCTTCAAATGAAAAATGGGAATTTATTTCCCTAAGTGAATACAGGCATGAGATTCCTTCTTCCCCCTTTTCGAATGGCTAAGGACTTAAGCTAGGAATTAACTACGATAAAGTAGTAATTTGCTCTTTCCCTCGACGTTCGTGAAGCACCTCCAGCGGTGACGATAGCTGACGCCTGAAATAAAAGAATCAAAAGTTTAAAAGATTGTTTGTCTCGTGAATCGGTCATTAAGGTTTTGTTGAAGACACAGCGAACGGCGATGTTCACGGCAGTACAGAAACGAAGAGAGAACTCAACCACTAGACGACACCCCTACACCCGACGAAAGAAGAAAAGGCACGCGAAACTAGACGACATCGAGACACACCCTTCCACGCGAGGAAGAAGAAAAGGTACGAAAAACTAGACGACATCGAGACGACACCCTTCCACGAGACGAGGAAAAAGAGAAGGTACAAGAAATTAAAAGGCATGCAACATGTTAATTTTTTGTGTTAAAAATGACCAGTTATTTAAGCGTGAACTGCCACGGATCATTCCGGGACGGGTATACGAAGCGATAATTGTCACGGCCCATTCCGGGATGGATATGCAACATTTTTTCAAACGTATATAATGTACCCCATCTCATAATAGTTTGAGACTTGATGTACACTTTTGATTGTAAAAAAGGAGTGAGGAATAACACACGTAATAATTGTTGGAGCAAGATTATTTGGAGTCGGAAAAGTATAATTGAAATAACATATCAGTTAAGATAGTCTCGTTCATTTTAGAATCAATTTTCTTAAAGGAAAAAAACAAAAAGAAGTTATAAGATGTAATACAAATCCATAGGGAAACTCAGATTCTTTTGCCGTTTCCCCATAAATGACAGAACGTTTTTCGAAATACAAAATTGCGTATCTGCATGTCTCCTTATGCTTTCAATTGGGGTAAGATAATATGCATTTAATGTACAATGTTTGATAGTCTTACACGCGTGTTTTATAATACATATTTTCTTGTTCATCTTGCTTCATATTTGTTTGTAGAAATCGTACTTTTTGCTCATTAGTTTATTTGTGTATTGCTGGGCACCTATGAAAATGTTGTTTTACTGATGATATGATGCTTGAAAATTGTTATGTTCCATCGTTTTTCTTAACATTACCAAGGCATTGGAAAAGTTACACACAAATATAATACCTTTGTGTATGTTGTTTATTGAAAACATGATTTAAAATGATTTAAATTGTCATGAAAATTCACACACAGTGATATATATATATATATATATCTATATATATATAGTCATCTACATACAGCCTGTTTCGCTGTATCACAGCTCTTCAGTGCGGTTAGACCAGTTAGTTCCTAAAGCCAGGATTGAAACTCGACCGTCGACCCATATGCTATCATATGACACTGACTGAATGTAAGTTATATCTCAATGTAAAGATTGTCAATGCCGGGAGCTCGAATTAGTTTTACTCAATGAGCTATTCTTAAAGCTAATAGCAGTTGGCAATATCCTTACTACCTCGGTAGGGAAATTCATATAGTCATCCACATACAGACTGTTTCGCTGTATAACAGCTCTTCAGTGCGGCTTGATCAGTTAGTGCCTCAAGCCGGTATTTAAAATAAAAGTTTAGTCTTTAGTGAGTAATAAGTTGGGTATAACCTTTTCGAAAGTGCTCTATTCCAAGTGTGTCGTTAGTAGAGCTGATGTGTGTGCTTTTCCGTTATGCTTGCCACATTATACAAGCGCGAATTAAACAATTCTGTCCGAAAAATCTTCTATCATCGTGATTCGATGGGATGGCAAATACATAATTTGCGAAAGGAATTTCAAAGCAAAAGACAATCTGTGGTTGTTAGAGATTACTTATCTCACACGTTATAGGCAGTATATCAATTGTGAATGGGAGGTAATTGCATTAATCATAACACAGTGTGAACTGATAAATATATTGTAGAATGTTCAGACAATCTGACGTCATAAATCATGTGTCGTCTTTTCAATGTATCTGCACCTCACCTCATCTCATAATAATATGGTCTGCGTTGGTGCCTTTTTGATTTATATGTTTTACTCCTGATGAAAGTAGGAAAAGAAAAGAAGGAAAGGATAAACAGATGAAAAAGTAGGAAAATATTAAGATAAGCCATATTCATAATTTATTTATCATTAATGTAACGCACTGTCTCTAAGGATATTGAGACCCGTGTGTGTAGAAGGTATGCCGTCATTTTCGGTCCTGCTTTGATTCATGTTGTAAAATCTACTAGCAATAATATGCCTCCTCCGATCGAATATTTTAGCTAGTATATATTATTTAATTATTCAGTTGCTTGCCACAATTACTTTAATGTATGATAGCAAATATACATATATACCACACAACCCATAAAAAGTGGCAAATACGTTGGAGGATCATCTATTTAAAACTGGCCGACTACTATACTGCACTTCAATACCAATGAACAATAAAAAGTGTTTAATGCCTAGGAGGATTGTATCATGACCACAGAGTACGTGTTACCCGCCCACCGAAAGAAATATGTCATGCCTTGGATGGTGTACTCTTTACAATCTACAAGAAGAAGGTGTAGTGCTTTAGAGGTTGTTCTCATAATAACAGAATTGAGACGATACTACCCCACTGAATTTAGAACTAACAGATATTCCATAGTGCATCACCAGAAGTAATAGTATTGTGTTGGCTTCGAACAGACAGCTACCAAATGTATCTCTTGTAAAAACATTAAAGTGTTCCATTGTAGGTTACACATGAGCTCATGTCAATTATCTTGTTCAATTCTATGCATTACAGTGTACGCTAGGTTTCATCAATCTGATCATCCTGGATTTAGGAAAAATGCAGAAAGATTCGCCAGTCACTCTTAAAACTGACGGTTTACGGTCTACATTTAGGTCGTTCTCTTATAAAATGTATCACTTGTTGGTTAATGAGTTGTCTTCTGCTTGTCGTTTGTTTTCAGCGGGGATGTTTTTATTGAATTCTTGATTACGTTTAAATGTTATTTATTCTTCTTTATTATTTATTTAGGCGGTTGTCTTTTTGGTGAGTATGTGTGAAAAAGTTGTTTACAGATGTGTTGACGTTTCTCAAAGCATATTTTTATAAGTCGATATATTCTCTATATAGTTGTTTGGTTCGTGTTTATTGGCTTAACTCTTGGTATTATTCGGCTTGTGTAATACTGGTGAGTTAACTTTAAAAGTCATAATCTTCATTTACCCAGGAAGTAACAATCGCATTTGTGGATATTTAATCAGTATTTTCTAGCATTTGGAACCCTTGTTAAGAAATTTAACGGGGTTAAGGGTTTCGTTAGGGTATATTTAAAACAGTCCTGGTTAAGTTGATTGTTTCTTGTTAGTTAATTGCGTAATTTAACATCCTCCCTGATAGAGAAATATAAATAATTAATAATGTATTTCATTGACATTGCGAAATTATCGATTATGTAATGTAAATGCTGGAAACGGTGTTGGAAAAGTAGCGGTTAGGCCGCGAAGGTATTTTATGCCAGTATAATAGTAAGTGTGTGTGGATATTATGAGAGGTAGACTTGTAATTGTATGTATGTTTGGGAGAAATGTTCACTTTATTATTTTAAAAGGGTGTGTGCATCTGAGGGCTTTAGTAATGGGGTCGGGTATTCTCATCAGACACTGTAATATACAGTATTTAAAAACACATACACACACACACACACATATATATATATATACATATATGATGAGAAAAAGATTGGCATGCCACAGCCAGAGATAACGCTAGGAATGCTAAAGCGAAACTGGCATAGACAACGTTCCCTAATCCATAGCGTAAACAACTAACACCACTCCAAAATCACTATAGTCGATGTGTCACTCGCCTGTTGAGGCGTTAATAGGCTGCAACAACATACTTATTAAAAAGGCACTAACCTATTAACCAGAACGAATAATATTAAACGGCCTAGTGAATACATATGTTGTCTCACTACGAGCTACACGCTTTTCACTGACCTGGTTGTAGACAGCATATATAAATACTTTATACGGAAACATCACTCGAAAAAAGAACACGCACACTGCACGACGGAGTGTTATAGAGCCAAGGGCCAGTATTTATTAATATAACTATCTTTCTGGATAGGAAAAGAAAACTAAGCATGGATCGATTACAAAAAGGTATATGACAATGTACCCCACACATGACTATTTCGGTGCCTTTTATTATATTAGATTTGTCGGATAATCATGAAAAATATGTCTGCCCATAAAAAGGTGTGGCAAACAACTATGATATAAAGCTACACTAATAGAAAAAAATAACAATCACTGAAGTCAAGATCCGAAAATGGATTGTTCTATAAAAAAAGATTATCGTTTTTTTAACTCTTTTGAATAGTGATAGATCTTAAAGGTAAGCTACTGAATAACATCTGGGGGGGGGGGGGGCATACAATTGTGGCCAGGGTATTCAAACATTACCTACACAAAAAATCACACATATGTGTTTCAAGGGTGCCCTCAAACTCTATGACAAAATCTGACTAAAGTAGACTCTTGCAGATTGTACATACTCTCCCCAAAGTTATTGGAATTACGTGGACAAATGTGGCAAGTGCTTATTCAGAGTCTTGAAGAAGTAAAAAATGGAAAACATAAAGCTTGATGAAGCTACTGCCAGAAAAGGCTTAGGTCGTTCATGTCAGTATCTTCATGCCGGAACAGTACAAATACGTTGGCATAGAAGAAACCGATTTAATTCAATATGATGTAATGAGAGATACAATTGGCAAAGGATGTGAAAGAAAAAATACCTTACAAATAAATGTAGCTGCCATTAACGAACTTGCCATGACAGTGATACCATGGAGCTTTGACATTAGTATTGACTGGCTACCAAATGGCATTAACAAGCTACACTAATACGAGAAAAGTGTTGACACTGTGCATAGTAATGCACAGAAATCAGTGTCTATCAAGGCTGTACTTACCAGAGAGAGCAGTAGGGTATCGGTCTATCAGAAAATGACCATTAACATCTAACCACAATTGTGAGCACCGGCCTTTATCTGATGAGTTCTTACAGCCCAAACCTTACGGTTGTACATCAGCTTTAAGACAAAATGTAAAATAGAACAACTCCCATCACGAAACTTGCCAAACATTTTGGACAAGACTGATTTACACATGTGACAGAAACAAGAAAAAAACCTGCGACGATAATAAGCAAATAGAATCGCCAGTAAACTGGAAGAATGCGACAATAAAAACCCTGCCAAATATTACATGGATAAACACTCCCAGGAATATATGGATAACGAAGGCTCTGTAGACGGGCTCAAAATAGGATCGCTCTTCTAATATCAGAAGAGGGAGAGAGAGATAATAGTGGCTGCGCTATATCAAGGCTTGATGACAAATCCTTTTAAGAAGATCATTGATCTCAGTAACGGAAAAAAGTGCAGCTTCCGACAAACAGAAGTAGCGAATGTGAGCCACTCGACATCCAGCTGCAAGTTTCTGCTGGGGGACGGCTACTACAGAATGGAACACAATGGGACACAATATATCTATTAGACTATCTGTAAAAAATAAAATATCTATTGTAACAGCATTTGAGAGAGACATATACCAGAAATAAATGTTGTGAATAAGGCATACACTGTTACTATGTAATTCCAAAAGCTACTATCTGTGAAACTTGAGCTACTAAACATGACATAGTAGTATGGAACAAGAGGGAGAAAGCAGACACCCTAGTTGAAGTCTGTGTATTTAAATGTGTTGGCTTAAACTGAGCTGAGATGGAGAAAATAACGTAAGAGCAAGGTATTATGCACGTCATGGAAATAAATAGATCTTATGAATCTCTCCATAATTTCAGTAATATATAGGAGCAACCAGACTCATGGAACTTAATTTCAAAAACTATCTGGCGTATATACCCGATAAACCAAGTGCCAGAGAGATACACACAATAGCGCTAAAAAGAATCTTCAAATGAGCTCAAGGTTTGAGTCTTTGAAATAGCAAGTGAATGTCTTGC
>OY744517.1:97356526-97361526 GCA_963556195.1 Sepiola atlantica
TGAATACTTCTGTTTGGTTATCGGTGAAGGGCTGTTTTTGTAGATGCGTATTTTGTAGATAGCATATGTACATTGATTTTTTTTGCAGATTACAGTATATTATAACTGTTGAATACATATATATTGTGTGCGTTTTCATGGTATATTTCTCTATTACAATGTATTAAATACTAAAAGCTTTTTTAAATATATATATATATAAATATATATATATATATATATATCTATATATATATATATATATATATATAGGGATTATTAAATGTTTATTCATTTGAATTGCAGGACACAAACCCCCGGTTTATTGACCTACTCATGATGATTATACGAAGTTTGGTTTACATTTCTACCGTATTTAATGTCGCCGATATAGATATATATTAACAATACTGAATTACAAAGTGATGAAAAAGTGTGCGTTCAAAGATGGAATGTACACCGTATAGCAGAGAAATAATGTAGCTGATCAGTATCATTTATTCTGGAATAAGCACACGTTATTGCTTGCCGACAATCTTATCTTATTTAATCGGCATTTAGTTGTGTTTCTCAACTGTCATCAAACGCTTTCAATAGACTTGAGATTCTGAAAAGAGGTGATCGTCTATTGTAAGCATTATGGACCAGATAAAAAAGACAATCGCAACATATTCCACTGTGTTCTTATTTAAAGAATATGCTTATCTCTTGTTTTATCACACACTTTATGTTAACTGGCTTATCAAACAGTTTAACGAGTGAAAGACCGAATGGCATGAATCGAATCGAAATAACCCAACGAGGGCTGGTTTCTCTCGGTGTTCTCAAGCTTTAACCATATGCAAATACTCATACTTAAAATATAAGTTTGAAATTAGGCTGGATTTTCCTAACGGCTAATATTTCATCAATCAGCGGTAGGTACAATGAAACGGTTTGGTTACTACGTCCCTTCCCCCCTAGTATTGAAGCAAATGCGATCCCCCCATAAGCGATCCCAATCGTTCGATTAAACTCTCTCCCAGCATTTCACTTACCGTCACTTCTACGATGTTCCGTTTGTTGATTGGCGTCTGATGAGGCCTTAACTTAAGGGCGGAGGTCGCCCTATTTGCTTCCTATCTCAACCGTCGTAGTACAACCTAACTCCTTATCCGTGTCGGCTATTACGTCCCGGTCGTCACTTAGTAACCGCCTCGATTGCTGACGATACTTGTCAGAGACGACGAAATCTTCAACTTTACTTCACCACACGTACCCTGTTTTTTTTTTTCTCCTCCAAATTATTCAGGCGCACTTAACTGACATCTTACCGGTTGACCGTCAACATGAGGATTAACTCACACGTCTGGACTATGATTTAACTCATCGTGACTTAATTTGACCCATCTATATACACTTCTGATGTGTTACCTGATACACGTAATGCCTTCTCATATGACATTCTCCCTACGGGGAGAGCTTTGTGTCGGTCTTCGACACTAGGATCAGGGAGACACTGGACATTTTTCCCATCGGAAACTCCTTCTTCTGAACTATCACATGAGCCGGGTCAAAGCTCAAATAGGTTACCTTCTATTGCAAGCAACCCCTGGGTGCTTAATCACTTCGCAGTTCTGGCGTCATGTAACACATGAAATCGCTCGTGAGTCAGACCAGTCGTATCTGCAACTAGACGATTCTGGCGATCTTCATTTATCTTACGTCAGGGGACGCAACCTCTTATCAGTCGAACACTGTCGATATATTAACGTACGTACGTTACTATTTCGATCAAGTCTTTTACTGGGGTGTTTTCTATTGACACCTCTAAGCTAAGCTTGTCCTCTTCTGTTAATAGGACTACCACCTGTACTCTTTCCATGACTATCCTCATCGATTATGCTTCAACTTACATTTACTGTCTTTAATCTATAACCAGCTGTTATAGACATACGTGCCACGAGAAACATTCCAACTTTAGACTATTAACTTTAATCCAATCTATTAACCTATAATATTTCTTACGTCATAGTATCGATACCACCATCATCATCCCCTTACGTAATACTTTTCCTCCCACATATATTTCATTGTCTTTAATATAAGTATGATTTTATTTGTTTATTTATTTATATATTAATGTGTTCTATTATGCCGCGATGCCAATTAGCATACCCATATTATTGTTCATTATATTGTATTGCTTCTCTTGTATTTATTGAATAACTATTATTGCTATTATTTCATCATCATCATCATCATCATCATCATCATCATCATCATCAAAATCATCTTCATCAGCATCAGCATCAATACTATTATCATTATTGTTACTATTATTTTTTCACAATTATTACTATTCTGATTGTCATTATTTTTCTAAATATCATTATTATTACTATTGTTATCATTATAATTATTATTATACTTATAACAAGTATAATAATAATTAATATTACTATAAATATTATTGCTATTATCTATATTACTATTATTATTTCGAGTGTATTAATTTATTATTATTAGTAGTAGTAGTAGTGATAGTACCATTATAATTGTTATTATTAGTAGGAACACAAGTAGAACTGGTATTATAATTAGGTGTCGATGTAGTATATTATAACCATTACTATTATTAGGAAAAGTATTATCATTATTTAGATAAGTATTATTAGTAGTAGTTACATTATTATTAGTATTAGTGGTATCGGTTAAGTATTTGTGTTGGTATTATTATTGCCATCAGTATTATTATAAGTATTAGTATTAATAGTACTATTAGTATATATTAGTTGTAGTTCTATTATTAGCGGTATTCTAAGTTAGTAGCAGGCCCCGTGTGTCGGCGTTGCCAGAGGGATAACTGTGCGTAGTGCTATTTAGTAATAGGTATCCAGGAAATTACAATCGTGAATTAGGCAATGTCGACCCTCCGTAGGAAGCCGAATCAAGTTCCGATGCTTCTACAGAATACGAACCGAACTTAATCGAATTTGCAAACTACAACAAAAACTTGATTTAAAGTAATCCCCCCCCCCCGCAATTAGATGTGCGTTGATTGGAGTGTGAGGTTAAATAGTTTCGGTTGAATTGAAGGGCCTTTCGGGTCAGGTTAAGTAAGTGAAGGTTACGTTAAAGTATTAACATATTAAGAAAAAAAAACAGTTCTGTTGATTAGCCGTTTACGTTTGTTATCGTCACTTTTACGTAGCCAGACAATTGTATTTTCTATAATGATGGATTTTTTTGGTTAATATCTCGCTAATTTCAAAATGAAAAAAAGGCCCTTTTCCTGAAAAAAAAAAACCAATTTAAATAAGAGATTGTTTAAAAGTAAAATACCAGCACACAATATTCATATTTAAAACAAGAACCAAAAAATTAATGAGGAAAAAAATGACAGCAACCCAATTTGGGCATCCCCAAAATTAGAAACCAGTATGTTATGCATCTGGATTTACTTCTAACTAGGCAGGAGGTAAGTTCTCTTTTACGTTAAATTCATATCGGAAGGTGATCTTCAGCATTAAAATCTAAATATTTAATTTTTTAGTTCATTTACTGGAGGTATATTGCAAACTCTTTTTATGTAATCGGTAAAAATACATTGGATTAAACCTGACAACCCAATTCCAGCTGTCATTATTTCTAAATGCAGTGTTCTTTAAGAATTCACTGTGTAGTTTATTTCCAAATAAGTTTAACCACTATCTCTTACAATCTTCGATTTCTTTTTACCCGAGTCCTTAGTATGTCCTCTCTTTATACTTCACGAAAAAGAATCTCATTTCTTTCAGAAATATTTTTATATAGACAACCTTTTTCTATATTCAAACCATATTCAACACGAAGTAGACCTCGACCACCTTTCTTTACTAGGTAGATACAATCAATCTGCATCTCCTTTCATTGCAAAAGTTCCATAAATTGTAAGCATTTACCGTGTTTTGGTATCCAACCATTTTAGTTAATCTACATTCCAATCAAGTACACCGGCAGTGTATCGAATGATAGCTACTGTTCTGGCATTTATAACCTAGATTGTATTTCCGTTGTACTCGGCTGTGCCCTGGTTTTTCATTTCCTTGTGTTTAATCTCATCCGCCTCCAGAATCCCCAAGTATGTGTAGCTCCTCTTACTGTCTACATTATTTATCAGATTTTTGTCGAGAGTTCAAGTCCATTTTAATCGACAAGAATGGCATTTTTATAACAAGAATGGCACATTTAGTGATGCTAAAGTCCATTTGTATGTCGTCAGTAAATACTTCATACCGTGTCAATTAAGGTATCGAGTTGAGTGTAGGAATTATTTTCCCAAGTCTACATCCTGCCTTCACATTACGTAATATCGTAGTATCATTGGGATCACACAAATGACAAAAAGCAAACGGGAAAGACTATCACCCTGTAAAAGCCCTCTCCTGATGTTTACTATACCTAATGCAGCACCTCCTGAAGTTAAATTGGTTTCCCAATTTTTCATGCTATTCTTTTAAGCTGTTTGAATGTTGGGGGCTATTTCGAAAATGTCCTGACATTTGTGTATCCATGAATAAGGGGTCATGTTATAATCCACCTACCCACTGGCAAGGTTAGTAGTTCTTCCTTTACAGTTTCTTATAATTATTTTATCGATCAGAAGCTGATCGATAGTGCCATGTGCTTTTTTTCGGCAGCCTTTCTATTCCTTAGGCAGCAACGTATTTTGGTCAAAATGACCATGAATACTTTCAGACTATATGCGAGTGAAAAGTTTCCACATAACTAAGAGACAAATGATCGGTCTAAAGTTTGTCATTTCAATCCCTCTTTTTTATCGTTTATGATCAATACTGTGGTGCCCTTTGTCAGCCATTTAGGGAAGCTAATTTTTGTCAAACTCCCATGTATCATTTCTGCATTATTATTATTATTACTATTTCTATTACTATTATTATTATCATTATTATTAGTAGTAGTATTATTATTATTGTTATTATTATTATTATTATTATTATTATTATTATTATTATTATTATTATTATTATCATCATCAT
>OY744517.1:97366526-97409026 GCA_963556195.1 Sepiola atlantica
ATCTGTGTGTGTGTATATGTGTGTGTATATGTATATATACATATGTATTAAATCACTAACGTTAAGCAACGTAGAGCCTACCCACTACTAAATGGGTGACTTATGGGAATACCAGGTGCTGTATGTGCTCTCAGCTTATCTCGGCATTGTTTCCAGTCGTCTTGAATTACTTGTCATTGGAATCAAGCAGAGTCGCCTCAGGAGAGGTGTTGTTGGGATTGTGCAACTCTTGCAATTACAATTACTTTCGCGTACAGCCCCTGGCGGGGCACCCATACGTCGAAATCGACGGGAGAGTCCATCATATACATTGTTGTTTTTGATGTTATATAAATGAATAAATTCGAATGTTTTTTTCAACATAGTCTAACTATATTAACATGTGTTATTCTTATTTGATTGTGTAGTATATTTTCATTCGTAACGATACATTCCTCTTAAGCAATATCTTTTCTTTTGAAGATGAGTCAGTATAGTTTACGTTCGTTTCTCATGATAGCATCCGCCCAGGATTACATTATTATTTGTTGAGGGGTAATCTATTATCTATTCCGTTATAATATTATTATCACATGAATTAATTTCTTCTTTGGGGGAATGCTCCTTAGCCATTATATACTTTTCTTCGTTCTTACCTCCTCGTTTAGGGTCAGTGTATGTAGTTATTTCATAATAATATAATCCTCTCTGGCTAGAAAAAATGCAACCGGAAAGAGCCTATATTGGCAAGTATCATATCTATATATATATATATATATATATATATATATATATATATATATGTATGTATATATATATATATATATAGAGAGAGAGAGAGATAGATAGATAGATAGATATAGCACTAGATAAAGGGATAGAATAAAATAAGGTGCGATTCAAATGTTATTTGCATTCAATCTTCAAGGAAAGTATTTTAAAGTTCTTAACTCATGATATTTCAAAGAAAATCTTCTCCTCACAGGACCATTACCGCAATGACATTACTGCAGATAATAACATCAAACTTTGAAAATATATTTTTTAAAATTTACATAAAAATACATAAAATTATATAAAACATCAAATATATCGGCCCAAAACATACTTTTTTGCTAAACTTATACTGTTCATCTAAGTCATAAAGTTTAAAACAGCTTCAAGAATAATATCAAAGAGGTTGATTAAAACAATGCAGGTGGTGAATGGTGTTCCAAAAACGAAAAAGTTATCCAGGCGGGAAATTTGTTTGCTATCGATGCAGTATATGACAGTGAAAAGTGTGTCCAAGGTGTATGCAAATTAATAAAACGATAGAAAAAACCAAATCATATGAAAAGTTCAGAAAAAAACCCACTTGGTGTTGAATATTATGATGTCCAAATTAAGGGTTCTTATGAGTTGATAGGAGTTGTGCGAACCATAACTGGGTGGTTAGATGCAAGCTCCGCTAAAAACATGTATAAGTGTATGTATGTATATATATACATGTGTATATATACATATAAATATTTATATATACATGTGTGTATATATATATATATATATATATGTACGTGTATATGTGTGTGTACATATGTAGTTGTTCTGTATAAAATTACGCACAGCATGTTACATTTTTCGAACAAATTTATCAAGCATTGACTAATTAGCAAACATTTCATATTTCCTTTATTCCCATTTAAATTATGAATTATTTTAATAATACTCAGTCACATTAGAGTCATTGAAATTGCAGTGCAATTTTATGTAACTTCGGTCGACCACACAATAGTATCGCTTTTATATTCAACTTGTTTCTTATTGGCTATTATTTAGTAACATTTATTTGTGTTAGTGTGTAAAAAGAAAAGGTGCAGTTTTCTTTAATCCACATATCGAACTCATATAATTAGATAATAAAACTCACTTTGTATTAGCAGTTCTTGTATTGCCCAATAACACCTTGATTTTAACTTATACACGATATTGATCTAACGGACGGTAAACCACATAAACACATACCTTTTTTGTGTCTATGCAGTATATATATATATATATATATATATATATATATATATATATATATATATGTATATATATATATATGTATATATATATATATATATTTATATATATATATATATATATATATATAGTAAGCAATGAAAATATATATGCTTTTATTGCTTACTACCTAACTCTACTTACGTATCGAGCACTGTTGAAGTAAATACTGAAAACTGATACATAAAAAATTATATCTCCTTATAATATTTTATGTAAATACATGAAGTACTAATATATATATATATATATATATATATATATATATATATATATATATATATATATATAGCTTGTTGGATGACATCGTCCTAGCGAGTATAGAATGTTACTTTTTAGACATCGGCCTCGGTTCTAAGTAGTTCGATGACTACACTTTTTCTTTGAGAAGAGTAGGTACATTCTACCGTCGGACTTCGCCGCGGTTTGTTTAATCTGTGTAAATCAATAGACATTTATGTGGCGAGGTAGCTAATTGGCAAAGTACTTGTTTGGCATGCAAGTGACTCGGGTTTCGAATGCTGAGTTTGGATGGGTTTTACTTATATATATATATATATATATATATATATATATATGTGTGTGTGTAGTAATTAACACATCACCCTTATTCCAATAATTAGAACATCAAGTTAAGTATGGGCACGATCGTTTCCAAAACAACCTGGTCATAATTTATTTTATTATTTGATAAAGCTAATCCAAAATGTTACTTTCTCAGCGCCTTTCGCAACATGTCTTACAGAAAATCAGAGAAAACACCCAAAATACTCGTTCAAGAGAAACATCCACTGACAGAAAGAATTTCCGGTTGATATGTTGGGAGCATACGAGGGGAACAAAACAATGGTGCCTATACACAAATCACCGGTACATATAAACAAATAACACAATACTTTCTCAATATTTACCGTTTGAAATGTCTGCAATAAATTAATTGAAATTAAATATTCTTTTGTCAGAAGGGTAGTTAAAACAATACAAAAATAAATGAAGATAGAAATAAGAATAATAGAAAATGAATGAGAATAAAATTAGCAAACAAAATTTTAAAAATACGAAAAAAATAAAAAAATAAAAATAAAAAGTAAAAATAAGCGATTTTAATGAATGAAATTAAAATTAAAAAGATAAAGACTACATGAACATAAAAATCGAAATAAAATAATAAAAAATGAATGAGAATATAATTGGAAAACGAAATCCAAAATACGAAATAAACATTAAAAATAAATAAATAAATAAAGATAAAGAAATGAAATAAATAAAATTAAAATTAAAATAAAAAATAAAATGAACATAAAACTAAAAATAGAAATAAAATGACATGAGAAAATAAATTGTATAAAGGGTGAACATTTTATTTTACAGAGGCTTTTTTTAGAAAACATCCTATAAGAGGAAGTGCAGGGTAAGAAGAAGGAAGAAGAGTATTGGGGTAGATATGAACAAAGATATTTTTTTATTGACGGGGGGAGAAAAAAACTTTTTTACAAACTCGTATAGGGGAAGGAAACATGAAATAATAAGGAAATAGGGGGTGCAATATAAGAAATAGTAGAGTTGGGATTATACCAACAACACTGGACATATAAGTGTATAAATATATATGCTATGAGGAATGGTAAAAAAGTTTCTCAGTAAGTTCACTGATTCGTAATGAACAGAGAAGCAGCCTTACAGGAAATATATAATATCTACTTTCTATTGAGTTCTTATACCAATTCCGTATTCTAATAAAAATCGGAAAATGGAATGACATTAGCTGGGGGGGGGGGCGGAGTGTTCCAGGAAATATTATAATCCGGCCGTTAAAGACGTGTTTGGAAAAAAAACAGAAACAAACAGAATGTGAGTTTCGATATCCGAGTATAATTCTTGGATCATGTGGAGGAGGTCAGTAAAGACCAGAGGAGATAAAAATATTATTCATGACCTATATTCAATCGGAGAAAGTTTGTCTTAATACCTCCGAGGCTTGAACCGCTTCAACGTTTTTTAGTTTTTGTATATATGTATTTTATATAGTACCCAGTAAAGTAGAAGAGGCTGAACGAGAACAATATACATATATATATATATATATATATATATATATATATATATATATATATATATATATATATATATATATATGTGTGTGTATATATAAATATATATATATACATACACATATATATATATATATATATATATATATATAGAGAGAGAGAGAGAGAGAGAGAGAGAGAGAGAGAATTATGAAAAAGGAAAAACTATACAGACATTAAGTGTTGTAAACATTATAACTTATTTCGACCCCTTAATTGGGTCTCCTCAGACGTATAAACAACCACGTTGGTTTTTTGACGTGGTTGTTTATACGTCTGAGGAGACCTAATTAAGGGGTCGAAATAAGTTATAATGAATACAACCATAATGTGTGTAGAGTGTTTTTCTTTTTTATAATTCTGTTTTGCTCTGTTCAAATTACATTGAGCTCTGTTATTCAGATTCTCAACACAAGATTGAAATCTACAAACTATATATATATATATATATATATTGATCAGGTTAAATATGAGAGCAAAATTAACATGAACCCATGAACAACATGAAACCTGAAAAATGCTCAATACTAAGTAGATAATTTATAAATGTACATACACAATATTATAGGCTGACGTCAATCAACCGACTTTTAGATGATTGATTGACGTAAGAATATACTATTGTTTATGTAATTTTATGTATATATATATATATATATATATATATATATATATATATCGTGTGTACTTACACATAGTTTGTGTCAACATATATATTTAAATACGATAGAAATGCGAGTGTATGTATTTGATATGTTGTTCAGTCTTCCCACAATTCTACATACAATGACTAATTAGTTATGTCATTTAAATACAACTTTTTCCATAGTATTATATTTTAAGATTCTACATTTTTTGTTTCGTTTTCCAGCTATCAATATGTTTACATTATAATTATAAATATATGCATATTGACCGATTAAGTACGAGATAAGACAGACGAAAGAATATATTTTAACTATTGAACGGAAACGTAAACTTTACCTTGCGAATACACATATATTATTTAAATTACTGAACTTTCGTACAAATGTATGGTTAATAGTTTACTAGTAAAACCATATAAATTTTGACTAAAAAATAACAATAAATTAAATGTTATGAATTTGTTTAAAATATATGTTCATTAATTAAATTACTTCTGGCCATTTAAAAAAAAACATTTTTCAGGATAATGCATCCAATATTTTTTACAAAGTTTTCTTTAGTTACTTTTTTCTACCATCAAATTTCTTCAACCCACCCCGAAATTATTCTTTTCATTTTACTTATTTATAATGTATTTTCAAGGACAAACTATGCTAGTAGCACTTCTATGCAAGTACATAGCAAACACAAATATTAAAAGACATTCCAAACATGTTATCTGCATTTATAATATTCTCTATTAATATTTTGATTAAGAGAATATGCTGAAAACAGAATCAAGGGAGGCGCGAGAGCGCTCTATCCCTTAATAGACTTCAAGAATGGCCTATGCTGGACATTTCATTTCTTTTGTCAATCATAACTCAAAAACCAATAGGCCAAATAAGTTAGAACTTTGCACACATTTTTTATTTGATATGTTCTATAAGTGTGTAGAATTTCAGCATCATTAGTCAAGGCAACCCAGAGATCCAGAAAGTTCAATCATGAAATCATGTTATCCGTACCTACGTATGTGCCACACTGTATCTCATCAACTATTTGATGGATTCAGCTGATTTGTGGAAGATATAGAGTTTCTAGGGTCTAGTTGATGGAATTTTAATTTCAGTTTACCATATACCTTTATTTTCGAGAAAATTCCAAAAAAACTTACAAATGACTATTGTATTGAGGCATAGCCTTTACATAAGTATTGATATCCCATGATAAATGCTAGTATACTGAAATCATATGCACTTAATCGGATTAAGATGAAAATTCGTGTACGCTAAATGTACAAAAGCAAAGACATTTTTCTAATTTTTACACTTTTATTGTCATTAAGGGTATGCGAGCACAACAGGACTATGTATTTTACTGGTAGGAATTTTTCTTCAGCGTAACTCACACACTTTATCCACTCATGCATAGAGATTTATACTGTAGTGATATAATAATGAAATGGTTTGGTCGATATGTAGTCTTAAGGACAATAAAAGTGTAAACATTTAGGAATGTCCTTGCTTTTGTACATTTAGTGTATATGGATGTTTATCTTAACCCTATTAAGGGCATATGATTTCAGTATACTGGCATTTATCATGGACTATCAATATAGAACACAATCAGCCTGCGTGTTATCTCCTCTTTACTCGTACACTGTGCTTTTCGATTTTCATTTACCGATTTATACATGTCATCAAATTATTACGCAGTCTTATTTACGCCGTTTTTGTCTGTTTATCACGGTATTTACCTTTCATTCGTAAACTTCCTGTTATTCAGTAATAACACCGTGTTTTTAAAACAAATTCGAAACATTTAGTATATACTATGTATATGCATATTTAATATTGGTATCCAAAGACCCGCGTTTCGTAGTTTCAGTTTAACTAGACCTATATATATATATATATAAAGTGGTGACCCAAAAGCGAAATTTTAGGAAAGGTAAAACCTATTGTGTAAAGTATACATCTCAATATCCAGGATAGAGCAGATAGATATGTAGAATGCTGAAAAGGAATTAGAAAAGCAAAAGTCAAATCTTTTTTCAATTCAGTTGCTTATAGCAAGGTATATTCCGCAAAAAGGCAATTTATTCAAGTTAAATTTTTTTATAAGCCAGGCTTTTCAAAGATCAAAATCTTATCATCAGAGGAAGACACTGGGATAGATAAGTTGGCAAAGGCCAAAATTTAAAATTTGAGAAAGTAAAATAAAAATTGTAGGGAAAAAACACACGGCAAAACTCTGCCCGAGTGCAAGCAAATGTCCGATTGCAAAAAAGACCGGTGTCAAAAAGTCCAACGGAGAAAGTGAAATGTAGATAGATAGATCGTTAAAAGGCACAAGAAGTGACAAGAGAGGATTCAAAGTTAAATTCCAAAAAAACACATATTCAGGTGCGGTGAAGATAGGTAGAATCAAGAGGGTAAAAGGTCCAATAAACGTGGATGCAACAAGGTTCAGTAAAACGTGAGGTGGAAAGTATTCGCCATTTAAAAGACTTCCTGGGCTAAAATTCATGGAATAGGTTTAAGTTGGCAAAAATACAGCCAATTAATATTTAAAGGCAAGCCCGTTGAAAAACAAGACTTGTCTGAAGTAGGGCAAAAACTCATATGCGACCAGTAGGCAGGAAAGGAATGTGAATGGGGTGCGAAGGGGGCGAAGGGTGCCGGTGCGATGAATAAGTGCGATTTAAAACTAAGAGTGTGAGTGTGGGGGGTAGGTCGCTTAAAGTTAAAAGTGGACGTTTGCGTGAATTAGGGTTCAACTAGAAATGGGATAGAAGGGTGTGGGGGCAAGTCAATCGGTGCGGGGAAAGAAAATTAAAATACCAGAATGTGTCGGGAGGATATGAACCGGGGTATGGGGTTAGGTGTTTAATCAGATGACCTTACTTATAAACAATGAGGCAAAATATATTTGAAGGGTAGAAATAAAAAATATACAAATAGTAAAAATAAAAATTAAAAGTAAAAATAGAAATAAAGATAATTAAATGAAAAAAATAAGAAAATAATAATAGAATTAGTCTTAGGCTCGCAAGGAGAGTTATGGATGACCGATAAAGAAATATATAAATGAGGGAATAGTCGATAAAATTGGAATCCGGGAGTGAGTATTAGAATAAGGAAAAGGTAATTTGACCTCGAGTGAATATTCGGGATGGAAATCCCCTAAGTGTTTAAAGATTTGGGTAGAAATAAAATACGTTGTTACGGGACGCTAGTGCTTTTGGATTTAGGGAAATTAAACTTTGAATAAAAAAATTCAGAATAAGATATATGGAAGTTAATTAAGACAATTATTAAATAGGTTAATGATGGCAGAGAGAACTTGAGACATACCTTGGTTAAAATAGTGACAATAATTTAAACCAGAGTGAGAAGGGAGATGGAAATTAAGAGTAAATATTATGGGGGTTAAAAGATGTAGGAATGGGGTGGGGGTCGGGATTGAGCAGGGTCCGAGAGAAGTGAGCGAGGGGCGAGGTGAACGAGAGGGGAATAATCGAGGCTATTAAAAGAGTGAGAAGAATTATTTGTTAAACAGGGGAAAGCAAACCGTAATTAGAATGCACAGAGAAAACGGTGAGCAGTTCGATATCGAAGTGTGCAAAAGGGATTACAAGTAGATAGGGCGAGTCATCAAGTAAATAAGAAGGCTAGGGTCTAATGCAGATAAGGTGGGTTAGTTATTCGGTTGAAAGGGACGATTAGAAGGTTGGATGTGTTGATGGAAGCGGACGAGTGTATTAAAGGAAGTTAAAGGAAGATATAATAGAAATCATATAGAGGTTATACGATTAAGGAGGTTAAGTACAATGATTTAGGGGGTAGTGGGAGAAAGGTACTACACCTAAGAGGATTGTAAAGCTAACGGAATCCATGGGAAATTTTTTAAGTTAAGAGAAACGCTAAAAGAATGAGGGAGATATATGCAGAGTTATAGAACAAAACGAATAAGAACTATCGGAGAAAACATCCGAGATGTAGGGAGGGTAAATCCGAGATGTAGAGAGGGTAGTTAATCGAATGGGGGAGGGGTGTCTGGAGGATTACTATGGTTGCTATATTTAAATTTACGTTTATGTCTGCAACTGGAGATAAGTTCATTCTTAGAATTAATGATATTTTTAGATTTAGTAGCAGTAGTTATCATAAGGGTTTCCAATGTACAATGTTGGCAGTGGGGTGCATCCGGGGTATATGATTTGGACTTTTTAAGTATAACCCAGTGAAGTGAATAGGGGGTTTTTTTTTTTTTGATGTTTCTAATGAAATTGGAGAGTGAAGTGCCAGTGCTATTATCGTTGCTATTTTTAAAGGAGTAGATATGGCTAGATCCGGGTCTTAATGGGGAAAGAGGACGCCCCAATATATGTGTGTATCTTGAAGGGTGGTGCTATAGTTGCATTAAAATTGCTAGTGATATTAGATGAGATTTGGGTTTGGAGATTTAGGTTATGCGAGGGAGATTGGTTGAAGTTATAGGGCGGAGCGGATATGGGGTAATGTCAGATAGCCCAAAGACACTATCAATTATTGGCGGTGCTTGGTTAGAAGTATGGCTGTATATGTGGGGGTCTTGAGGAGAAACAGATTGGGGTTGTGGAGAGATTTGGAATCCGGGTGGAGTGTGGGAACTGTGATTGCTCATAATATTGGAAGAACGGGGGAATTATTTCACAGTGTAAGCGTATATTACGTCCTTCTGTACACAATCGCTGTTTAAGGGACAGTATCTGGGTTTACGACATTTACAAGTGGTGAGGGGGGCGGTGGGTGGTTGTTGTTGGATATGTTTGATTTTTCTTATTGTTAGAGGTTATGATAGTTTGTTCAATATTGGGCATTGTAGAATAAGATATTTTAATAGAATTGTTGTTAAGAATAGTGCTATATCTGTGGTTTTTTTTAAAAGACCTGTCTAAAATTTGGAAAAATTCCTTTAGTATATTAGTTTTGACATTACCGTTGAAAGGCGGTAGGACCAAATGTTGTTCTTTCTTCTAAGTTTTTGTCTTTGTCTGTGCGTCTGTGGGTCTTCCCTATTATCGATATTGCTAATTCCTATGGGCTTATTTGCATGTGTTTTTATTTTCTTGGGTGCAGATGCGTTAAACTTTTTACTTCTGTGTATCGTCATGTTGTGCGTAATAATGCCGTAGGGTTTGTAAACTTAAGTAGGGGGTTGCAGTTATATTTAATTTTGTGATTGTAGCCTGAATTTAGCAAAGCATTATTATAGAAGCTAGAATTGTGATCGAAGATAGATTTATTAGCAGATAGCTTAGTGATTCTTTTAGATACTGAAGGGACTATTGAGTTTATGATGGATTTAGGGTGGTTAGATAGGCTATGAACGTAGAAGAGGGTTAAGTTAGGTTTATGGTATGGGCTGAAAGTTCCCGAGTTAAGATCCAATGTAAGGTCCAGAAAGTTGGATATTCTTTTCTCAGGTTCCACTGTAATGGTCTAACCAAAGTTTTTGAAGAAGTTATGCAAGTTTTGATAGTGTTGTTATATTGTCTCGCTCTCTCCCCAGACACAAACAAGGCATCGTCCCTATATAACCCACCCTGTAAGTGCCCAAAATTAAACCCCAACTCTCTCATCAAATACAAACCTACCAGGTCAGTGACCTGGGCAGAATCCGACGATCCCATAGTGATATCAAAGTTATTAGGGGTGTTCTTCTTAGTCCAAAGCTTATTATCAAATTCTAGTAGGGATCTTCTGGCCAATATTATTAGTTTAATCTCTAAGTAAAATAGGGGAAATGGACTGGTAGTAATAATTAATATCGAATGTTATGAAGTTCAAGTTAGGTTTAGACTTATCAATGAGGTTAAGGAACCAAGTAGTAACTTCATCTGAGGATTGCCAAAGAGTGTAAGGGGTTTTTCTTTTAAGGTGGGGATGATTCTATCCAATATCTTCTTACTTATGATGCCTAAGTCGGATTTAGAAGAGCAGATTAGTCTGATGGATGGGTTTCCCATGAAATTATGTTTATGTTCCTTCAAGGTAAATCTAGGTATTGCAGAGGTTAAGATTTCTGTGTAGTTAAGGACATTCAAAGATGTTAGTATGGATTTAGCCTCATTGTTTATACTAGTTAGGGTATCGTATGATGTGCTTTTGTAAGATTTATTTAATTCCCTGTAGATTAAGGATTTGTATTGACTATATTTTAGTTTGTAAAAATTCTTAGTTTTATCCGCTGGGACAATATCTGTTTTTTTTCTAATATTGTTAGTGATTTTTTTTTTTTTGATGATGGGGTGTAGATGTTTATTGTGCCTTTTAAATTTAATACGACTAATGAGGTCAAATAGGTCATTTTCGAAATTATTGAGGTGTTCATTTTGTTTGGGGAAGAAGGAAGTTTTGAGACCGTACCTGGAAGCAGATGAGTTTTCCAATTTCTTCAGTTCCCTAGAAGAGTTCATAGGTAGTGTAGATCCAAAATGGGTGGGAGGTGAGGAATTGCTGGTGTCAGTTTGGTGGGTGGAAAGTTTGTGGTTCAACTCATGGTGGAATGCTTTCCATCTAACGTTGGTAATGAACTTCTTCACAGATTGGATAAGTATGCAAATATAGGCTTCATTTGAGGGGATGGGTATGTTTTTTGACGAAAGCGGGAGGAGTTCCTTGTTGAACATATCACAAATAGGAGGTAAAAGCTCAACTAAGTAGGAGCTTAATATAAAGTGGTGAACTAAAGGCGAACTTTTAGGAAAGGTAAAACCTATTGTAAAAAGTATACAGCTCAATATCCAGGATAGAGCAGAATTTAACTTTGAATCCTCTCTGGTAACTTTTCGTGCCCTTTAACGACCTACCTATCTACATTTCACTTTCTCCGTTGGACTTTTTGACACCGGACTTTTTTGCAATCGGACATTTGCTTGCACTCGGGCAGAGTTTTGCCTTGTGTTTTTTCCCTACAATTTTTATTTTACTTTCTCAAATTTTAAATGTTGGCCTTTGCCAACTTATCTATCCCAGCGTCATCCTCTGATGATAAGATTCTGATCTTTGAAAAGCCTGGCTTAAGGAAAAATTTAACTTGAATAAATTACCTTTTTGCGGAATATACCTTGCTATGAGCAACTGAATTGAAAAAAGATTTGACTTTTGCTTTTCTAATTCCCTTTCATCCTTCTCTCTCTCTCTCTCTCTCTCTCTCTCTATATATATATATATATATATATATATATATATATATATATATAATGATAGAGTGAGAGAGAAAGAGAGAGGTGGGCACTGTAAGTGTAGTATGAACACGGCAGGGCGTCGCTAGCTATGAATGCATTGTTCCTTTCATTAAGTGGAACACTCTTATGACGCTAGGCCGCCGAATAAAGTGTTAAATTTATCGCTGTTTATTTGCTATTTAGCGTTGGCGGAGTGGTTCGAGACGTCGGGAGTTGTAAAATACAAGGCATCCGTGGTTTCGAATCGCATGACCAGTGAATAGTCATATGTCTATGCTGATGAGTTCCGATTATCAAAATAACGAAACGTATACGTACATAGATAATAAACAAAACAAATAGTTATTATATATATATATACAATATTTTTATTTAAATGTGTACCATATCAATTTTACGAATGTATATTGAATATATATAAACACTCGTAAATATATATATATATATATATATATATATATATATATATATATATATATATATATATATATATATATATGTGTGTGTGTGTGTGCATGTGTGTGTGTGTGCGCGCGGGGTGTCCAATTATTAATACACACACATGATTAAACTTGTTTAAGCTGATTTTAATGACTGACTTGGAAGTTTGGCACAAAGGGACCAATCAAAATGTTTAACCTCTCGCCTTTGACACCGTGGTCGACTAATTTGAGCTTAATGTCCATCTATAAAACCTTAATATTTCATTATGGTTATGGGCATCGTTCCAGTCGGAGAGATAAGAGTTAAGGCCAGAATTAGACCATCGTATGTCTATGACAGGGTCACACGCACAAACTGACACACACAAATACCAATGAAAGACGTACTCAGCGTAGTGTTGCCATATATTAAGTTTATATAGAAAATTATGAAAAGAATATAAAATCGTTGGCAATCGATGATACTTTCACAAAATATATACTTGATTTAATCATTCCAGTAAAGTACCTGGATTATTATGTAACCGGTAATAGTCAGTTACAATTTACTTAACTGTTGTCATATGAAGGTGTAGATGCTTTTAATCTCCTTACATTTTGAAAGCTAATTAGTTGAAAATCGTGTATTTTGGGATGTATTTTTAACTTCACAGACATTCACAAGTATATTATAATTTTTAAAAAGAATAATTCACATATAATTTCTACAGTTTATTTATTTTTTCTTTTCTTAGTAATGTAATTTGATTTTAGTTGGTTTAGTATTTACATTTTCTTCATTTGGTTTTTATTTTAAACTTGATTATTTCCTTATTAAGGGTATGCAACGTTTGTATATCTTAGTGTGTACATTTGTTTAGTTTTGTGCTGTATATATATATATATATATATATATATATATATATATATATATATATATATATATATTATATATATATATGTACACACACGCTTATAATAGTTTCTCTTTTTAATACATTCTATATTTATGTCGCTGCATTACTTTGTTTATTGTGATTATACATATATATATATATGTATATATGTTTATATATATATATATATTAACACAAAAAAACAAAGTAAAATAACGGAATAAATGTAGAATATATCATCCATGTTATATCTATTTTCCCATCTTTTTTATTACCCTCCCTCCTCTCTATGCCCGTCTACCTCTCTATCTCTCTTTCTAGCCATCTCTTTCTCTCTCTCTTTCTCCCCCCCCTCTGTCTGTCTCTCTCTCTCTCTCTCTCTCTCTCTCTATATATATATATATATATAGTATGGGATAACAATATCACATATCTCCATAGTAACATTAGTTTATTGTGCAATTCATTTTTCCATGCAGAACGAGTCTAGTAACACGAGTTTATTCGCTAGTTTGATTTTACCGGCCACCAATTATTTTCATTAATACTAAGTTCATGGTCAACGTACACACCGTTCTACAGACTAATTTGTTTGAATCGATAAATTAATTTAGATTGATTCACAGAATACGTCTAACATCCCATCTTGTATCTTATAATCTATAACTTGCATTGTCAAGGCGGTTGAAAGATGTTGCATTTAAGTGTGTACGACCCATTTTACAAGGTACTTACACTTATCACGACAACTTAGTTCATTCGTATTGTTCTTATTCTCTCTATTAGCGCCAATTTTAGCTATTAACAACCAATTTAATAATTTACTTGCTTAATAATTATTTTAGACATAACGTCCCATGGCTGTTTAAATGGGTTAACACTTAAATTATTTTATAGTATTTGATAGTTGGTGTGGCAAATGTTTAAGGGCACTCATTTCTTTAACAAATAGATTAGTTTGGACCCATGCAGCTAATTATACTGGCGTTTCCGTGTTATCTTATAATTTACTATTACGTAAGAACACGTCTCAATCAGTAATGTCAAAATATTAAAAAAAGAAAAAAAAAAAAAGTTTGGGCACTCGTAAGTGATCGGAGCTTTAACATTTGATAACTGCTATCGGGTATATACGACGTGCAGAGGTTTCGTTCCTATATCTTAGTTAATTCGCATTTACTTATACATATATATATATATATATATATATATATAGAGAGAGAGAGAGAGAGCGAGAGAGAGAGAGAGAGGGGGAGAGAGAAGGAGAGAGAGAAATATTAGTGCAGTTCAAACGAGAGAAAAGTATATATGTAAAGGAGTAAGACAATCAACATTTTTAAGAAGTGTTTTCTACATTTATTTATTATTTTGTTATTTTATCATTTTATAATTTTATATAACGCGTTTCAAGCAGTGGCCCACTATCATCAGATATGTGAATCTGTAAATGGATTTAAATATCTGATGATAGCGGGCAACCGCTTAAAACGAGTCATATACACTTATAAAATGATACAAAAAATAACAAATAAATGTTGAAAAAAAACTTTTAATAAATGTTGGTAGCGTTACTATTTGACAGATACATATATATATATATATATATATATATATATATATATATATATATATATATATATATATATATATAGATAGATAGATAGATAGATAGATAGATAGATAGATAGATAGTGGGGTTGATCTGTAAGGCCTTAGAAAAGAAGGCACGAACTCGGGGAAATATAAATACAACATATAAAGAGTGGTTTAACGCCGTTTTCCTGTCAATATTAGTGGTAGTTCCAACACACAGAGGCATGTTCTCCCGGTATTTATAGTGACGCGGACGAGTTCATGTAGTCCCTAACAGTAGGTAACATAACACCCCCTTTCCTAAACATGGCCTCCGCAACAGTGTCAGTACTATTAACTTTTTTGATTGATAACGATAAGAGGTGAAGACTTTCGTTCCTATTTAGATTGTCACTGTTCTAGGTCTTCTTTGGAGTTCTGTACGTCGAAATTGTTGTATATGTAATCTATTACTTATTTTTCTTCCTAGTGAGTACTGTTTATTATTTTTATAATTGTTTTTATTTCTATCAACAAGTATATACTATAGATTAAAGCGGATAATTCGGTAATGTTTAGTCTCCTTAGGTTGTTCACGCATACTTTTAGGTGTTTGTTGTTTAAAATTAGTTCTGATTTGTTGTTGTTAAGCTTTCATAGGTATTTGTTTCTCGCAAATGACTGGCTTTTGTCAAAGGAATGTTCTCTTTCAGTTCCAATTTTCTGACATCAGTATGTGCCAAATAAAGTGTTGGTGTTTTTTTAATACGAACATTCACAATTTGTAGCCGTTCCGTTTCAATTAACGTTGGTAATAGTTTAATCCTAGAGTGTATTATTTTCACAAAAAAACCGTTCTGTCTATTTTGTTGGTTTATTAAAAATGTTATATGTATGCAGAGTAATTATCGACACGTCTGAACAAGAGTATAGTGGTGGCGTAACATTTTAATTCGGGGTTTTTACCTGTACATATATTCTTATATTCATGACGTCATGTTTTTCTTGTTTTTGTGGATTAAACTCGACATTCATCTTCTCTATTCATTCTAAAATGTAAACTCTTGTTTCTTACTTTATTACAAGTTAGACATGTTTTAAAATGGTATGGACAATGAAGGGGTCTACAACAGAAACAGGGCTAGGCTGTAATGTTTCCTGTTTTTATATTGGGGTGGCTTTTTTGTAGTAGAGTGAAAATAATTTCTTGTTTTGTTTGAGTTGTTTTGATGGAGACTTGACATGTGATTTCTGACGTATCTTTCTGATGTGAGCAATACCCGAGTCTTCCATATATTTAGAATCATGTTTAACGCTTACAAATGTCAGGCAGTATTCGACTAATTTTTGTAATGTTAAAGCCAGCTCAAAGTTCTAACTTGTTCAGCAATCTACGCCTTATGTATGCGTCTTTGTCTGATACAAGTCATTGAACAAATACTAGGCAGTTAAAGTTATCCGCGCTAAGTTCAGCTAGTTTTAAATCGTCACAGTGTTTATTAACGATTGACGCGAAAGTTGATTAGTTGTTGTCATTTATGATTAAGTTTATGAACTTTAACCTTTTATACTACAGGACAGTTTTAGGGCTTAATAATTATGTTAAAAGTTTAATCGATTCAGAGAAAGTCATGCCACTGGTTTTTAGGGATAAAATAAAGTTCACGAATTTGTTATGTCCAGTAGTCCCTAATTTCTAGAGCACAGGCGAACTTTGTAAAAGTCTGCTCAATTTTCACAATGTGTTTTATATAGATTCTCATATCTTGTAAAATATGAAGCAAAGATGGTATCCAGGTCTTGGAAATATTTGCAATTGTCAAATGCACTCACAACGGCATTTTTTAGAAAAAATATTTTCGTTCTCAGTATCTAAACCCTCTAAACGGTATCGTTTGTAGTAATAGTTCTCAAACTTTTGCTGTTTTTCTTCGATTTGTGTTGTCTTTCCACTTTTTGTTGTTGTTCTTTTAGAAGGTTGATAAACCTTTCTTCACATTTTACTTGTTGTTGCTAGCTTTTTGTTCTCCTTGCGTTTGGTATTTATCGAGTCTGCCATAGTTGGTTGAACATCTTTAATGTTTTGATATCTTTTAATAGAATACAGCTTTTACAAGTTTTTTTCTTTTATATTACGCTGCTAACGTAATATTAGTTGTACAAGAGAGAAAGAAAAAATATAAATATGTTTTGTTGACAAAAAGATCACAGTGTTAAGGCTGTTTTTCATGTAACAGTAGTTTTACAGTTTAGTCAACAGTAAAATAAGATTTTCAATGTCGGCGGTAGTATTTTTTTAATTTCGGATTGTAAAAATAATGCATTCTTTTCCTATTAATATTAATCTTATGCCGGAATAGAAGTAACCATATAACTGACTTTTTTCTTGCTTTAAGAGGAATAGTTCGTTTTCTTTGTAAGACGAAAAAAAGGAGAATGCATCACTTTTGCTAAAATAAATCACACTTACGATGTTTTTCTTGGTCCACATATCAAGCCTGTGATTATAAATTTAGATATTGTCGGGTAATTTCGCCGTTGTTATTCTATACATTCGTCCTGTTTAAGTTTCTCAAAAAAATGTTAAATAATGTACTTCGTTGCTGGTGTTGTGGACTTGTAAGGGGGGCAGAATAGAAATACACTTGAGATTAAGCGAAACAAAGTATATTGAAATAAGGGATTACTACAGCATATAAAGAGAGTGGCGGAACGCATGTGGTACTGCCAGTATTTATATTGACGCCAAACGTGTCATGTAGTCCGTAAAGGTAAATATCAACACACACACACACACACACACACATATATATATATATATATATATATATATATATATATATATAGAAATAAGGGTAGTGCAGTATTAGTGCAGTTCCAACGAGAGAAAAGTATATATGTAAAGGAGTAAGGCTACCAACATTTGTAGAATGTTTTTTTCAACATTTATTTATTATTTTGTTGTTTTTTTCAACATTTATTTATTATTTTGTTGTTTTACCATTTTATGATTTTATATATAACGCGTTTCAAGCGGTAGCCCGCTTTCATCAGATATGAAAATCCATTTGAAGAAATGTCTTTCGATTCAAGCAAATGTTGTTTCATTTGAGGAATTTGTTATTGTTTTTGCGCATGCGTGGGTTTGCGGGTGTGTGGGTATCTTTAATTTTTATTTTTATTTTTTATTTGTCATTTTTCTGCTTCTCTTGGTCAAGTGCGTGTTACCCATCGGTCATCCCAGCCTCATAGGGTGTGGAGAATTTCTTTTGAAATTTAATACTTTTTATTGCTTTTTGTCGTCTCCAAAAATGAAGTGGTGTCTGTGTGCGTGCGTGTGTCCGTATGCGTGTGGTCTAATCTTGAGTCTTGTGAATAGGTGAGCGATACATACACACACACACACATAAATACGCACACACACACCCATGCGCGCGCACACACAGGCGTGTGGTTATAGTGACAGAGAGGGGGATAAAGGTTGAATTATATACACATACATACATACATACACACACACACACACATATATATATATACACACACATAGACATATATACTTATATATATATACATACACATATACATACACACATACATACACACATACACACACATATTTGCAAAAGATAAATTAATGCAAACGGTCCAAATAGATTTGAACTTGGTTTGGCCGATTTCATAGTTCGGTATTTTATGTGCAAATTTAATGTCTATTGTAAATGATTCATTTAACACAAGTTGCTATTTGACTCATAGCTGTGTAGAAGTGCGCAATAAGAAGTTATGTACTAATATTATCTTCCTTGAATAAGAATTTTCCAGTCTATAGATAACTATAAATAGTTATTTATGTTTGTACTTAACTAGAGGTGGATAAAGTGTGATCAAAGTGTGTGTTGTTAGAGTTATGATCTGTTTAATGTTGGATTAAATTTAAGTATGAAGTTTTTTTCTTGTGTTAGTAAGTAAGTGTAGTCTTGGCTTTGGAAAATTGGCATTATTTTGAATTTTCCTCCGCTGCATGAGTGCACATGTTAGGAGACGAACAATTTACGGTTTTCTTTGATTTTAATGTTGCTTTTATGTAAAGATACTCTATAATTAAATGTTTTCGTCGCACCTATATAAGCTTCGTTACATGTTGTATATTCTAGCACATAGACCACGTTCTTGGAGGTGCAGTTAAGGTCTTTTTTTATTGTGAATGTTTGTGTTGGGTTTTTAAATGTGTATGAGTTCCCCTCCATTATTATGTCACAGACCCCACATCTTTCCTTGTTGCATTTTGTGACCCCTTGTATTGTGTGTTGGTTGAGTTTAGATGAGGTTAAAATTTGTTTGAGGTTTTTCGGTTGGCGTTTGCTTTTTATTATTTTTGTTGTTTTTAATATGTCGTTTAGTTTGTTGTTATGGTTGAGTAGAGTTAGGTTTCTTGTTATTTCTGTTAATAATTCTGGATTGTTTTTGTTGTGTGTAGAGATGTATGCCAATATTTGTTCTTTGTTTCGTTTTTTGGGGATTCGTAATTGTTCTAATGGAATGTTTTCTGCTAGTTCTATACCTTTATGTATTATTTGTAGCGGGTATCCTCTTCTTTTTAAAGTTTTCCGTAGTTCCTCCAGTCGGACAATCCGGAGGTCTTTGTTACTGACTATAGTACAGATCCTGCGTGCTAGGGAGTAGGGTATAGATTTTAGGCAGCTTTTGGGGTGATGGCTTCTAAAATGGAGATATTGTTGGGTGTATGTGGGTTTGTGGTAGATGTCTGTGATTATGTGAGTGTTTTTAATTTTAATCAATACATCTGAGAAGGGTAGTTCTGTTTGACTGTGTTCAATGGTGAATTTAATCATGGGGTGTAGGTTCTGTAGTATGCTGTGTAATTTATTGATGTCCCCCCATGTGGGTTCCCAGAGGATAAAATCTTTATTAAACTCACCCCGCAACCACACTCACACACATACACACAACAAATACAACATAAACACACATACGCCTCAACCATACACTAACCCTTACGAATACGGGCCAACACAATACAAACCTAAATACTTTCACCCACACCAACCAATACAATAAAAAAAACTATCATACACCCTACACCACACCAACAAACCACCACAAAATACCCTTACTTAACAACCCCTACCAAAATCACCCAAGTAAACCTTACAACAATTACCCACACCCACCACACCAACAGATGAAACCTTCATACCACAACCTCCCACCCTACCACACACAACAAAACAGACCCTACAACCACCCAACACACCAATGGATACAATCGAAATACTCCAAACACTACCCACATCATCAAACAAAACAACCATATAACAATTCCTACAGACATAAACTTACACAACAATACAGACCCCACAACTACGTCCACCATCAAGAACCTCTACCAAGATACCCCAACCCGAAACCTCAACCCTCAGAGTAAAACTAAACCTACTAGTAACCTAACATCTAAACAAAACCAAGCACTGGATAACATCCTAAATAATAATAACATAATTATAAAAGAAGCTGACAAAGGCAGTGCGGTAGTCATCATGGACAAACATTACTATAAATCGAAAATTACAGAGGTAGTAGAAAACAATGATTACTACAAATCAATTAGCACCAACATTGATAACAACACCATTTCAAAAATCACAAAACTTTGCACAACATACAATAATATACTAACAAAAAAAGAAAAAGATTTCCTAACAAACTTCATGATTAAAACAAACAACTTCTACGGACTACCTAAGATACATAAATCAAATGAGATAAGGAATGCCATCAACACACAGACATCAGAATATATTAGTGTCCCGAGTCCCAGTGACCTTACATTTAGACCCATAGTAGCAGGACCATCATGCCCAACAAGCAGACTCAGTAACTTAATTGACATATTACTACAACCATTCACCGATCAAGTCAAAAGCTACATAAGAGACGACATACACTTCCTAGGCTCCTTACCACAAATAGTAAATCCCGGGACTAAATTAGTTACATTTGACGTCAGCAGCTTATATAGCAACATTCCCCATGACTTAGGTAAACACGCAATATCACACTGGATGGACAAACACCCACAAATACTACACCACAGATTCACCAAACAATTCATCCTCGACAGCATAGACATTATTCTCAACAACAACTCCTTTGAGTTTAATAACAAAAACTACATCCAGATTCTAGGTACAGCAATGGGAACCAAAATGGCACCAACATATTCCACCCTAACACTAGCCTACCTAGAGAAGATCTTATACGAAAAGATAGAAGAAATATATGGACAGAATATTCAAACTCTCTTCATAAAATCTTGGAAAAGATACCTGGATGATTGTTTTATCCTCTTGGAACCCACATGGGGGGACATCAATAAATGACACAGCATACTACAGAACCTACACCACAAGATTAAATTCACCATTGAACACAGTAAAACAGAACTACCCTTCTTAGATGTATTGACTAAAATTAAAAACACTCACATAATCACAGACATCTACCACAAACCCACAGACACCCAACAATATCTCCATTTTAGAAGCCATCACCCCAAAAGCTGCCTAAAATCTATACCCTACTCCCTAGCACGCAGGATATGTACTATAGTCAGTAACAAAGACCTCCGGATTGTCCGACTGGAGGAACTACGGAAAACTTTAAAAAGAAGAGGATACCCGCTACAAATAATACATAAAGGTATAGAACTAGCAGAAAACATTCCATTAGAACAATTACGAATCCCCAAAAAACGAAACAAAGAACAAATATTGGCATACATCTCTACACACAACAAAAACAATCCAGAATTATTAACAGAAATAACAAGAAACCTAACCCTACTCAACCATAACAACAAACTAAACGACATATTAAAAACAACAAAAATAATAAAAAGCAAACGCCAACCGAAAAACCTCAAACAAATTTTAACCTCATCTAAACTCAACCAACACACAATACAAGGGGTCACAAAATGCAACAAGGAAAGATGTGGGGTCTGTGACATAATAATGGAGGGGAACTCATACACATTTAAAAACCCAACACAAATATTCACAATAAAAAAAGACCTTAACTGCACCTCCAAGAACGTGGTCTATGTGCTAGAATATACAACATGTAACGAAGCTTATATAGGTGCGACGAAAACATTTAATAATAGAGTATCTTTACATAAAAGCAACATTAAAATCAAAGAAAACCGTAAATTGTTCGTCTCCTAACATGTGCACTCATGCAGCGGAGGAAAATTCAAAATAATGCCAATTTTCCAAAGCCAAGACTACACTTACTTACTAACACAAGAAAAAAACTTCATACTTAAATTTAATCCAACATTAAACAGATCATAACTCTAACAACACACACTTTGATCACACTTTATCCACCTCTAGTTAAGTACAAACATAAATAACTATTTATAGTTATCTATAGACTGGAAAATTCTTATTCAAGGAAGATAATATTAGTACATAACTTCTTATTGCGCACTTCTACACAGCTATGAGTCAAATAGCAACTTGTGTTAAATGAATCATTTACAATAGACATTAAATATGCACATAAAATACCGAACTATGAAATCGGCCAAACCAAGTTCAAATCTATTTGGACCGTTTGCATTAATTTATCTTTTGCAAATATGTGTGTGTATGTGTGTATGTATGTGTGTATGTATATGTGTATATATATATATATATATATATATATATATATATGTGTATGCGTGTGTGTATATATATATATATATGTGTGTGTGTGTGTGTGTGTGTATGTATGCATGTGTATATAATTCAACCTTTATCCCCTTCTCTGTCACTATAACCACACGCCTGTGTGTGCGCGCGCATGGGTGTGTGTATGCGTATTTATGTGTGTGTGTGTATGTATCGCTCACCTATTCACAAGACTCAAGATTAGACCACACGCATACGGACACACGCACGCACACAGACATCACTTCATTTTTGGAGACGACAAAAAGCAATAAAAAGTATTAAATTTCAAAAGAAATTCTCCACACCCTATGAGGCTGGGATGACCAATGGGTAACACGCACTTGACCAAGAGAAGCAGAAAAATGACAAATAAAAAATAAAAATAAAAATCAAAGATACTCACACACTCGCAAACCCACGCATGCGCAAAAACAATAACAAATTCCTCAAATGAAACAACATTTGCTCGAATCGAAAGACATTTCTTCAAATGGATTTTCATATCTGATGAAAGCGGGCTACCGCTTGAAACGCGTTATATATAAAATCATAAAATGGTAAAACAACAAAATAATAAATAAATGTTGAAAAAAACAACAAAATAATAAATAAATGTTGAAAAAAAACATTCTACAAATGTTGGTAGCCTTACTCCTTTACATATATATATATATATATATATATATATATATATATATATATATATATATATATATATATATATATCTGATCAACTCTGCTTGGAAGCCATGAAATAAAATACTGTCTTGTTTTTAAATTCCCGAAACAGTTTTTCATGGTAAACAACTGATGATCCCTTAAATAATGTCAGACGCAAACTAATATAATAACTGTAAAAACTAAATTGACTTACATGAGTGATTTTCCACTGAACGACTTGGGACTTAAGGGTTTTTTGTTTTTTTTTTAGTTTTAATGGTTGAGAAACTTCCGAGACTATATATATATATATATATATATATATATATATATATATATATATATATATACAAATAGGTGTGAAAATATATGTTTTACCTTATACCTCCTATACTGTATGCATACGACTCCCTTCTAATTAAATGCTCAATGATTGTCAACAAGTAACAACAGAATATATTTAATTAAAGAAAGTTCATTTACATTCCAAAAGCAAATATTTTCAAAATAGTAAATCTGTTGTGCAATTTTTTACGAACTTGTTTCGCTCATAGGAGACCAACCAACATTAGTAGAGTGGGTATTTCTTTTGTCAAAGTTTAAGAAATTATTAAAATTCTAAATCTGTTAAAATTACACATTGTAGCGTAACATAAAAGTTGAAACTGCATTGAGGTGTTCATAATGGCGGACTGTCTCGCATCTTAGTAGAACTGCTGAACAGTTAATGTATGTTTACAGTTGAGTATTGAACACTTGTCTTTCAAGGCTATCTTTCAGTGTAACATTCTACTAGTATATTTCCTTCTCTAATGGACCAACTTTTCCTGGCCGTAATTTTATTTGCACTACGGTGGCTATTGTTCGCAAAAGGCTGGATCTTTATCGACTAAAATTCATAAACAAGTGGCAGTGGTAGTCAATAACGCTGTCCGAGTCTAGTTTTGCAATTGATTGCCAAACCACAAAATAGGTTTGTGAGAGTAACAAAATGGTTATCATTATAATGGCTGATCTCGATTCTCACCTTTTCCTATGTGTTACTTGCTTCTAGTCGTCTTTTTTTGGTAGCACGCCTTGTTATATGCACACTAACTGGCACATCCAAAAGTGCTTGATTACTTGTTAAACCTCTGATTTAGCCAATGCTTGGTCGACGCGTCACACGAAATACAGAGTTTTTCTGGCGCCTGGATGTGGGTGTCTTCCATCTGCTGCTAGCTCATCGCGCCCATTGTATGAGCATGGCTTGACAAACGGACCTAGCACCCATATTTATGGTATTATATCATTTGCCAGGCCTGCGAATCAGTTGGTCGGCAAAGTTTAATTATGATATAGCCAATTTTACACTGATTACACGGTCATATACAGACACTAGACTCAGCGTCTCGGACCTCCAGTGAAACACGCAAAGGGAGTCGGTATGGAGGTGCAACCTTCTTTCTTTATTGTACAGTTCAATGTTAAACCCTCATATCACAGCATCTAACTCAGCCAGTTTTGTGTACTGGGCGTTGTTAGTAGGCCGCTACCAAGAGGTGTCGGTCAACAAGGCCCTATGTTTGCCTAACACGATGTGAAACGCTTGAAAACTGACGTCGCTCTTAACGTTCATTTCTTCTTTGTTGATACACCATTTTCTATTGGGCCGAGTTCTAATGTGTTGCTCTTTCAACACTTTCTGCAGTCATTCAGGCAAAGTGGTATCACTTGTTTAGTCGTACCACTTTTTGGTTATCACATTCGCCTTGCGTTCTATTACACTCTTAGGTATCCCACGAGTGTTCCGCATATGGAAAAAAGACGTATGTCTGGTAAAAAGTTCAAGGATGTCGAAAATCACATTTATTCGTGTGAATCGTAGGGTGCAATCTTCCACACCCCCTTATATCAAGGTCCAGCACTCGTGCTCACACTCAAGATATCTACGGGTCCTTTAGAACATCCACTGCCAATGTTGCTTGGGTACGCGTCGCTAACTTCACATCTTCATCCATAGAAATGTCGCCGAGTTACGCCGGGGTACGTCGAAGAACGCCGAGGTACACCAATATCGCTTGTTCTACGGTCTTCTTCTTAAATAAAAAATAACCGAAGATGGTCTTCATGATCTGCGACTACGGCCCCACATTCAATCCCAAACCACAACTGGTAAGGCCGAATGGCATTCATATGATCAGGCAATAATACGTTTTATATTTTCACAACTTCGTCGCACATACCTGTTTATGTTTATTCTCGACTATTTTGCCTCTAAATTTTCTAAAGTAATTTAAAAGATTAACTTGTTTTCAAGTGATTCTACATTTCTATCCCCTTTTTATTATATTTCGTTCATGTTTATCCCCTTACATCAAGTGGGTAAGTGTCTAATCTGAAGCGACCTCCATAAGAAAAAAATATATAAATAAAATAAATGAATGTGGGTTGAACAGTGTTAAGTCACATATATAGTATAGTAACAGTTTAAATATTTTATATATAAACTTTTATCATTATGATTTATGAGATTTCTATTAATTATTTCATTTTAAATTAATCTAACTGCATTTCGATAAAATATATTATTATTATTCAACGGTGACAATATAGCAGAAATAACATGTTTAGTGTTTCTGCAGACAATAATCCAAACAAAAATATGTTGATAAAATAAATATTTGATTTGAACGGCATAGTGAGTCATGTGATTATTTAATCCGAAGAGCAGATTCCTATTAAACTCCAAATATTGAGCATGAACACGTTTTTCACGCGAGTGAAATACCGACTGATCGTAATTTTCCTCCGCAAAATTAGTTTATATGTGAAGATAATTGATCTTATTGGATTAAAATGTTAAAACGACACAGATCAAGAGGAATTGGCAAAATCATTTTTGTTCATCTCTAAGTTTTGGGAATATCGTACATATTGAATTATCTTTCTTTTGTGATTAGTAAAGATCAATACAATTGAACTCTTTTACCAATAAATTGAATTGTATAGAAAGGGTTTTGTGCGGTTATATATGTTAATAAGATCGTCAATAGATCGAAGAGATTTGGTATCCATTTCTATGTAGAGCGATTAATTGAAGGAAGGAAATAATATCTGCATGACTAATGAAAATAGATTAATATCGACGAACATACATATATAATACACACTACTCGCTCCCTTATCTCCTTCTCTCTCTCTTTTTCTGTCTCCCCTATCTTTCTCTCTCTCTCTCTCTCTCTCTCTCTCTATATATATATATATATATATATATATATATATATACAGAGAGAGAGAGAGAGAAAGAGAAAAAAAGCGATCTCAGAAAGTATAACATTTTCAAATCAAGTTCTAAATAAATAGCCTACACCAAGGTAGCATGGTTGTAGTGTACAGCTGTTTCGAGGCGGTATTAATTTAAACCTATGAAATGAATGATCTAATATTTGAACTCTTACTCCGATAAAAAATGTTTCAAATTAGAATATTCATAAGAAATGAACCCATTAAATATATTATCTCATGTATTATATGTTTATTTTGTAGATATATATATGTATGGGAAAGGAAGGATGAAGGTAATCCGACGTAATGGGAAATGAAAAAGGAAAAACAAAAAAGAATGTATTTTGTTGTGTTCATCAACGGTGTGTCTTTATTTGTAAGACTTCTTCAGTATGATAATATCAAGAAAATGTCATGCAAGTACGTGAACATATTGGGTTGACATGATGGGTTGATGGGAAGACGTAGTAGCCACTACTGGAAGCAGTAGGATCAACGTCCGGCCCCCACCTTTCATTTCTCAGCATACATCCCCTTCAGCACACATCTCCATTCACCACGAACGCAAACCTTCCAACCTACTCATCCCTCACATTCTTGAAGCAGCCACCTGGTCAAATATTCTCCCCTCATCTTTCCCCACCTCTCCACTTCTTCACTCACTGGTATCCACATTATTCCCGCTCACCCCCAACCCTCCACTGTTTTCACTTACAACCATCCACATTATCCCTGCTCACCCCATCTTTTCTACTTTTTTCACTCAGAACAATCAACATTCATTTCACTCCACGCGACTGACATCACCAAGCCCGGACGTTGGTCCTACTGCTTCCAGTAGTGGCTACTACACATAAAAATACAACCTTTTTGGTTTTTCCTTTTTCATTTCCCATATATATATATATATATATATATATATATATATATATATATATATATATATATATATATGTGTATATATATATATATGTATGTATGTAAGTGTGTACATTTTAGGTGGGTTTATATATGTATATATGTATACATATATATATATATATATATATATATTTATATATATACAAGCAGTGATACCCGACGTTACCTGTGTTAAGGTGTGTGCAAGCATGATATGCAACATTATATTAAGTAAAGTTTATTTGAACAGCAACCATAATGCTCTGAGCTAGATATCTTAAACACTGAGCAATTCAGATATACGTTAACACTTATAAATACATCAATTTCACTGTTTAACATGTTAGAAAAGTGTCATTAGCCTCTTTAAGGGTCAGCTACGTACGCAAAACGTCTTAAATTATGTTAACATCCAAATTGTACACACACATACACACAGGGACAATTAGATGTATATATATGTATATATATATATATATATATATATATATATATATATATATATATATATATGCATATATACCATTCCATGTCATTCTCTCCAAATATTATCTGAGGTAAAGATCGGATTCTAACTCTGCCTGATGAGATCTCAGTTCATAATAACTGTTGATCGATAACATCGACATGCCAGTGTCGCAGATTTATACGTGTCCTTGTAAATAAAAATAATCATATATATATATATATATATATATATATATATATATATATATATATATATATATATATATATATATATATGAATATATATGTATATATGTATATATGTGTATTGATATATATATATATATATATATATATATATATATATATATATATATATATATATATATATATATATATATATGCTAGCAGGGGTACCTGGCGTTTGTCGGGGTCGATTGGATTATAACGTCATGTGCAACATTATGTTAAGGGTAGTTTACTTTTACAACAACTTTGATTTTGTTAGCAATATATCTTGACTACTGAGCTATTTAGAAAAGTGGTAATACTGTTAATGCACGCTTATGTTGACATGCAAATTGCATTTATATTTACGGGAGATATATGTTTTTTACTTTGTTATATATATATATATATATTAATATATATGTATATATATATATATATATATATATATATATAGAGAGAGAGAGAGAGAGAGATTTCCGGTGTGTTTGTGTCTATGCGTCGATACGTGTATCGTATTTTAATCTGCTTATCCATCTATTCACACCCTCATGGCAGGTCACACATGGAATTAATTTACAGTATACTCGACCATAGAGACATACACTTGCGTGATCTTCATTTCATTGTTGATTTCTCTCCTACTTCCACTACCCACTTCCCATCGTGCACCCACAATTCTTTAATACACTGACAGAGGCCGAATAGTTACGACCGAAACTTTTGTTCTCCTTTCTAGGAAAAAACACTTTTTTCTATATGGGGAAAATTCATATTCCTAACGTCAAAATATAGAAGATAAATTGTGAAAATATATAAAAATATACTTTTCACATTGATTTTTATACACACATATATATATATATATATATATATATATATATATATATATATATATATATATATATATATAGAGAGAGAGAGAGAGAGAGATAGAGAGAGAGAAAGAGAGTAAAAGAGAGAAAGAGAGAGAGTGTCTGATAGAGAGGATGATAGATATAAAGAGAGAGATAAATATATATCGAGATAGACAGGCAGAGGGGGAACGACGTGTTACGTACTAAATATACTAATATTCTTCACTTACATGTTATAATATAAAACAAGAAGAACACTTTTTTTATTTTTTTTTTATTTTATTTTAAACAAAACTGAGGGTAGAATCAAAACCGCACACTAGAGGTGTTCAGTGATATTATGCATACTAAACAATTAAGTCGACTTTTCACTGACACACCTATAAAAAATATGATATACGTATTTGAAATTTTAAGTGGGCGATTTTCCCATGGGTCAAATAGATATGGGTGCATTGATATTCTATACATATAGGGTAACGTAGAGATTTTGGACAAAATCTATTAGCTTCCCTGGATTATTTTATAAATATGATATACATTTAATAAGAGTCGGATATATTTAAAATCTCAAAGGAAGTTCAGCCACAATAGCTCTTATAGTTGGGATGACACTTTAAGAGTCGGGACAACTATTTATTGCCTCCCTCGGTGTATGTTATATTTAGGATTTAAATTATATACAAACAGGATATATTTGAGGTTTTAAGAGGTTATGGTCTTACATACCCTTTTAACTCTTTACAGATTCGGGAAATTGCCCGGTAAATTTTACATGAGCATCAACTTTTAGATATGATGTCTATTCGTAAACCTGTCTTTGTGTAGAATACAAACATACAACACAAACTTTGAGGGGGTCTAAAACCGCAATCTTCATTGTTTCAGTTTGATACTTTCTTTACTAAACAATTAAGATATTTGTTACGTTGACTTTTAAAGTACAAATCATGAGAAAAATCGGTATACGAATTTAAACTTTTTAGGTAGTTCTGTTTTCATGGGGAATGCAAAGGGAGGAGCACGTAGATATAGGTGCATGCATGTTAACGAAAAGATTCGCGACCACTTCCATTGTCCTCCTTAGGAAATTGTATACATATGATATGAATTTCAACAAAATGAGATATAATTGGAATTTTAAAGGAGGTTCGGCCGGCTATAGCTGTTTAAGTTACAAAATATATTGTGGATCACTTCCATTGTCTCCCTCAGAACATCTTATACATAGAAGTGAAATTTCATAAAAATGAGAAATAAGAAATATTTCAAGTTTTAAGAGGTTATGCGCGAATACCACTATTTTAAGAATGCAATTAGAGATTTGGGAACAAGTATTTTGTCTTCTCCAGTAAATTTAACTTTTCTTTATATAAGGAAAACACAAATGTCCTAAACACATATAAACACGACATTGATTATATATATATATATATATATATATATATATATATATATAATAACTACATGAATCTAGATATCGAGTAACTGATAAAGAGAGATAGATAACTAGAGAGGCAGACAGACAGACAGACATACGGAAAAGCGTGAGGTACAAAATATACGTTCACTTATGTTTAAGTATATAAACAAATATATATTTTTTAATTTCATATAATTACATTTTAAATAAAATAGGGGTTACGAATTCTAATCGCACACTCGATGTGTCCAGTTTTGTATATTCCCAACTAAACCATTAAAACAGTCCTTAACTTGAGTTTCAAAATAATACTTATAAGAAAAATCAGATATATGAATTTCATATTTGAAGCGGTTTCTGTTCCAATGCGTAAATATTCGGCACGTAGATGGTAGCGTCCATATTCAGGACACTTTTCATTTTTCTCCCGGTGACATTCATACACATGACCCATTTAATCAAAATAAGATGTATTTAACCTTTAAAGAAGGTTATGCTCTCATAGCCTCTTTTAGCAGTGCACGTAGATGTTCGGGAACATTTTCATTGTCTTCCCTGGTAAATTTTACACTTTTCTTTTCAATTTTATGTATATTCGTTAACATTCCTTTCTAAAGAAAACAAATACACTTCACACACATTTACACCCCTACATTGAGTGTCTATATATATGTATATGTAGAAGATATAACAGATATAGAATATATATAGATGTAGATATAACAGAGAAAAAAGGAGAGCGAGGCATTCAAACAGAGAGCATGGGGAAAGTTGTGTACTACATATGACAAGAGATATTAACTTACATTTTATTATATTAAAACTAGAAAAAATATATTTTTTTTTTTTATATTATTTTATTTTATTTTTAATAACAAACGGTGGGTAGTATGAAAACGGACACTTTATGTGTTCAGTCTGATACTTTCACAACTAAAAAACAAATACATTTATTAAGTACACTTTAAAAATAACACTCAATTGATAAGTCGGATACACGGATGTGTTGTCTTAAGAGGGTTACGTCCTCATAAGTCATTTTATGTTTGGGGCACGTAGAACTTCGGTACATACAGTATAACACAAGGAAAGGCACTCAGATATATGGGACGACCTTCATTGTCTTTCCCAGAATCTAATACAAAGGATTATAATTTTACAACAATATGATAACTTTTCAAAGGGGTTATGTCCTCATACAAGTTAGGGGTTAACTTTTAGATTCGCTTAAACTTCTATTGTCTTCCGCTGTGAAATTTACATTAGAATACACTTATGGATGCCATGTTCATTCTCTAGCATTTCTGTCTATAGTGAACACATAAAAATCACCCACATACACACAGATACATTTTGTTATATATATATACATATATATATATATATATATATATATATATATATATATATATATATATATATATGTACACGCCACCCACACACGCACCAATACACAGACACACACACACACACATATATATATATATATATATATATATATATACATATAGATAGATAGATAGATAGATCTCGGTGTATAAAACGCGATAAAGAAATAAACAAAAAAGAGAGAGAAAAACAGGCAGACAGACAGACAGACGTACTAAATATACAAACATTCTCACTTACATTTAAAAAAGGAAAACTATATTCTTTGATTTGATATTATTTTAATTCGAAAAATAGAGGTAGAATCGAAACCATCGAGTTTTTAAGTCTGATACTTTCCTCACAATACAATCTGAACATTTCTTAAGGAGACTATTTAAATAACACCAATGAGAATAATTGGATATACATATTTGAGGTTTTAAGGTGGTTCTGTCCTCATGAGTCACTTAGAGGTATGAGCACGTAATATAGGGTAATATAGATATTTCGAACCACTTCCTTTGTCTTCCCCGGTGTATAGTATAAATATGAAAATAATTTAATAAGAATAGGATATATTTTAAGTTTTAAAGGAAGTTCCGACCACATAGCTTATTTAGCTTAGTATGCCACTTAGCGATTCGGAGCAACTTTCATTGTCTCCCCAAGATTTTTTAATAGATAGGATTTTAATTTAATAAAAGTAGGATATATTTGAAGTGTTAAGGGGTTATGCTCTCATATCCCCTTACTGGATATATGGCAGAATACAACGGTATGTTTATTTTTAAACCGATTTTTGATTGTGTGAGACGCAGGTTTAAGCGATCACATAATAAATGAAATGAAATAGTAAATGAGAAACGCAAGGATGTTGATCTCCAAGTGGGAGAGTCTGTGTATTATAAACAACGTTAAGGGAGGCTAGGTACGGCAGAAAGTGGGGCCGTTCTATCAGATCGTAGAGCAGATAGGTCTAGTGTCATTTATAATTTTGGATCAGTTGCCGGGGAAGGTAAACCGGGTTTTCGCTGGTGCTTTAAAGTTGGCCGAGTTCGAGAGTTGGGAGGAACCTGAGCAGCCAGGTAAATGAAAAATAACGTGGCGTTGATCCGTATACAGTAGAGATGAGTAGTGGATCCACAGGGGGAAGAGGAGCGGGTCTTAATAAACCTTGTAACGCCTGCTAATCCGCAGGTCCCGCAGGTCCCGCAGGTCCCGCAGGTGAAGTAAAAAATAATACGAAGCCGATCAGATCTGATTGCTCGATAGTCAAGTGAGAGAGAGAAGGAAGATGTGATTCCTCTATACTAACTCTGTTAAAGCAACACTTGACGGAACTCGAGATAACTAAAAACAGTAGAATTCGTGTAGACATCAGTGATAGCTGGGAGGTTGCTTACGAACGTGTTACTGGTGTCGCTATCTGTCTACACCCCACCCAGCGCCCGCCGGGTGTGACACGCTGCTGTATGTTTCGGAGGGAAAATTATGAAACAATTGTCAAGTTGTAATTCTGACAAACAAATATTAGGGGTAATTGACTGAATCTTTGTTTTATCGCCTTACATATATAAACAATAGACGATGATGGATGGTAGTGATGGTGGTCAACTTAGTAGGGGCGTGCGACATAGTCTGAATACCGTGTTCAGAAAGTTCACTAAGGTTGCGATCATACAGTATCAAGTAATATTAGGCAATCAAGGATTCAAGGTCATAAAATAAACCGAGATTAGACCGAAAGGTTGCGAGGGGATATTAAAAGCGAGCAGACTATCTCCGGTGTTTGCATTTATTGGAGCATAACACACAAACGTTTGAAAGTGAGAAGAGATGTGTGGGCCTGTATGTAGAAGAACTAGATCTTTTGCAGACGAGGAAAACAAGGAACATTACCCATGGTAAGGACGGCCAATAACGCCCTGTTTGGGGCCGTCTAAAAAAGAGAGTCTCGAACAGCTCGGGAAAAGTTAGAAAATATGTGAAAATTAGGAGGCATAAGCTCACGTGATCGTGTCTGTAGTAAAGGTCACGAGGATCAAAGTAGTCTAAATTGGTTTATGTCCCAGTTGTACGTTGTGCGAGAGTAGGTTCGTAACGTGACCGAGGCTATTTACGGTGCGATATACAGAGTGCAGGTGTGTGTACAACATTATTTACAAATAATAGCAGTTGATATGTTTTCGTAAGAACACTTATCAACGAGCATAGTGCCCCCTAAACGACTGAGATAAGTCATGTTTCAGATACAAATCATATTACCGATTGGGTAATTGTGCAATTGCTATAATGGCGTGAGTGCGTGATATTGCTAGAGCAGAACATACTGTTAGTGTTCGCGTCTGCCCGTCTGTGGCGGTCCGTCTGTCTGTGCCAAGTTTTAGATCAATTAAGTCATTGGTTTACTCATACCACACCGTCGAGCCACTTTAAAGTTAATTGTTGTAGCCAGGTATACGCTCGGAACAGAGTGTATAACCTTTTATTTGGCCCAGACAAAATTCATGCTCTTGAAATAAGATGAAACGAAGTAGTGTGAGACAGCTGTATAGGGTGCTGTGTGTGGGGGAGCTCGGTCTATGTGGCAGCTAACCATGAGCTGGGTGTGCTCGACCTATTTTTAAAAAAAGGGAAGCTGGAATAAAGAGAAATTGCAACAACAAATGTATTGTAGATGAAATATGGCGGTGGTCATCCTGATGGGGAGAAAACTGTCACGTGCCTCTGACCGGGAACTTATCAAGTCGATAAGAATAACGTCCTCGTTTTCATTTGTAAAATTGTCCATGGGATGTGCAGTCTTTCCGGTACGATTTTCTTAGATTTTACTAAAAAGGCTCTTGAAAACTTACCGCCGACTACTAAAGACCAATGGTAACCGAGCTATGGGAGTCGTTAATTGAGGAATGTCCCCGTACCACGTTGATGAGGATGTCGAAGCTATTAATGCCGGAAAAGAAGGTGAAATTAAAGCAGCAGTCTAAACCAGACGGACAAAGGGCTGACTTTTGACACAGAGGGAAGTGTAGGAGTGCAAACGTATTTCTAAGCGGTGTTTCGACTTTCCTATTTAATAGTAGAATGCCATTTCCATTACGCGCGTAATGTTAATCTTTGTTTCAATTCCTCTGACATCTAGAAGCGACAACAAGAGACATGTCGCTCCAAACAAAGCAAATTGCCTGGATGTTTTTCTAATTTGAAGTGTTTATGATTATTCATTATTTTGTTTGTATTTTTTCGAAGAATAAATTTCTTATCTTAGACTAAAATCAAGAATATTGTTGTGTTTTTCAATACCCATGTACCAGTCTTTTCTTCGTTACTGAGCAGACCGGGCAACGTCGGTCCGTATTTTTCCTGATTAGACTAATACAACCCGACATAATGAACTGTCTGATTAAAAAGGGCGTTTCGAACTCACGAAAAACTTTTTCCAAAAAGTGGATATCCTCAGCTTTGAATTACGTGAATATAGACAATGATTCGGCAACGCCACATAAAGCAACGCCAGAGTTATCAACTCGGGACCAAAGAAATGTGGTCAACAGTGAGAACGATGATGATGGGTTAATATTTGGGAGGGTTGTGTCATATGTAGATGATTGTCTGCCTTGGCGTTAATCATCATTAAGTCTAATATCTCCAGCTCTCAAATTTGCGAAACACTTCTGTAAAATGTTATGAATGAAAGCAACTAAACCGTACGCTGTGCATATCCTTTTTATTGTTTGCGAATAATGTTTGACTTTATAGAGATATAAAAGCAGAAAGTGCTCAAAATAGGTTTTAAAATCTTCCATTGTCAAAGTTCTTTAAAATAAACACACGTTGAATAGTTAGTAACTTTTTTTTCAAGTGATAGCTTGAAGTATGCTGTAAACGGAAATGCAAGCATACGATATTTGTCAATAATTTGAGATTTTCTAACGTGTCGAAACAAGCAATACTGAACTTCGGAACGAACTTTCCGGAAACCGTGATAAAAGAGGATAGAAGAAGAGTACCCAGTCTATATACATCTCAATGGCCAATAACACCAATTAATTTATAATTAAAAATGTAATGTTTTAATGTTCATGTTACAAAACACAAGAAAACAAGAGAAAGTATATAAGATATGAAAAGAAAGAAAATATATCACATATTTGATTGCATGCGATGTGAACCTAACGTACTAATCTTAGAACTACATTCTCGCAATATATTGACTTCTAGCTACCAGACATACACACACAAACACACACACACACATATATATATATATATATATATATATATATATATATATATATATATATATATATAAAGTGGTGTACTAAAAGCGAACTTTTAGGAAAAGTAAAACCTATTGTGAAGAGTATACAGCTCAATATCCAGGATAGAGCAGGTAGAATGAAGAAGAATGGAAAGGAATCAGAGAAGCAAAAGCCAAATCATCATTCAATTCAATTGCTCAGAGCAAGGTATATTCCGCAAAAAAGGCAATTTATTCAAGTTAAATTTTCCTTAAGCCAGGCTTTTCAAAGATCAAAATCTTATCATCAGAGGAAGTCGCTGGGATAGATAAGTTGGCAAAGGCCAAGATTTAAAATTTGAAAAAATAAAATAAAAGTTGTAGGGGGAAAAAACACAGGGCAAAATTCTGCCCGAATGCAAGCAAATGTCCGATTGCTAAAAAGTCCGGTGTCGAAAAGTCCAGCGGAGAGAATGAGATGTAGATAGGTAGGTCGTTAGAAGGCCCGAAAGGTTGTGAGAGAGGAATCAAAGTTAAATTCCAAGAAGCCACAACTTCAGGTGCGGCGAAAATAGAAAATCCAAAGGGTAAAATGTCCAATAAGTGCAGGCAGGCAGGCTCAGAAGAGAGTGAGGTGGAAAATATTCGCCATTAACAATACTTCCTGGGCAGAGATGTCAGAGAAAATGCTTTAAAATGGGAAAAAATGTAGCGAAAATATTTTAAAGTTAGCCCGAAGCGAAAGCCGGCTTGAAAATGAGGAAAGGCATAAACTCCTGTGCGACCAGTAGGCAGGGAGGGAATGAGTGAGGGGTGTGTAGGGGGAGAGAAGAACGGGTGCGAAGAAGGAGAAGGGGTGCGGAGAGTGAATGTGGTTAAAACTAAGAGTGTGATTGTGGGGGGTGAGTCGCATGAAAGTAGAAATTGGATGGTAGCGCGAATTTGGGTTCAACTAGAAAAGGGAAAGGATTGGGTAGGAGTAAGTCAACGAGTGCTGGGAGGGAGAGTTCAAATACCAGAATGACGTCTATGAATAGAGTTCGGGGTTTAGTTGTTTTATCAGGAGACCTTACTTATAAACAATGAGGCAAAATATATTGAAGGGTAGAATTAGAGAAATAGTAAGAATAAAAATTAAAAATTGAAAGATTAAAAAAGTAAAAAAGTAAAACAAGAATAGAATTAAAATTAAAGATAAACATAAAAATAAGAAAAATAAAAAATGAAAAAGAGATAATAAAATTAGAATTAGTTTAAAGCTCACAAAGAAAATTATGGGTTGCCTGATAAAGAAAATAATAATAGAATGAGGGAAAAAGTCGATAAAATTGGAACTCGAAAATGAGTATTAGAATGAGGGAAGAGTAAATTAGACCTCGAAAGGATATCCGGAATGGGAATCCCCAAGGTGGTTAAAGGTATGGGTTGAAATAAAATGAACAGTTACGAGACGCTAGTGCTTTATGGAAGAGGGAGAATTAAACTTTGAAACAAAACATTTTCCAAAAAAGGTATATGGAGGTTGATTAAGAAAATTATTAATTAGGTTAATGATGGCAGAAAGAAGCAAGAGACATACGAAGTTAAAGTAGTGACAATAGATTAAACCAGAGTGAGAATGGAGATCGCAGTTAAAAGTAAATATTATGGGGGTTAAAAGATGTAGAGTGAGGGCGGGTTAGGGGTTGAACATGGTCTGAGAGAAGTGAGCGAAGGGCGAGGTAAACTAGGGGGGAATAATCGAGGCTATTAAAAGAGTGAGAATAATTATTTAAAAGTAAAAGCAGGAGGGAAAAAATTAGACTGCACAGAGAGAACAGTAAGGAGATCGATATCGGAGTGTGCAAAGGGGATTAAGAGTAGATAAGGCGAATCAACAAGTGAAAAAAGGTCTAGGGTATAATAAGAAAATGGTGGGTTAGTTATCAGGTTGAGAGGGAAGGATAGAAGTTTGGAAGTGTTGATGGGAAGCGGAAGAATGTATTAAAAGAAGTTAAAGGGGAAAGAAATGGAAGTCATATAAAAATTATACGGTTAAGGAGGTTAAGTAAAATGATTTAGGAGTTAGTGGGAGAAAGGTATTAAAGTTGAGGGAATTGTGAAGCTAACGGAGTTTATGGGAATTTTTTTAAGTTAAGGGGAGGCTAAAGGGATGAGGGAGATATATGCAGAGATTATAGAGCAACAGGAATTAGAACAATCTGAAAGGAGATTCGAGATGTAGGGAGGGAAGATCCGAGATGATGGGATGGTATTTAATCAAATGGGGGAGGGGTGTCTGGGGGATTACTATGGTTGCTATACTTGAATTTACGTTCATGCCTGCAACTGGAGATAAGTTCATTCTTAGAGTTAATAATGTTTTTAGATTTATTAGCAGTAGCTATCATAAAGGTTTCCAAAGTACAAAGTTGGCAATGAGATGCACCCGGGGTATATGATTTGGACTTTTTAAGTATTGACCAGTGAAGTGAATAGGGAGTATTTTTAAGATTGAGGTTTCTAATTAAATTGGAAAGTGAAGTGCCTGTGCTATTATCGTTGCTATTTTTAAAGGAATAGATATGGTTAGAGATCCGGGTCTTAATGGGGAAAGAGGACGCCCCAATATATGTGTGTATCTGTAAGGGTGGTGCTATAGTTGCATTGAGATTGCTAGTGGTATTAGATGAGATTTGGGTTTGGAGATTCGAGTTATGCGAGGGAGGTTGTTTGAAGGAATAGGGCGGAGCGGATATGGGGAAATGTGAGTTAGCCCATGGGTACTATCTATTATTGGGGGTGCTTGGTTAGAGGTATGGCTGCATAAGTGGGAGTCTTGAAGAGAAGCGGATTGGGGTTGAGGGGAGATGCAAAATTCGGGTGGAGTATGGGAAATATGATTGCTCACAACATTTGTGGAGCGGGGGAATTGTTTCACAGTATTAGCGTATATTACGTCCTTCTGTACACAATTGTTGTTTAGGGGACAATCTCTGGGTTTACGGCAGTTACAAGTGGTGAGGGATACGGTGGGTGGTTGTTGTTGGATATGTTTGATTTTCCTATTGTTAGAGATTATGATAGTTTGTTCAATATTGGGCATAGTAGAGTAAGATATTTTAATAGAATTTTTTTTAAGAATAGTGCTATATCTGTGGGGGTGCTTAGCAGATCTGTCTAAAATTTTGAATTGAATTATGATTTGGCTTTTGCTTCTCTAATTCCTTTCCATTCTTCTTCATTATATATATATATATATATATATATGTGTGTGTGTGTGTGTGTGTGTGTGTGTGTGCGTGTGTGTATGTGTAGGTCTGTACATGCTCGTTCAACACTGTAAGATTACGTGAACGTATATGCTACAAAGATAAAGAGCATTGACCATCTTTTAGTGTTGGCTTCAGACAATTTAATCTTGATGTCTTATTTATTTGGTTCCTTACATAATCATATGACATTTGATCATCACTCGCAAATAAAAATGTGCATGTTGCCTACAATAATAAGATGATTTTTCTAAAATCGATTTCAGCATATAAAAAAGTCATTCTTTTGGCTACAAGAAAACACATATAGATATTGAGAATCGTAAAAGTGATTAAATATACATCCAATATTTACAATGTAGTAGATGTTTTACTATCGAATGTACGAACTTAAATAAAATAAAAGACACGATGAAAATAAATTGTTTGATGAAATGGTAATATCATAACAGTCACGTTTTTCGTAGTAGACTTTACATAGAATCATTTATTTATTTATCTACACACGAACATTACAACAATCAATCAGACTTAATCAACGTATGTTTAGTTCATATCTGATCATCTAAGTTGTGTGTTAATATATTATCCGGCATGCGACAATCAGATCTCACCCTTTAGTTTGACTTCCACCCATGCATACTTTATTTATTAGTATTAACATATTTTGCAAAATTTCTACTTAAAAAATTCAGAAATGAGAGTACATGTCTAAACAATCTGGGAACTGAACGAGACATACACCATATTAAACATCATATGATCCAACCACCTAATGATCCTGGTATGCTGTTTGAGACCGAACAATTAGGAAACCTTAAAACGATATATAACAACGATATTACTTTTTTAATCTTATAAACAAATAAACAAACACATAAAACATTCGTTTGTAAACAATATATATATATATATATATATATATATATAAATAAGAGTGATAAACATGTACGAATGTCCACATTTATTTCAAATTTCGATTGTTTAATGCAAGGTGTATTCTGTAATAAACTAGTGCTTATTATTCTTTCCTTAAGTCAAGGCTTTTCAAAGATCGAAATCTTATCATCAGAGAAAAAATAACGATAGATAAGTTGGCTTTGGAAAAGCTAAAGTTCAAACATTTGAAAAAAGTTATTTAAAATGGAGTGAAAAAAAAGTTCGTGTAAAAAAGATATGTGGTTTGTCTAGATGGTAATTGTCCGTTGAAAAGGTGTCCAATTAAGTTTTTTTTTATTCGCTTGCTTTAATATCTCACCAATAATACCATTCACTTTTCTACTATGGCCCGGGAAGTTATCAAAAATAGCCAGCTTTCTCACATTAATTCCATTTAAGTGCGCGTCATCTACGATTTGAGTTCAACATTTTACTTTTGGATTTACTTCATTTTGAACACTTTCCCCTACGAAAACTTTTTTCGCCTTAAACAAAATCTCGTTTTCATTAGACAATTTTTTTCAACGGACAATTACCATCTAGACAAATCACCTAATTTTTTTACAGGAACTTTTTTTCAGGAACTTTTTTTCACTCCATTTTTAATAATATTTTTCAAATGTTTGAACTTTGGCTTTTCGACAGTATATTGAGCTATAGGTTCCATCTACTAAAAATTTAACTTTTGGTTTATATTTTACCCTATATATATATATATACATATATATATATATATATATATATATATATATATATATATATATATATATATATATATATATGTGTGTGTGTGTTTATCTTCCATTATAAGAATGAAATTTAGCTCAGAGATAAATGCGTCAGAGGTTCTTGGTTACTGACCCTGATGCGAATAGTTGCACGAATGTGTCTTAAAAAACGAAATACGTGTATGTGTATGAGTATACAGGAACACACACTCATACACACCCACACACACAAGTATGTGGGAAATTAAAAAGAAAAAAAAGGAAGTTTTTATCTGTTCATTAACGTTTCGTCTTTATTTGTAAGACTTCTTCAGGATGATAATATAAAGAAAAATGTCATGCAAGTACGTGGACATATAGAGTTGACATGATGGGTTGAAGGGAGGAAATAGTAGCCACTACTGGAAAACAGTAGGGACCGACGTCAGATGCGAGGAATGAAAATTAATGTTGAAGAAACTGAGTGAAAAACGTGGAAGGGTGGGGGTGAGCAGGGATATTGTGGATGTTTGTGAGTGAAAAAGTGGAGGGTTGGGATTAGTGGGAATAATGTGGATGGCAGTGAGTGAAGGAGTGGAGAGGTGGGGAAAGAGGAGGGTGGAATGTTTGACCAGGTGGTTGCGGCAAAGACTGTGAGGGATGAGTAGGTTGGAAAGTTAGTGTAATGGTGAATGAAGATGATGTGTGTGGTGGTGTATGTAGAGGAATGGAAGATCGGTAGAAAAGGAGTGGGAGGTTCTGTGATTTTGGTGAATAGGTAAGCATCACGGTTTTAGAGAGGATTTAAAAAAATGAGGGGATTTAGGTGTTGGAGGTGTGGAAGCGTGAGAGTGCGAGAGAAGTGGTTGAAAGGGGAAAGGGTGAGAGGGAGATGGGAGATGTGTTGTGATAGGTGTGAAATATTTGAAATATTTTGAAGAGTGAGAATGTTTGACCGGCTTGTTATGTTAAGAATGTGAGGGAAAGAGTAAGTTAGAAAAGTTAAGATTCATGGAGAACGAAGATGTATGTGTGGGGGCTGTGTGGGTGCGTATGCGGAGATAAGTGAGTGAGTGTCATTGAGATGTGAGAGAATAACATTGGATGTAATCTATGAATTGGGATGAGTCTTTGTTCAGTGAGGATCCGTATCAGTATCCCGTTCAGTATCCCTGCTCACCCCTACCCTAAACACTTCCTTTTTGGCTTTTTCTTTTTCATTTCCCATTACGTCGGACTACCTTCATCCTTCTTTCCCCACACTACAAATTCCGACGCTCTAGCCTACACGGCCACTATAAACACCCGATAGCATATTAAACCTATTAAAGGCAGTCGCCACCAAGTGTGTTAGACTGCTGAAAGAATGTGCATAACAGCTACGAGGACGGCTGTTTTAATGCGGCTTACTACACTGTCCAGCCTAAATTTGAGCGCGACAAATAATATATATATATATATATATATATATATATATATATATATATATATATATATATATATTATATATGAATTATTAAAAATGAAAAGCCATACAATGCATTTTAATTTTATTAACTTTTTTTTCAATTAAATTTTGTAAGATATACTTCAGCA